>CM053501.1:48482603-48789930 GCA_028627145.1 Eidolon dupreanum | reverse complement strand
TTTGTGGCAAATTAGTCCAACTTCCAGTAGACAGGAAGATAATTACTCAACATGATACCTTCCTTTTCTCTCATTCTTTCAAATACATACATACTCATATGCACTCTACTAACACATCCTCCACATACACTTCACAGTTGTCTCAAAATAGATGGACAGTTCCTGTCTTAGTGTAGAAAGAAACATTTTCAATGCCAGTCGTGATTTGGACAGAAAAAAAAATAAGTTCTATTTTCAGGGCCTTTTTTAATTAAGTCCAAAGATCCCAGCTAGATATCAATTCTCTATTTCCTTCACAGTTGTTGATCTGGTAACTGGTAAATCAATGTATCAAAAAAACCAGAAGTTTTCAGTCTTAGCAAATTCAAAAGACTACTTTTTATGTTTCATAAGGGAAACACATAAAACATCTAATGATAATATTCAAGTTCTCTTTATTTTAGGTAGAATACTTGTTTTATCAGTTTAATGAAATTTTTGTAGTTTCTATCAGGTGACATATACAGAGAGACATATGAGGGGAAAGAAATAAAGATATAGCTATATACACACATACACACAATTTGAGGATCTCTAGACTCTATTCAGTGTGTGTGTGGCCTATTCATTTTTTCTTTTTACGTTCCTAATTGATTCGCCAACCTAGATTAAATAGTGCCTTTGTGAAGCCTTCTTGGAAAATAGTTACTTCTGGGGATAATTCAGCAACCACCTCCACAATTTGCTTTCACAGACATTATTATCAGCAATTGCTCTTACAAAGGTCACCATTACATTTCTGACCCACAGTGTGTCAACATCCAATGATGGTGTCCAGCGTCCCTAAATTGGCGGCACAGGTTATATATAGAGTATTCTCAGTGCAATTCCTGGGCTATTTGAAGAGATATTAACATAAAATTCTGCATGTCTTTTTTTCCTACTCATCATTATCCCATCATTTCATTTGCAGGTGAGATTATTCATTTTATATCACCAATTTTATTCAATTATCCAGGTTGTAAGTGCCAGATTGGAACATGCAATCAAGCATTCTAAAATGAGGATGGAAGGATAGAAGCCACCTTCAGACACAGAGACTGGAGATGATAACCAGGCTAGAAGGCAGTGGGATCCAAAGAACTTGTGATACCTAGAGACACAAACAAATGTTCAGTTACCCATATTTATGCCCCCAATTCACACTGCTAATTTAAGCATTTCTTTTAAGCAGTGATATAAGTATATTTTCCAGATAATTAGGCAGTCAAATATCTCACTTTTCTTTTTAATAAAATTAAATTATTAATATTTTCTAAAAGTCATTTTATTATTTTTTGAAATCTGTTTTATCAAAATAAACCATTAATCCCCCCTCATCTTCCCTTATGTCTAAATAAATTAGTGTATTATCTATTCTAAAAAGATCTCAGTAGGAACCAACAGTAGCTCCAATAATAGAAATATTTCTTTCTTTGCTGTGAAAAACTAGTAGAATAAAAAATAAGTTTATCTTATGCTTCATTTTATTTCACATCAAATTTATACACCTTAAATATTACACATCTATTGAAATGAAACATTTAATACAAAATGCATATCGGCCAAATTATAGGATTTAGATGCAAAATGAAATTACCCAGTTATTGTTTCCAGTCTTTTTGTTACACTCAGTTCTTGGTTTTTGTTTTGTTGTTATTTTTCTGGAAGGTAATTGGTCCTTATTACTGGTGAAGATAAAGCTACATACACTTTTACTTTTTGCTGTTTCTGCTGGTTAATTATTTGTGTGGTTTCAGACTGTGCTTAACATGCTTACACATATTCATTAAAAACTGTATTAAAATAGATTAGCATAAAGTAGAAAGAATATTCTCTTTTGTTTCCAATACCTTAATTTATTTACCAACATTAATCCAATCAGAAGACACTCACTGAGTACATACTACATGTCATGACAGGTGACTGACTACACTATATTGGGAAGGGTCTGTACCTCCCAGAGATCATAAAATGAGTATTGACATTGAAGTTAGAGCCCAACTTAGCCACTGAATAGCTTTATGATCATAGACAAGGTTCAGTTTATTCCCTATTAAGTTGGGGGAGTGAATGACTATTTCACAGGATTGTTGACAGGACCACTCTATCACATGAAGTAGTATATAAGATGCATTTGGGGATAATGATAAAGAAGGTGAGAAGTGAAATAAGGTGCTAATTGGATGTACCTGAGGAAATAGAACAGAAGTAGAAATCAAAGAAGTAAAAAGTGAGCACTAGAGAGGATGCACACAGAGCAAAATATGTCAACAGAACCCAAGCCAGGTCCCCAAGTTACCTGGGAAGACACTGCATTTAGAAGGCTGCCTGCTTGGTATCTATTATAGTCTCTTCCCAGGTGACTTGGAGACTTCATCTCTATAGTAGATTGAAAGCTCAAAGACAAAATAACTCCTATAATTGGTAGCTGCTTCTGACTTCTGTTGTCTATTTAATTAAATTACCAAACAGCTTAGCAATACTAGTTCAAAAGTGCTCCCTAAGAGTATGCATGCATAATGAGAATATTTGGGGAGAAAGTTGCTATTAAGTTAATTTTTGAAATTTATTTGATCATTGAAAGAAGATTTAGTGAGTAATTACCACTTGCCAGACACATATTGTCGGGGCGGGGGGGTGGTGGGGAATTACAATAAATTATAACAGGGACAATACAGCTGAGGACTAAAGGAAGAGGGAGGACTAAAGAGGGAGGCAAGTGTGCTCCAGGCAGCAGGAACAGCACATGCAGTTCCTCCAAGGTGAGGGAAAGCAGCACTTTGTGGAAGAACTGTGGGGAGAGGTAGGGTTCTGGCTTTTTCAGAAGAGGCTGGAGAATTAAGCTATCAAAACAAACAGGCAATTGTAAGGCTTGTTACAGAGTTTGCATTTTATCCTAAGAGCTTTAGAAAGATATTAATGGTTTTAAGTGGGGAAAATAACACGATCAGATCTGCAGGAAACAAAGTTGACTCTGGCTGCAGAGTGGAGCGTGGGTTTCAGAGAATTAAAACAAGAGGTAGAACAATTAAGGAAACTCACGAAGGAGTCCAGGCAGGGAAATTTGGTGGCTGGACTGAGGAAGTGCAATGGAAATGGGAAGAAGGGAATTGAATATAGAAATAAGATGTAGAGGAGTCCAGGTTGCATTTTATTAAACCATTTTAAATTATTATAAATAAGAAAGAAAGAGAATCTGTTTGGAATGGTTGGGGTAGGAAGAGAGGATGAATTCAATTCTAGACAGGTTCACGTTTTATTGACTGCAGTATATCTAAGTTGATATGTCTCATTGGCCATATTATCAGTGAATCTGGTACTCCCAAGAATAGGCTGAACTGAAGATAGAGATATGAAAATCACTGACATTTAATAAGAATTGAAGTTATCCAGATGGATGAGATCACCCAGAGAAAGTGGCAATGATCTCTGAGCAACAGCTACAAGTAAAAAACAAGGAGAGGACAAAAACTTCATGAAGAAGACAAAGGAATGGTTAAAGGTGTAGGAAGAAAACCAGACATTGTGGTGCCTCAGAAACCAAGAGGGTATTTTAGGGAGGACAGGATGGTCTACACTGTCAATTTCACAGAGAAATAATCAGTGACCTTCAGTAAAAGGGAACAAGCTTAAACCAGATTTAAAAAAAAAAGATTAGAGAGAGTGGTAAGCACATGGAGATAGTGGGAATAACTCAAGAATTTTGGCCATGAAGGGTAAGAAAGAATTAGGGCAGTATTTAGAGGAGGGCCACATTTTAGATCACAAATAGCTACCCAAAGAACAAGATGGTCATTGAAGCTGAATTCTTTGGAGCTAATGAATACCTTTAACAGTCTTTTCAGGAGAGAGCCTACAGCTAAATTGGCATGTGGAGAGAGAGAGCTATTAACCAGAAAAAAAAAAGAATGTATATGGAAGAGGCAGTGAAGAGATGTTAGGACCATAAGCATCATTTTTTAAAAGCAGAAAAAGGCAAGTAGACTCATATTTTGATTAGTGCTCATTTCTCTCTCCCTCTCCCTTCTCTCCCCCTCTTTTTATTCCTCTCCTATATATTTCATTTAAGAAGATTCTCTAGCAAAAAAGGAACTCTTCATCAGAAGAAATAATCACTAACAATCACTAACCGTAGCATTGTCCTATTTTCACATAATCTTGATTCTCGTTTGTCGCATTCTGCACAACTGCTTCTCTCTTTGCTTAATAAGTCAAACTTATTGTCAATCTATAAAAAACCAAAGAGCCAAATGACAAGTAGTTCTAATAGAGATAAGAGTCTTTTTTAGATCCTTTAAAAGCAGTTTTGAGAATATTTTCTAGCATTTTAAATAAATATGCTGGTATCTAATTCGTAACCCAGAAAGCGATTAAAAAATTCTTTATTACTCACTCAGTCTAAAAGTCAGGTTGAGCTGAATAATCTGTGGAGCTGGGTTATTGCTTGCTTGGGGTCCAATAAGAAACAGGTGTATAAATGAGAATGTTTGTACTAATTTTCAGAGCAACAATATTTTGACCTCAGCATAGCCATAGTACTTGAGAACTAGTCTTTAACATTCTCTCTCCCTTGGAAAAACATATTTCCTCTTTTCTTATAAGAAAATATGTGTAAATAATTGGTTTCAAAAAATAGACTCAAGCAATTTTCTCATCTGGAGAATACATGAAAAGATAAATAAGTGGAAGAAATACTTTTGAAAATGTCCAGTGGAGACATATATCTTCTGGAAGTCATGGAAAAGACTTAAGATTGTGGTATCAAATAACTAATGAGAAGTTTCCAATGTTTAAAAATTCCCTGCTCATATCTGATGGGGAAGTAATAAAATCTCATACCAATAAAAAGTAATAATCACAATCACCATGAATCTACAAAATCTTATTAAATTTCCCTTGACAACAATTTTGAAAAAAAACTCTAATTATCAAGACTCATTTTAAATTAAAACCTGGCCCTCGTTCCCCAGTCTTAAGTACACATGGTAACGAAAAGAGACTTACAATGGCTTTGTGTACACTGTCGCAGGTTAGCTGGCTGGCCACCTTGTGATATAATCTCCTTCCACTACAATTTAATTAAAACAGTGAACGATCTGACCTTTGCTGGAGATTTTCTTATCCATAGCTCTAAAAATATCCCTGGAAGCTATCTGTCAATATGATCTTTCAAGCACATCCTGTTAGTACTAGAGAAGAAGAGAAAGGAAATGAGAAAAACCAGAACCCATAAAGGTTAGCACAGGTTAACACATGATTAGTTGTCATGATACTAGAGTCACAAGGTTGTCTATAAGGAGAATAAGCCACCTAATCACATGAAGCAATGAGTGAAAGTCCCTCATCTAGTGTTTGCCTATAATAAGGGCACAATCAATGAGAATTGTCTCCCATTCCCTCACTCCTCTTCCAGGAATTATTCTTGTATCTATTTTGGTTTGAATGACACTTAGAGGCTTCAGAACCTTTATTTATAGATATTCATGATTGGCCTTGCTGTCCCATAACCTCCAGAATTCTGTGCATTCTGTACCAAAAAAAATTTGCAACGAAGAAAGAGTTCCTTTTTATCAATGATAACAGGAGCTCTCTACCCACTCTGTTCTGATGATGGAGATGTTCTTGCCTGGTCATACGATAAATGTCATTTATCTTCACAGCTATGATGAAAGAGGAAATTTTCTCCTTTTTACCATGTGAATGAGGAATGGAAGTACTAGAGAGAAGTAGGATATAGCTCAAGGAGAAACAGAGCCCCTGATGGGGAAGACGTCATTCTTAATCATGCCTATCACTCAGGAGAGAGTGGTAACAAGGTCCAAATTTAAGGTCAGACAGATCTTGAGTCAACTCCTTCACCACTTCCTAGTCACCACTCCTTAGGAAATACACCAATTGCTTCTGAGCCCTTATCTCAGCCTATAAGATGAGAACAGTATTACAGAATTGTCAGAATAATAGGGATACCTTTGGTATACCATCTGATATATATTTGATGTTTAATAATATGTAGAAGCCATTATCAACAGCCAGGAAAATAAAAACATCACTTAAGAAACGGCAAAGTAAGGTAAGAAGCCACAGATTCCCCAAGTGAGATGTCAACTTAAGTTAGATTCACATGGCTGAACTCCTTTTGTCAACCCAATGAATCAGGCAGTACCTGTTAGTTAATAAACCTAACCAGTGCTTCAGCCATCTGTGTTTTCACCAGTGCCCCTTATCAACTGGAAAATGGAGATGACTCTAATGTAAAAGCTAAGAGAAACTCTGTTTTTTTATGTTTGTACCCAGAGCTAATCTTCAAAATATTTAGCAATCGGTATGGAACAAAGATCAACCAGTGAAAATGGATACCGACTATAGATAAGTGAAATAACTGTGACGGTGTATAGTGGATGATTGTTAATCCTGCACTTCTCCATAATGTCTAACATTGAACTTTGTATATAGCAAGTACTCAATTAAAATTTATTGAGTTGAATTTATGTTGTATTAACCTGGCCATTTCACAAGAGTGAGGTTAATTAGGAAAAAAGTTGAATTAACAATGATCAGTTTGAGGGTTTATAAAATAATTATTCTGACTTTTTTCCCTATGAGGATTTTTCAGTTTTTGTCGATCAGCTTGGGCATATTCTTTCTGACTTAAATTTGATCTTTCATTATTTATATTTTGATAAAATAACATTTTAGACACTTTAAGTAATAAACATTTTTATAGAATGATTATTAAAATCCATTTGTATCTTGACTCATTCCAAAAAGATATGAAACTTGATTTATAATTTACAAGTAGCTTTATTTGGATTCTTGTGACAACTCTTGAAAAATGAGAAGACAAGTCCAGAGAGGTTAAGTGACTTGTCAAAATCAGACAACTAGCGAAGTGCAGACTCAGGCTTTACACCCAAAATATATGATTTCAAGTCCAGGTTGTGTTCTCTCTGCACCATGCAGCTTTTTGGCTGCCTACTTGAAGCCAATGGCAGACTTTATTTGGGACAGACTCAAGCTTTACTAACAGTTAATTCTCCTAGTGCTGCATCCATCTCATGGTCCAAGCTTCAGCAGCTAGAATAGCACCTGCATGCATGCATGCTTAATAAATCAGGACATGCAATTGTGAGGACTCCTGTCAGTCTTTTTACAATACCAGGACTCCCTGGTCCTCATGAAAGGCTGGAAATTTCTCAGAACCTATTTGAATCTCTCTTACACCTGTGGTTACCATTACCAGTGGCTGTGCTCATCATCACAATTGTTCAGTTTCCCTAACACACAGTAGTTGTCACGCTAAGCATAACTTCGGTCCAGCTAATGATCTCATATGAATAGCCTGGAGTCATCAGAAAAAGCAAAGCCATCACTTTTCAGTTGTGATGAAACATACATACTTTGTCCTACTAGATCTGTTTTTAAATCAAGTACAAAGTTTAATAATTAGCAGAGGCATCTGGAAGATATGTTGATACTTGTTGGCAGCAGACACCAGATGGGTTATTCAATCTGAAACAGATGGTAAATTGATATTAAATAATGATAAGCCTGGACTTTTCCATCATTCATGATTCATATTTTCTATTGATAGGTTTACCATTCTAGTTTAACTCAGTTTTCTAAATTCCTCTTTCTAACCCGTATGATTTTAAAAGGAAAAGAGAAGAAATTTTCTCTTTGATCAGAGAGTATCTCAATCCCTCATGATGCTCCAGGTTTGAAAATGAACTTCAATGAGCACATGATATTAAGGTAGAGCAGGAGATTTATCACTGTTTTCATAGCCACAGAGCTAGGATTTTTCTATTCCTGCTCTGTCAGTTAATGCCACCCTCTTCCCACAATTCTCTCCCTCTTCTGTATTCTCAAAAAAAAAAAAAAAAAAAAAATCCTTGGGGGAACTCTATGCAAAGGAAAACAGCCAAAGGGAGTAAGATACACTTTTACTAATGGCTGCATAAATATCTAATATTCAAATGTAGGTCTCTTCTGAAGGCAAGAGTTAAAATAAATAACTTAGAGTTAAGTCCTGAATGGGACTTTTACCACTTCTTAAAATGAAATCTTGGCTAGATGCATAGAATAAGGAAGTCAAGGGAAGAAAGGAGTATATTTTCTGGTTCTGTGGATCTTGCCTCATCTTGAAAGAAATGGTTACACAGGGAAGGCTGTGGGTCCACTTAGTCTCACGGATGGAAGAGTGAGAGCTGGAGTGGTGACATGCAGGGATGATACACTCACAAGTCAATGCTCCCCAAGTTGACCACTATATCATCCACTCCTCTTCTCTTGGGATGGGGAAGAATCTAGGAAGGGCTAGAGTCAGTGTAGAATGAAAAGATAGTAAATGCCCACATGGAGTGATATCTGGGGTTCTAGAAAGTGACTATCACATCCGTAATTCTTACTTAACTCCCTAATGCTACTAACATAATCTGTTCAGCATTTTATTTAAAATATTTTATAGCTAATAAAATATAGTTTTAAAAAGACCAGAGAGATGATTTGATGGACTAAAGAAGAGAGTAAGGAAGCAATGGGTACCAAAGTGGGAGTAAAGGGAGAGTGGGAGAGAAGAGATACCCAAATATGAACAATTCAAAACTAGGACCATTCAGGAAAAACATGTTTTGCCTTGAGCTGGCCTTAGACGTTAGATGAAGTATAGCAGAATCTTCTCTGTAATTGTCTTACTAGCTGCTTCTTTGAGATAGACTCGATGACCTCCAGAGGTCACTTTTATGTCACTTTAGACAGTAATGAAGGGGAAAATGCAATCATAGATCAGATTTCATAAGAAGTGACCTCTGGACATATGTGTTCTTTTCATGCTTTAGATATCCACAGAGCAGAACTGTATCCTCACACAGCTGGTACTGGTGAGGGCTTTATAAGTATCTCCAGTAATTATTAACTCCCTCTGTAATGGCTTTTTTCCTTTTATTTTTAAAAGTAAGTTAAAAAACTTTTCAATTACAGTTGTCCTATATTATTATATTAGTTTCAGGTGTACAACATGGTGATTAGACATTTATATAACTTACAAAGTGATCACCCCAATAAGTCTAGCCCCCATCTGACACCATGCATAGTTATTGCAATATTATTGACTGTATTCCCTATGCTGTACTTTACATCTATGTGACTATTTTTATAACTGCCAATTTGTACTTCTTGATTTCTTCACCTTTTCCACCCAGGACCTCAACCCCTCTCTCATCTGACAACCATCAGTTTGCTCCCTGTATCTATGAGTCTGTTTCTGCTTTATTTGTTCATTTACTTTGTTTTTGAGATTCCAAATATAAGTAAAATCATATGGTTTTCTCTTTTACTGCTGTTGGAACAAAGCTCAAAATACCTAACATGACCTATTATCCCTTAACTTGGCCCACTTACCTTTCCAGCCTCCTTTCCTCCCACTCTTCTTCCAGCTGTACATGGAGAACATAGCAGACCACTATTCAAATGATCCAAATATTCAATAAATTTAAACCAGAGGCATGTGAAATGCAAAGGACCAGGAACAGCAAGTCAGAATCAGTCTTGAAGAACAGCAAAGCTGGAGGAGGTGTTTTACTCACTATCAAGGCATAATATAAAACAATGGTAACAGTGTGGTGTTGGCATAATCACATACAAATAGGCTAATGGAATAGAAATAGGGAGTCCAGAAACAGACCCACACATACATGGATACAACTGATGACAAAATCGTGCTGCAGTCCAGCAGGGAAAAGGTAGTCATTACACAAATATTACATATTCGTGTAGGGGAAAAAATGACTCCAAACCCCTACCTCATACTATACACAAAAATAGACTTTAGATGAATTGTTTATCTAAGTGTGAAGTAAAAAACAATACAACTTTTAGAGAAAAACATGGGAGATTATTTGGGAATAAACAAAAAATTTTTAAATAGGATACAAAAAATACCAGATATTAAAAACAAGGGCAAAACACTATGTTTATCAAAGAATGCCATTAAGATAGTGAAAAGGCAAGCCACTGGATGGGAAATAGCTGCAATACAAATGTCTGACAAAGACATGTATCAAGAATAATTCAATAATAAAAATATTCAATAATCTTATAATTCAATAAGAAATTCAGTAAGAGAAAGAAATATCTTACCAAATAGAAAAGTGGGTAAGATATTCGAAGAGACACTTAACAAAAGAGAGTATGGAAATATGAAAAGGAATTCAACCTTGTCAGTCATCAGAGTTATGCACATTAAAATTATAATGTGATATCTCTGCATACTCACCAGAACAACTAAAATTTAAAAGACTGACAATACCAAATCCTGATGAGGATGTGGCACAACTTGAACCTTTATGTACTGCAGGTGGGAATGTAAACAGAAACAACCAAGTTAGAAACTGGCAATGTTTATTTAAACTGATTATATGTAATTATATGTAATTCTATTCCTAGATATATACTCAACAGGAATACATATGTAGAAAATGTGCATAGGAATATTCATAGTAGAAACATTTGTAATAACTCTAAATTGAAAACAACTCAAATGTCTATCAACCATAAAGTGGATAAATAAATTGTAATATATTCATACAATGGAACATTATATGCAACAAAGATGATGAATAAACTAAAACTAAACAAAATAAAGTGGATGAATCACAATGTTGAGAGAAAGAAGCCAGACAAGAAGTAGTACATACTATGCAATTCAGTCATTTTTATAAAGTTCTAAAACAGGCAAAATTAATGTACTGGGACAGAGTCCATGCAATACTCAACTCCTAGTAATTCTAAGGAGACATGGGGGGGTCTGGGGTGCTGGCAGAATTCTGTGTCTTCACCTGGGGATTGGTTCAGTTTATAACAAACTGCAGGTGTGTTCAGTTTATAAAAAAATCCTTGAGCTATACATTTAATTGTATGTATTTTTTAAAATATGGGTAATGTTTGAGCAGAATAGTTCACTTAAAAAAATAGTTCATTTTGGAAAGGGATCTTCAAAGCTGCCACTATGTCTTGTTTGAGCGAGGCCCTAACTCTCATGCAGTTCACCAAAGGGAGCTGCTGGGAATCCCTTTTTAAAAGAAAAAAAGAGATCCGTGGGGAATGATAATTAAGTTAGGTCATGGGTACATGTAATTTTGTTATATTATTGTCTCTAATTTTGTATATGTTTTAATTTTCCATAATAAAAGCATTTTTCCCCTAAAATCTATGAAATATCAAACCTGATTTGTACTCAAAATCAAATCAGCACCACTGCAATCTTTTCGTATTCCATCTTGTATGTTAGCCCCCTAGGGGAATATTGTTACCAAATCTTTTTAATCATGTAGGAAAGCTCTCTCCTTGGTCACTTAAATCTTTGTTTTTTTCTTGTGTATTCTGCTTTTCTCTCTTTGGAAATAAAGATGTTCACTATTTTCTCTCATTCGCGATACCAAACAATTACATTGTCTTTCATCCCAATATCAGTGCTTAATGAATGACTGAATGACAAATATAAGCTATGGTGAAACCATAGGGAAGTAGATAAAACTAAAGAATATAAACTGAGATGTCAGGCTGATGAGAGGCCTCATGTCAAATCAACCAAAAAGGAAATGATTAATTATGGAAGTGTAGCAATAGAGATGCCCCCAAGCGTTTCAGTGAATGACGCAGGTTAGAGTCCAAAATAACAGGCCAATTGATTTGGAAGTAGGAAAAATACTTTTTTTATCATTTGTATGTCATGTACAGATGGCCTTATATTTATACCCCCCTAAAAAAATTGAGAAATGCTTTAAAAGATAAGTAAAGTAAAGCTACATATAAAAGTTATAATTTTATTTTCTATATACCAAAATATTCTTCCTAAATTAGGGGATAGAAACAATGCTTTACAAACTGATTTTTACTTATTCATTTATTTGTTTGTTTTTAACATTTATTTATATTAGTTTCAAGTGTACAGAGCAGTAGTTAGACACATATAATTTATGAAATCGTCTCCCCGCCCTGATTAGTCTCATACCCACTTGGCACTATACATAGTTATTACAATATTATTGACTATCTTCCCTGTGATGTACTTCACATCCTTATCAAATTCCAACTAGGGACTATTTTGTAACTACTAATTTGTACTTTTAATCCCTTCTCCTTTTTCATCCAGCCCCTCAACCTCTCTCTCATCTAGTAATCACCGGTTTGTTCTCTGTATTTATTAGTCTGTTTCTATTTTGTTTGTTTATTTATTTTGTTCCACATATAAGTGAAATCATATGGTATTTTTCTTTCTCTATCAGACTTATTTCACTTAGCATAATACCCTCTAGGTCCATTCATGTTGTTGCAAATGGTAAGATTTCATTCTTTTTAATGACTAAGATATATTCCATTATATATATGTTCCACGTTTTCTTTATCCAATCATCTATTGATGGACTCTTAGTTTGCTTCTATACCTTGGCTATTGTAAATAGCACTGTAGTGAACATAGGGGTACATTTATCTCTTCGAATTAGTGTTTTAGATTTCTTTGGATAAATACCCAGAAGTGCAATCGCTAGCTCATAAGGTAGTTTTATTTTTAATTTTTGAGGAAACTCCAGACTGTTTTCCATAGTAGCTGTACCAGTTTGCAATCCCACCAACAGGGCACGAGGGTTTCCTCTTCTCCACATTCTTGCTAATACTGGTTTTTAGATTTATTGATGATAGCTATTCTGGCAGGTATGAAGTGATATCTCATTGTGGTTTTAATTTTCATTTCTCTGATAATTAGTGACCTCAAGCGATTTTTGTATGCTTACTGGCCATCTGTATGTCTTCTTTGGAGAAATATCTATCCAGGTGTTCTGATCATTTTTTAATTGAATTGCTTGTTTGTTTTGGTGTTGAATTGTATGAGTTCTTTACAAATTTTGGGTATTAACCCCTTGTCAGATTTATCATAGACAAATATCTTCTGTTTAGTAGGTTGTCTTTTCATTTTGTTGATGGTTTCCTTTGCTGTGCAAAAAATTTTGGTTTGATGTAGTCCCATTTGTTTTTTCTTTTGTTTCCCTTGCCCAAGAATATATATCAGAAAAAAATATTACTAAGAGCAATATTAGAAATCAGAGAAAAACTGATTTATTTTTAAAAACCATAGTTGCCATTCAAAAAGTCACATATCTCTATGTAAAAATACCTAACTCTGATTAAAGTTTACTTTGAAATTAGCATTTTTATATACTTTTGTAACATTTTTACATTGTTTTCCTTTCTCGTCAAGATTGAACTTTTTCTCATTTATTTCCACTCCAGCCTGGATGAAGTACACTACCTTCTTGGGTATGGAGTAAAGTTTTCCTTTGTTCTGCAGTCTAATTCTACCCCCATCTTGCCTCTCTCATCATCAGAGAGAGAATAAGGGAAAGTGGGCTCAATTTCCTCACTGACTAAATTACAAATCCCTAGTTGGAATTTCAGCAAGCTGCAATAGTAAACCTTTACATGTAGCTTAGTCCTCTGGAAATTCTAAAGTAGTGTATATCCCCAATAACCTCAAGCCTTATGCTGTGCATACTGTGAGATGCTAAGCTTGAAACACAACAGGGAGATTTAATGATGTTACACAGGAAGTAGCAGAGGGTCCATGTTTCTTTGCAAAGAAGAAATCTATTGGAATTAACAAAGAAAAGAGTCAAAACATAAATATGCTTCATCTTCCTCTTCAGCAGTATCTGGACTTCTGCTAATCACTCATGGCATAGAAGTAGAGGACAGGGCAGGATCACAGCAGTCCAAGAACAACAAGGCCAAGCAGAGGCTGAACAATTGCTAAAAGAATAAGAAAGGGGCCTCAGGACACAGGTCCTGTGTAATGGTATGGGGCAAATATAAAGTACAGAATCATATGATAAAAAACAAATATGTCAATAAACATAATAAATGTACATGGACTAAAATCTTCACTTAAAAGACAAAGTTTAGAACTATAAGTTTTAAAAAATCTTATCTATAAATAATTAACCATAGACATACCTAAAAGACAGGCTTAACAAGGCATACATTTATCATACCAATTAAAAGAACCCTTGTGTAACAACATCAGTATCTGACTAATTTTATTTCTAAGCAAAAGAATTACTAGGAATAAAAACAATAATCACATAATCATAATAGTTTTAATTCACCAGAAAGATATAAAAATTCTGAATTACAATAGCCATAAAAATGCAAAAGTTTGCCAGAATAAAATTTATTTTGTTTCTATGTATGTCAAATGAATGCAAAAAAAAATTTTTTTAATGTGGAAAGTATAAATATCAACAAAATAATAACCTAGCCCCTATATCTACCACCCAGTTTAAATAATTTTCAAAAAGAAATGAACAAATCCACCGTCAGAGTAGGAAATGTTAATATACCTCTTTCAGTAATTTTTTAAGGCAAAACCATCAGTAAGGATTTGGAAGATTTGAAAAAACACAATTAGTAAGATTGATCTAATAATCCCACCATGTTTATTCAACTGTTTTCCTTGCACGACACTCATAATGCAACTTTCGTCCTTCAAATCCCTGGCTCTATCCCTGCCCCCACCAAGGAACACAAAACATAGCTCTACCCTCTTGCCTTGGCCCACATTGCTGCCCAGCCTCTCAGGGGATAGAATATCTTGCCATATATTGTCATTTATGTTCTGGTTGATTTCTCTGTTCATATTATATGGACTAGATTGTAAGCTGATCAATGGCAGAAACATAGTTCTAAATTTAGCAGAATTTCAGCACAAGTTAACAGCACTATTTTTTAAATTAAAAATATCTAATTTTAAGACTTTTTAACATTTTAACTGGATTCTTTAATTTATTCAAAGATTAATTAAATAAATGTCTTTGTTTTAATTAAAAAGTAATGCATGTTCATTGTTATAAACAAATAATCCAAAGATGTATAAAGAGAAATTTACCACTTTTCTCACTGTCTACCTCACCTAGTTATGTCTGCCTGTCTGTCTGTCTGTCTATCTAAGCTTATTTACTCATATAATTTTTTTGTGGGGGAAGGCACTGGGTGTTTATATTTTTTACTAAATATTAGATCTACTATATATGTTACTTAGAAACTTTTATATACTTAACAAACATAGAATTTTTTTTCCAGATTAATAAATATGGCTCCAGTTCATTTCTTTTTATATCTATCTATATGACACTTTGTAAGACAGACACACCATAATTCTTCATCCCTCCTTGATTGATGGTTTTGGGTTGTGTGTTTTCAGTTTTCCTGCCACCCAACATGCTGATGCTTTTTGTTTCTGTAGGTAAGTTATTAAGAGGGGGAGTTGGAGGCCCTTTTTATTTTAACTTTAAAAGTTAGTTCCTCATTGCCTTACCTAAAGGCTGTTGCAATTTACATTCCCACAAGCAATATATTGCAGAGCCTGCTCCCTATTTTCTGGTACCATCATATCTTTTAATTTTTGCCAATCTGAAATGTAAAAACTGTATTTCATTGTTGCTTTGGTTTGCATTTCCCTAGTTACCAAGCATGCCAAGCCTTTTCATATATTAACTGTAATTTATATGCCCTTGCCCACGAGTTGTCTGTTTATATTCTTTGACCTTTTCCCATTTTTTTTTTTTATCTCAGAAATACTTGTCCACAATATATTCTTCTATGTGCGATGGAAGTAAAGGGGGCGGCCACCCCAAACCCTCTTTGGCCCGAATTATTAAACCCTTGCCTCAACCC
This sequence comes from Eidolon dupreanum, assembly GCA_028627145.1. NCBI lineage: Eukaryota > Metazoa > Chordata > Mammalia > Chiroptera > Pteropodidae > Eidolon > Eidolon dupreanum. Next base: position 48,774,183 of record CM053501.1, on the reverse strand, counting down.
TCCCTTTCACTTAGATATAGAGACTTGGTTCCATCCATACGAGTAGTTGAATGGTACCATTAAAAAAAAGAAAATGAAGAGAAGGAGGAGGTGGAGAAGGAGGAAGAGGAAGAAGAGAGAAGGAGGAGGAGGAGGAAGAGGAGGAGGAGAAAAGCACTCCCCTATATCACATAATCCTCTGCTTTCTGTGAAGCCTACTGCTGCTACACAATTCATGTAAGATTTATATTCCAGCAACCAAAGAGCATGGCATAAAACCCACCTGCAGAGACCTCGCAGTCTGGAGTGCCAGTGTTCAGGAACTATCCGCTTAATGCCATGCTGCTCTATTGAAAAATGCGGACTCCTTCTGATAGCCTCACTTGAGGGAATAGAAGCCCCAAGCGTAGCAGGCAAAATGACAGGGCTCACACTCTCCCCTACACCGTGCTTTTATCCCACCCTTTTGAACTTCCTCAATATTTGTCTTTTCTTACCCCACCCCACACTCTACTTTTATATTTTTGCAAGAATGCCTCACTCATATTCCCAACACTAATGAGCTTCAAGCTGGTTTTTAAAAAGTAGGAAAAAAATAAAAAGAGAAACCTCATCTTGCCAGCCAATATGCCTCTAGCAGGCTTTCCCACAGAGAGAGAAGAGTGAATCTGAAGGCCGCAGGGAGGCTGACATGAAGGGCAGGAGGTAGCTGTCTGCTTTTATTAAAATGCCACCTTGACCAGAGTCTGATTTCTTTGAGGGCTACTTGACTATCGTTCAAATGCAGGACCCATGACACATGTTCTGCTGCTTTTATCCATAAGCCCTCTCCGCATGCCAGTTGTAGAGAAGAGATTAAAATTGTGCTGGCAGCCCCCAGCCCATCACTTTCCCACACCTGCCCCACTCCGTCTGGTCCTATCAGCCTCTCCAAAAGGGCTTCACTAGCATGTCCAGTTCAGCACAGTTACTGTTTCTTTTCTTGTTTCCAATGCGTGGTGGCAGTTTATCCTCCGATCCTGTCAAAAAATCCTCCAGAGAAATCTAAGAAAAGGATAACATGGATGTGCTTGCATATTTCAACCCACACAGAGACCAGCTTGAAATGACAGGTGATGCTTGCATTTGTGCAAATATTAATTTCTCCACGAACAATTATTTTTGTAAAAACTTTTTAAATTTAATCATATCCCAAGGATATAGTTTGTGTTTAGAATACTTTTTCTTTATCGTGTATATTTTTATCTTAAAGGAAGACCACTGCCTAAACAGTGTCTTCCCCTTTCCTCTTTAAAGAGCTTTATTGAGGTATAATTTACCCATAAAACTCACCAATTTTGAAAAGTTTTGGTAAATACATGCAAATATGCCACCATTACTACAATCTAGTTTTAGAATATTCTCATTACCTAAAACCTTCTTTTTTGCCACTTTCAGTCAATTCCTGCTCCTACCTCCAGCCTACTCAACAACTGATCTACTTTCTGTTTCTGAAGCTTTGCTTTTTCTAGAAATTTCATATAAATGGAATCACACAAATGTAGTCCTTTGTTTCTAGCTTCTCTCACTTAGCACGTTTTTGAGGTTCATCCCTATCGTTGCATGTATCAGTATTTTGTTCTTTTTTATGGCTGGATAGTATGCCTTTGTATAGCTATACCAATTTTGTTTATCCATTCGCCAGCTGATGGACACCTGGGTTATGTCAAGTTTTTGATTATGGTACCTCTATTATGGACATTTGCATAGAAATCTTTATGTGGACATATGTTTTCATTTCTCTTGGTAAATTCTAAGTAGTAGAATTGTTGGACCATATGGTAAGTATATATTTAAGTTTCTAAAAAAGAACTGCCAATCTTCAAACAAATTCTTAAGAAATTCTCATTTTTAAGGTTGCATTTGCCATGAAATTACCCAATCTACAAGGATAAATAAAAATCCTGAGCATCATTTGGATATTTTTAGAAATGGAATCACAGGCAATAAAAGTCACAGAACTAAGGAAAGGGAGTATTCTTAAATTCTATTCCAGTCCTGCCCAGTCTTTAGCCAACAGGCCTTCTTTAGAACTCTGCTGACAAAGAAGAGTATGGATTTACCTCTGGCTCCCAGTCCTTTTGTCTCCTCTTTCCTTGCCAGGCCTCTGTGCACTATAGCTGAAGGTGCTACTTTTAGATTTCTCCTTCTGAAGGAGCAGGAGCAGAGGATCATGGATGCACATGTCTTGCTGTTCCTACAGCCACCAGTGGAGTAGAAGCTGCTAGAGGGCACTTCATTAACGGGGAATCTTAAGGGCTCTGAGGCTCCTTCCACTAGCCTTCTGTAGCCTGCGAAGTGACAGGCCATGATTTCCCTCATCTTTCGGTCACTGTGGATTCTGGATCCCTGGGATCTGAGGAGAAGCTAGACTCTGCCCTGGTTGTTTGGGAGGGCATAAGGCTATGACCCCAGAGAAAGAAGAGATTTTCTAGTAGTAGTTCTGCTACTTATAAGTTTTATGACCTTAAACAAATGATTAATCTTTACAATGTTCAATTTTCACCTGGCAAGGTTGCTATGAAGATTAACTGGGATAATGATAAGATGCTTATAATGTAAGCTCTTTGATGGAAGGGAATCTTTGTATGTCTCTCAGGAGCCTAGAACAGTGCCAGGCACATAATAGGTATTTCATAAATGTTTATAGCATGACTAAAGTACTTGACATAATACCTAGAGAGATTATTCATTCATTCACTCATTCAATCTTTTGTTTAATATTTACTAAGCACCTACTACATGTTTGTCAAGAGCTAAGCTGAGCTACCAGGTATCAGTAGCTGATTAAGACAAATCAAAATGAAACAGTCAAGACTTTGGTCACTTACTGTGATAGTAATGGCACTAGAGAAAGCACCGATTTGCCCACTGTTCTATTTTCCCCCATGGAATGACACCTCTCAGGGTTAGATGGATCAGCACAGACCTGGAAAATTATCTCACTATGAAGAGAGTCCTGGTCAAAAGAATCCTGCCATCTTATGATCTTGGGGGCTTACGGGTGGGAGAGAGGTGAAGGAAGAGGGGAAAGAACTAGAAGTGCAAAAGTACTCAGTATTGAGTAGAGTGGAGAAAAATGTCTTCAAGTTTTCTCTCCTCCTCTCCTCATTATGCAGTCTCGGGAAAGCACTTGAGAAGGCTTCTAGTTACAACCTCCAATAAAGAGACCTCCAAATGGAGATCGCCTTGCTAGGAATACGAATATGCGTAAGAGCAGGAACTGTCAGGCAGGACTGAGTCCCTGCAACACCCTTCAGAGGTTGCGATGCCTGGCTGTGCACCAAGTCTGGTATGGTGAGAGCAGCTTTTCTCCATCTGGCCTGCCAGGTACAGCCTTTGTAAACACGTAAGATTGGCCTGAAAAATCACACAGGTTTTTGGCCAGGAACCAAACTCCTTGATGTTAGTATTAGAATGGATACAGCCTCTGCCCTCACAAAAACATGCAAATTATTGAGTAGGCAGACCATAAATATGCAAACAAATAAATACGTAATTGGAAATTATGAACAGGATTCTCTGAAGGTAGTGGTGGTGGTGGTGGTGGTGGTGGTGGTGGTGGTGGTGGGGAGAAACCAGACTCCAGGGAGAGAGAATAACAAGATGTCCCTGCCATTAGCATGGTCAGAGGGGCTCTCTGAGCTGAGAACTGAGAATGAGAAGGAGCCAGCCACCTGAAGCCAAGGAGGAGGGGCTGGGAGAGGTAGAGCACATAAGCTAAATAAATGTCATTCGTTTTCTACTTAGTTGTATCAGGCTTTAACTAATTACAGAACCTCTGCCTAAGGAGGCAATGTGACTTCTGCTGAGGCTCAGCCAAATCTGTGCAATAACCCACAAATTTATAAAAAAATTTTTCTTTGATATAAAAATTGGTGCATCCAGTCAAATCTTGTCTGTAGTTATGCAGATCTTAAACACATATGAGTCAGATGTTCCTAGGATCAAACAATCTTTTGTAAATTAGAACGAATCCCATTCATTCTATCTGTGTATCTGTGTATACGGAGAGAACCAAAAGAATGTTTTGCTGAATCTCTCTCTGATTATTGAAGACTGAAGATGCTACAAAAAGCAGTAGTTACTTTTGACTTTAAGGAGAAGAGATAGGGCAGTGGTTATTTTCCTCATGTAGAAAGATACCCTATATTCCTCATCCTGTCCTCCCTAAGTCACTGATACAAAGTTTATTGTCAAGAATGAGCTGGGCCTTCCAGGAATTGTGAGAAACCATCTTACAATATAAAAAGCATCTAGCAATTATTGCAAAATATGTTTTTACACAAGATTATTTATCTTTAAAAAAAATCCACTTTCACAATTACTGTTTATGGTCAGTTCAAAGAAGCCAATTCATTTCACAAAGCCCTACCATTATGCACGTAAATTTTCAAAACTATGTTTTCAGAGCTCTCTTTGAAGAAGGTGAATTGAGGTACTAAACTATTTATATTCCTGATTTATTATTAAAATAAGGAGAAAATTATACTGTGAAAGGAGAATAGACTTGGGAGTAGCCCTGAGTTCTAATCCTTTCTCTGCTGCTTCCCAGTTGTGTCCCTTCATGGGATTCACAATCTCTCAAATCTCTCACAAGGATGTTGTGAAGATGAAAGATAATTCACTCAGAGTCTCTGGCACATAGTAATGTGCTTAGTAAAGTAAAGGCAGCTATGACTAAATAAAGTAGGTTGCTGACTGCCATGACTGGGACTCAAAGTATACCAAATTCACCACACTTTAAAACTGGAGACATCAAGCTGGGTTTTAAGGGATCTGGAAGATAAGTTTCTGGAACTTTATTCAACTCTCCTCCTCCTGATATGTGGTTGTGAGAATGCAGCTTGGAAAAAAGAAATTCACTCTAAGGCCCATAGATGCCTTTACTGGACAGTGCGAGATAGGAGTGGGAGTGGGGGTGGCTACGTAAGGACGGGGACATCGTAAGAGTTGGAGGGTCCAATGAAAAAGAAGTTACACAGTCCCCCGCCCCCACCATTCCTCCTAAAAAAAAAAGGCCACCTTAGGGCCTTCCTGTATCTCAATGAAAACGTGAGCTCTTGAAAAAGAATTCTTGCAGAGCCAATAAGAGTGTAGAGTTATTAATTAAACTGTTAGAATCAACTTCTGCTTTTATTTGTCCTGTGACCTGAGTTAAGTTGCTCATCTAATCTGAGTCTCACCCTCTTTGTAAAAAAAGGATTTGAAGTGATAGTATTTTCTACCTTAGAGTGCTGTTTGGAGAATTAAATTAGTTAATAGATATGCTTATAATAGTATCAGGCCAAAGGTAAGTGCCATTATTATCATCGATCAAAAATTACCTTTGAAAGTGAATCCCAAAATATCCTTCCCCATTGTAGTTTTAGAAGTTTTTAAACATGAAATTTCAAGAAAAAAAATTTTAAATGATCTCTCACACCTCATGCAAGTAAGAAATAACAATTATAGTTGACAAATGACAGATTCAGTAAGCAGCTGAGAAGAGAGCTCTGAAAATGGAGAGGTCACTGACCCATACTTCCTCAAAGCACAACCACAGAGGTGGCTGGTCAATCACTGTAAACTACCTGGTAGTTTAAATCTAATTTTAAATGGTCTTAATGTTTATAAAGCCTTGATTTTTAATTTGTCTTTGAAAAAGTGCTATCTCAATTTTTAAAATCCCCCTGAGCTCTGTGACTCATATCATCAGAAATCTGACCTTTTAAGGGAAAGGGAAAAATCTAAGTTGTTACCTTGACAACAAAAGGTAGGCAGGATGCTTTAGCTCTGGTATTCCTGCTATAAATAATCCATCTTTGGCCAGACACTGGCCAGAAAAATATTACTGTGAGTATGGAGAGGAATGAGCTGGATTAGCTAGGGGGAGAGTCTGCATTTCAGGAGATTGTTTTAATTGCCAATTTTAGGAGTCATTCCCAGAGGCACTTTTGTAGCAATTAAGCAATAAACTAGTAAGAGAGAATGAATTCAATTTCTAAAAATGAGAATTTATACGAATAAAGACTGATAATGCTTTTTTGTTTGAGGGTTTTCTCTATACATGTACTATTGTCTAAATTCTGTTGTTTGCTTTTGTAATATTTATTTTCTGGTTTCCCAACAACCTATAAAACTGAACAAAGAGAAGCCACCAAGGAACTTTGGCCCTTCAGCCATAATCTGCATGATGTTATCTGAACAGTAGCAGGAAAGGAACAACAATAAAGTTGAATGGCTTTTAAGACATTGTGGATTATTTAAAAAAATAAAAAAATGAAAGTCCTTTTTTGGTTGAAAGTAACAAAAGATTACTGAATTTTTTTTTTTAAACCATATGTACTCATGGATGGTTTTAAGATTTATGGCTGTGATTATGTTTCTGCTTGCTGACGTAAATTAGTCTTCTGGGAAGTTCAAGTTATTTCTCAATAAGCTTTAATAGTCTGTGAGTCAGAGTAGGTGCTGCTGATAATGAGTCCTGCAGGGTTTATAGGACTGCAAGTGAAAAATTGAGGGCCACGTCCATTCAATGGCCTTTGGAAACAGTGCATAAAATAGTTCCTGAATAAGACCCTTTGCTCTAATAGATTCTAGCTGCTTTTCAGCAAATATATTTCACCCAGGAAGATTTCCTAAAGTTATGTTCCATTTGGGTGAGATTCTCCATGACTATTAATGCTTCTTATTGTTGTACTGGGTCAAAATGTATACCTTCAGACTCACATGAGCAAAATAGGATAACTTGAATTATTTTTTCCAGCTGATTGTGTTTTTTCTTAAATTCCTATTCTGGGCGATTGTAGGGGGACTGCTCTAGATTGAGACACTTAAAAGACATAACCAAATGCAGCATGTCGCCCTTGATTGAATCTCAGTTCAAACAAGCCAACTGAAAATGGCAATTTGAAACAATCAAAAACATTTAAAATAGACTGCATATGAAATAATCCAAGAAATGATTATTCATTGTTTAAGATGTGATAATAGCAGTGTGATAATGCTAGAAACTATCTGTATTTCTTAACATGCCTGCTGAAGTCTGTAGAAATGATGTGTTATCTGGGACTTGCTATAAAATATTTTTTTTCAAAAAAGAGGATTAGGTTATAGAGGAAATATGAGTGACAAAAATCTGTAATATGAATGAGATATATGGGGGCTCATTATATTTTCTATTCTTGTATTTGTTAGAAAATATTCAAAATAAAAAAAAAAAATTCTAACCTAGTCCCTCTGTCCTCTTTCCCAAGATAGTGCCTTGTAAAGACAGCTAGTATATTCTGTTGCAGTAGGGAGAAGTACAGAGTCAGATCTTTATGGCGTTATCATCTCTGGGCCCTCAGTGTATCTGCCTATGAAGAGGTCTATAACTTATGTAATTGCATCAGGTTAGCCAGTTATGGTTGAAGCCCCATGGTTTCCTCTTGCCCGTTTGTCTCTCACCTCTGCTACTGCTCGCGCTACTGATGTCCTGAGGCCTGGCTGTGATTCCCAGTAGGCCCCTGGCTTGGGTAATCCACACGGTGGCTATCAGCTACAAAGCCATATTGCCCCTTCCACAGATACCTTCTTGTCTAGTGAGTTTACCAGCTGATACCCTCAGCTATTTCACATGCCACCTCCTCTCCTCAAGACATGTAGAAACTTCTAGCTCCCCTACACTACAAGAGAAAGCCATGGAGAATCAATGGAGCTGAGAAGACATTCAGTACATCTTTTAAGCACTTATCTCAACCAATTTTCTTCTCCCAGTGACTTGTTGGATCTAGTGGATAGCACTAACCTCTGGACTTCTCTGAGAAGCACATAATCGTTCCATAAAAGGCCTAGAAAAGGACAGATCAAGACTTTTGCTCTGAAATCAGCCCAGACTTATCTGAGTGCTTCTCTGTTCCCCGAGGCTTGGCTCCCAGAGCAGCAGGGAAGCATTTTTCATTCACTGGCCCTTCTCTTCCTTTTGGCACCGGAAGCATTCCCAAAAGGGAATAGCACTTACAACCACCTAAAACTATCTCATTTGAGTGTGTGCTCATAGTCTGTTTTCCTCACTAGAATGAAAGCTGGGTAAGGGCAGGGATCTTATCGATTTTATCTACGGCTATATCCCTAGCACCTTAAGCAGTATTTGGCACATATTAGGTGCTCGATAAATACATGTTGAATAGTCAATGAACAATCACTGTATATAGTTTCCATAGCACTCATTTTGCAAATTATATATGTATTAGTGTAAATACTTGATCTATATCAGTAATTTCCATTACAACTGTTTCTGAAACTTGCCTGATAAAAATGAACTTGAATGCTTGATTCTTGATTCTTTCCCTGAGACTCTGATTCTGTAAGTCTAGGGTAGAGATTAGAAATCTGCATGTTTTACCAGTGCCTCCCACCCCCAAAGAGACTGCTCCTATTAGGCAACTTTGTAAAATATGGCTCTAGAACAATAGCTCTACATGGTAGATGCCTTATCTGGTTTTAGTCATCAGAAAGATCTGGCACATAGTAGGATCTCATTACATTTGTGCTGAATGCATAAATGACTGACATTTTGACTTGGTATTTGGTATTCTCTATTCAACTACTAGACTGAACCTTCCTATAAAGGTCAGATGGGTTAACCAAAAATAACCATCATTTGGCCTTCTAGCATTATATTATATTTCAAACCTTGTGGGTGGGAATGTAGTTTTATTTTCTTACTACCTCATTAACAAGAGACACAGAATATAGCTATAAAGAAATCAGCCGTGTTCTCTTCTAAAGCTGAAATCAAAAAAAGTATTTACTAAACCATTGCAATTAAACCTTGTTACAAATAATTGTGAATGAGGCAGTAAATCTCCTGTCACCTTTTCAGATATCAGAAATGTAAACTAAGGGTTTTTTGTTTTTTTGTTTTTTTTTTTTCAGTTGTGTTTTAAAAGCATTAGGCAGATAAATAATTAGATAAAATGCATAAAAGCTACCATTTCTCTATTATTTTGATACTTCTATACTTAAGATCCAAACGCTATGAGTGTGAGCAGGAAGGCAGCCTGGAACCATAGAACTATCATTGGACTCGGGGGTGGGGCGGGGGGAGGCAGAAAACCTGGTTCTGATCCTGACTCAATCAGCTACTAATTGATTGTATGACCTTTGCCAAATTATGTCCCCTCTCTGGGCCTTGGTTAGTTTCCTCCATGGTTAAAAAAAAGGTCGGGGTTGAATTAGTTGATTTCTGGGATTTATTCCAACTTAAGCATCCTACATTTTTTTTTTTTTCATTCCAAAGCAAGGCACTGCTCTAGACATTGGAGTTACCTCAGTGAACGAAACAAACAAATGCCTACCCTTGGAGAAGGTATATTCTTGTAGGAGAAGATAGATGATAAAAAGTAAAGAAGCTAAAATAGGTAGATAGATTAGAGATAGATAGATGATAGATATATAGATAGATGATAGAGTGCCGTGAAGCAAAATAAAGCAGGCAGTAGAGTGAGGGTAGCAATATTAAATAGGATTGGCCGAAAAATCTCCACTGAAATTTGGGAAAAGACCTGTTGGCCTCTGACAACATAGAATTCAGAGGTCAAGTCCATTGGGTTAAGCTGTGGCCAGAGGCAGAAAACAAAGCAGGGGGGTACAAATACAAATTACTGAAAGAGCCATGGAAAAGTAAACCAGTTACTTGATACAATTGGAAAATATAGCGGTTACTCATCTCTACCATTATTGTCATGTAAGATTTGGGTGCAATATTGCCAGATTTGCTCTATTCCAAGAGAAACTAAATGCGTATTTTAAAATGTTCCCCCCACTCTTTTTAAAAATGTTTAGTTTTCTAAGTCTGCTGTAACCAAGTACCACAAACTGTGTGACTTAAAAAAAAAATAGAAATTTATTCTCTCACTGTTCTATGGGCTAGAAGTCCAAAATCAAGATGTCAGCAGAGCCATACTTCCTATGAGACTCTGGGTAGAATCCTTTCTTGCTGCTTCTTAGCTTCTGATATTGGCCAACAATCCTTGCCATTCCTCCACTTGCAGCTGCATCACTCCAATCTGAGTCTCCGTTGTCACAAAGTTTTCTTTCTTTGTTGGTCTCTGTCCCTCCTTTTCTTTTTATAAGGACATCAGTCATTGAATTAAGGACCCATCCTACCAGTTGACCTCATCTTAACTAATTATATGTGCAATGACCCTCTTTCCAAGTAAGGTCACATTCTAAGATATAAGGAGTTTGGACTTCAACATGTATTTTTCAGGGGGGACACGATTTAACTCATAATACCTATTGATTAATATAAAATTTTTTAAAAACTCCATTAGCATTTTATAGGGAAAATAAATCATATGTGTGGCTCACAGGTTATTCATTTCCAAGCTCTGGGCCAAAGATTAAGGAGCCTAATAGAAGAACTGTAAGTTTGATTAGAACATACATGGCTCTCTCTGTTCACCTCTGTGACCCCAGCATGTAGAGCAGCTCTTGCCAGAATATTAGCTGAAATAGTAAGTGAATGAAAAAATGTAAGTATGGATGAATAAATGAATGATATTTCTTTTATATATCCAAATATCTGAGAAGGCATTCTGTTACCAGAGGGAGAATCCAACCTTACCTATAGGTGATCAAAACTATACTCAATGTTTAATACATTCTACAGGTTTCTACCCAAAATCAAGCAGGGCTATATAAACTAGTACCCCCATGCCTCTCCTAGCACTCCTCCTTCTCCTTCTTCTTCCTTGGATTTCTCTGTATCATGAGACTTGGGCTTGTATCTGAGATGCTGCACAGCCACCCTATTCTGTTTTGTGCTCATTCTTAAATGCCAGTCTTTTCTTTTTTTTTTTTATCTGTGAGATTGTCTGGTTTGCACAGTATCTAATCTTCCCTTTCCTTAAAGGTAGAATGCCTAGTAATTTGACCAGATGAAAAACATTTTTTAAGCCTAGATCACTGACAGCTCAAGAGTTAGATATAAGTGTTAGTCTTGGGGCGAGGTTTCTGGGATGCTCTTTATATTCTGCCCAACTATCCTGTTTCCTGCTTGAAAGGATAATGTGATGACTGGAGCCAAAAAAATCATTTGAGACCATAAAGCAATGTTAACACTAAAAGCTACACACTAAGAATGGTGGAGCGAAAGAAGCTTGGCTTTCTGCATATGTCTTAGAGCCACCATACTAGCTTGGGACAGATTACTTCCAGACATCCCTTATGTGAGAAGAAAACCTCCCAATTTGTTTAAACTGTAGTGCAAGTAACATTTCCGTTTTCTCCTAGACCCACTCCTGCTCTTTCCAATTCTCTGTATTTCAGGGAATGGTATTTCCCAGGCCCTCTTGCCTGCTGCTTTCCAGAAAGAATCAACTAATGTGAGGCCCTGATTGAATATCGAAAGACAAGAGGAGGGGAAAAGCCAGAGTGCTTCTTCTTTCCTCTGCTTCAGGACAGACTCCGGCAATGGGTGAGTGACAAACTTACAACAGACGGCCTTCTCTCTACGAGGAAACTCCATCTTCTGCCAAGTGGTCCCAGCTTCAGGGGTCCAGTATCATCTTCATCTGGCCATGGCAGGGGCTTTCTCTAGTTGCTAGTCAACAGATTCCTCACCGAACCCTGTTTGGCTTCTTACCTCTTTCACCATCTGCGTAACAAATTCCTGTATAAAATGACCTCATTTTGAAATATGTAGACTGGTTTCTGTTTTCTGACTGGACTCTGAATGATGTAGTCACTGAATTTTACAGGAGGGAGACAATCTTTGCTTCTCCTAGCTGAACACAATGTCTGACTGTTATATTTCCCCTCAGAATTCATGAGGACAGCAGAGGGAAACCTCCAAGACCTAAAGCCTATTGATGGTGCAGTTATGCCAGCATGTCCTTGCCATTTATGGCTTTTGCTAGCTAGATTTGACCCTTTCCTGAATCTTCTGAACCAATTTAAGAAAAAAAAAAAATTGAAAGGTCTCTCATCTTTTCTTTGCTGGCCAATCACCTCTCTGTCAAAGACTCACCATGGAGCAAGCAGACAATCCAGTGTGCACCCCTTTTCTCAGCTTTTGCCCCACAAATCAAGTAGAGGGTGGGACTCTCTTATCTTACCCTGATCTTTCTATGCTTTCTATTCCTTGAGGACTCCATTCCTATAGCATTTCCTAAATGTGTTCAATCAACAGTTAAAAATCTTCCTCAGTACTTGACCTACAGCCTCCACAGATATCATCAGGTTGTGCTATCTGGGATCAGCTGCTCTGGAGCACAAGCTTCATTGCTTTCCTACTTCTCGTATCAGAAATGTATGTGCTGGAGATAGGAGGCCATATCTGATGGTGACAAGTCCTCCCACCAGTTCCAGGATTTTATTTGTACATTTTCCATTCTCCCCTAGAATTAATGCAACCTTCTTTAATTCTGTGTTGGATAACACAAGGGTTCATATTCCTCATTCCTCCAACATCTTCTATAGGAATCTTTTGTGGAGTCATACCAATAAACCTTCACATTAAAGCATAGCTCCAGTTTTCTACTGAAACATCAACTGTGTTCTCATCTTACAGTCCCACAGAGCATATTTCAGTGCTTGATCACATCTGTCCCCTTGATGTCCCTCTCCATGAGGTTACACCAAGAACACCAACAGCTCAGGTGGGGTCTGCACATAATTTGTCTGCAGTGGTACAGTGGTCCTGGTTTATTTCATTTGGGTGGCTAGTTCTTGTACGATTGTTCAACAATGCCACCCCCTCCCATATTTGTAAGGTATAATCGATTACAAGAATGAACCCAAATTTATTCACAGGTGGTCACAAACATGCAAAGAGTCCAGAAGATGGTTCCAATATTCATTTATCATTCCCACAGAGGTTTCCTTTCAGACCATACAGAATTAACCACATGTTTACCCTGGAAATTCTTTTCCCCTTTGCACTCTCTGCCTTTTCCTCAGGGTATCTGTGCTTCCCTTGTGATCATGGCCAGCAAGTCCCTGTTTCTAGCCCCCAAAAACAAAGATAAATTTTTAAATCCTTCAGTGTGCAGCACCTATATAAGATAAACAGAGCTCTCTTTGATAATATTGATCACTTCTCATAACATAACTTCAGTGTCTACATGTTCTAGAAAATGTATCCTCCCCTTCAAGGACAAGAATAGGGAAGAAAAAAGGAATTGAAAGTGATAGCAGACACCACCCTGCTACAGAAGAGAATTAACATTGGATTAATTTCACAGTAGTGAAGAAACATTCAGTAAAATTAATTTTTAAAAAGTTTTAGGAAAAATAGAATTGGAATAAACAGAGATAGACAAATCTGAAGTATTTCCAAGAACAGTCCTTATACTTAAGAGGTCTTTTTTCTTTAGTCTTTCTCTATATAATTGTTGTTTTATAAATAAATATTCTTCAAGATATACAGAGAAATCTAGACAGGCAGACAGACAGATAGATAAACTTGCAATATATACCCATGCCTGTTGATGAGGAAACGGTGCTGGTGAGCAATGCTTTACATTATAGTGGCCAATTGTAGAAGAATGATCTATGAGAAAGGAAGCCTCTCCTGACATGGTAAACATGCATTACAGGGAAGAAAAAAGCATCTTGTACATATTCTTTCTACAAAAGCAATTCTTTTCTTTTCTTTTCTTTTTTTTTTTAACATAGAAACTGTTGCAAGGGAACATACAAGTGCTGTGAACCGAAATGAAAACATCAATACATTGCTTCTGTTCAAAACATCTCTGCCCAGCTCACTGATCTTTCACACTCCTAAATAATATTGTGAACCTTCCAGTTATGTGAAAATAAATAATAAGATTTGTTATTCATAATTTCCTGTATTTTTAGCATGTTGTTTTTTCTCTTTCTATTAGGCAAGAGATAAGTTGACATGGCATATTTTAACATCCATTCTGATTTCTCAGGCAGAATTGAGAGAGTGCAGAAGTCTTCATGCCAGTGAGTTTCTTGTAGGTGGTTAGAAGTGTTTTGCAATAGCAGGGTAATTGATGTACCCTAAATGATGCAGTTGCTTTGAAATAAAAAATACTCCCTATCACCCACTACGCCAGACAGATTTTCTTCTTTAGTGAAAATGTTGGGTAACAACCCAACTAAGAAGAATGCATGTGATTTAAGTCAGTTGGCTAGAGGTCACGACTTGACCAGTTGCTTGACCATCGCATCTAAGCATACTCAGCTCTAAAAGGCATGCACTTTTACTTCCAAAATACATTTATAATTGGGAAATGCAGCATAATATACTGTCCTCACAGTGAACTTGAGTGTTCCTGGGGAAAACGTCCAGCTCTACTCTGCAGAATCACAAAACATTCAATCTGAAAGGAACCACAGCAATGACTTTATCCAGCCCCTTGATGATGTGAAGAAAAATAGGAAGCCCAGGGCTGTCCTGATTTTAACACTAAAAGTCTCATGTGCCAGGAAACCCCTCAGTCCTGGGATAGTTTGTCATCCTGAGATTAGTCTAGATTTGGGTCTTCTGATTACCGACTCAGTGATGTTTATCCCACACATCTTTGTTTTTACTAAGATTCTAGTTATTCTACCATTAAAGACAACTTGCAAATAAGTTTAAGTGCTAATGCTAATTATATATTCCTTCTATATTTAAAAGACAGAATAAAAATTTTAGTTTTGGTTTTCCCATACATTTCTTAGAGTCTTATTCCCATATGAGACATGCCTAAATATTATTTCACTTTATTCTCTTTCCAGTCTCTCCTTTCTTTTTATTCCTGGAAAGATGTAGGTTTGTGTTGTTATGCATGGCTTAGGCTGATAAATCAGTAGACATTTCAAATAAACAAACAAAATGAATATGAGAGGTTATAAGTGTTTGCAAGTGTCACCGTGGAGACCAGAAAATGGATTGTCACCATGGAGACTTGCATAAACACTGCCTGTAATGATTTTTGAGTGAAATCAGATATAGAGGAGATTTGGGAAGGATATATAAATGGAGCTGGCAATTAGTATGGCTCGAGTGAGTTGTATAGCTGGGGGATGTTAAATCAAGTTGACAGTCTGTGCTCACCATTGCTCCATCAGTGAGCAAGAAAAATCTTCAGGGAAAACCCCAAAATGTAGAGGGTGAGAAGGGTGTGTTTTATCAGCTACTAAATACTACAGAATTGGAGGTGATTTTCAACTACTCTTTCACTCCATCGTTCACACTGGTTATCTGTCACTGTTATTATGGTAAGTTCTGTAGGGTTATGATACGGTGATAATGACAGTTAGTCTTTATTAAGTCTTCGTCACATTGCAGGGACTGTGATGACCCCTTTATTATCACATCGAGTCTGAACACTAACAAGGAAATATAAATATCATCATCATTTTACCAGTAGAGAAACTGAGGCACAAAGAAGTTAAGTATCTTACTCAAGGTCACACAGCTAGAAAATGGCAAAGTCAGGATTCATATCAGGCAATCCAGCAGCAGAGCATACGTTTTTAAATACTATTCTCTGATGAGAAGATGAAGTCCTTGTTTTTGAGGTGCTTCAAATCTAAGTAAGGAAATAAAGATAGAATTAAAGAATAACACTAGGGCAACAATATGTATTTCTAGTACCTATACACAGTTAAGCTAGTGTTTAATTATAGGGTAATATCTCCAAGAATCTTATTCCTTTACCGCTTTCTCCTCTACAGATATTATATCATTGGGGTTCTGAGTTGCAAATAACAGAATCCACATTAGCTAGCTAAAAGAGAAAAGATATATATGAAAGGGTATAAGTTTGGTCATGGGATAGGAGGAGCAGAAGAGAGTCATAACTAAAAGCTACAGAATCCAAATTATACCCCAGTCCTATCTCAGTGTACACTCATGCATCTGTCAATAGACATTTAATCAAATTTACCTTAAACTGTATATTTAAGCTGTCGGGTAGATTGTCTCAAGGGTTGGAATCAGTTGAAATAACACTGGTTTTTCTCTGTAACCTCTAATTCCTCACAGAACACCTGTGGACAGCATCTCATGGCCAAGCTGTTCTAATTGTTACAAAGCTCTGGAGAAGGGATTCCTAGTGATCTCAGGAAGCTTTGTGTTGGGCCAACCAACCGTCCTGAGAAGCTTTGTCCAACAGCAAGGATCAAGGGACTTTATTGTAGTCCTAAAGAATGGCTGTGAGTATCAATAATCTTGGATAAACTTTTTTTATTTAAATCTCATCAAAGATTACAAATTATTGATAAACCATGAGAATCAGCCTTCATTTTGCACTAAATACTCAGCAGACAGCAAAGTATAAGGGACCTTCTTTTTCTGAGGAGAAGCAAAGGACAATGTTAAGTCCACGGGATTTGTATTAAGACAGAACAAAGTTGTTTGGATATTAAATTAGAAACTATGGGGGTAGTGCTTGGCCCCAAGCAGACATACTGTAACTAGTAGTTCACTTCCTCCACCACAAGGCCCCTCTGAAGATGAACAGAATTCTGGGCTAGGCTTGTATAAGTCAGATTAGTAGCAGCTAATTGTTTTTAACCCTTTGGATACTGTCAATTATGTAAAGATATTGTTTCCCATTTCTCATTGATTGAAAGTTTATAACCAAATTTGGGACCCAACTTTATCTAGAAAGTGCATAGGATTTTATGGCATGATTTTTAATATACTGGAAACTTAGCTTCATCTTACTTTTGAATCCTTTCTTTCTCTTTCTCTCTTTTTAAAGTTTTTTATTTGTATCTTATTTCACTGGGTTATGTGTATCTTTTTGTACTTAAATTAATTTTTGTGAAAAAGTGGCAAAACCATTTGGCTATCCCAATGATACACCAATCACTGATATTGGAGGAGGAATAGATTTTTATATTGCTTGTGCCACCCAGACTGAGAGTGACAAGACAGCCTATTGATAATTTAATTTATGCTTCATTTTCACTGTTATTTATAGATTTTCTTCCCCAATTTTGAAAAGGTAGCTAAGCCTTTTGTTCTCATGGATAAGCTCTTGTGTTATGGTGCCAAAAGCAGAAATTACTAGGTATTTTACAGGTAAAACCAACTTCTGGTAAGACAACCCTTGTTTTCAAGGCATAAATTCATGAAAGCAATTGTAGCAAAATGTCTGAAAGAGAAAGGGAGTTCCAAAGTTTGGAGAAAGCAGAATTGGATCGATTTGAGGGGCTTTGGCCACCTGACAGGCACTGGGAACCAGCAGCACGCTCATTCAGAGCATTCAGAGCACTCTGGGGGGCAGACAAGTCCTACATGAGAATGGCCATGTGTTGTGGCTCAGGCAGCTGTGTGTGAGCCCTGAAGCACCTCTCAACCTTGGAAAAGTTTCCTATGCCCAAGCCGCCCATTTCTCAGAGAGCATGACCATTATGAACCCGTCAGTAGGGTGCCCTTCCTCTGTAGTTTGTACTTACAAGCTAACCGAGACTCTAATTTAATCCTAGAGAAGTGGAGGCAGCTCCCCCAAATGAAACCAAGAATGAATTTCTCACCACCCCAGGCAGATATAAGTTTGGGGAGAATCTTCTTATTTTCCAACATAGTGTTTTTTAAACCCATATGTTGTTGAGTTAATATTTATTCCTGCTACAAAAGATAGAGCAGGAAGTAGAACTCAGGCCTCCTGGGTATTAACTTTGCAGTATTATTGTGTAGATTTGCTGTCTCTGAGGGCTGAGGAGAGAATTAAGTGAAATAATATTGATCACTGAAGAGTGATTCATCCTAATTCTCATCTTGCTTCCTTCGTTCATCATGTGTTCTGTTTTCCCACATTAATTTAATCCTACATGGTCACTATTTAGGCTAGAAACTCCTTGAGGGCAGATACTTGGTCTTTTCTATGACATGGACCACAGGTGTGTTATGCTGCTCACACAGTCTGTTGTTTCATCGACCTTTCATCAGATCATCATAGCCGCTGATACCCATGAGCCAGGATGTTTCTGTTTCAGCTGGATCACTTAGGAACAGACCGTTGGAGGAGCTCTCCCCCTGGCAGAGTTGTGGGTAGTGGTGGGATACTCACTCTAGTTCTTTCATTGAATCTGGGGCTTGTTATAGATTTAAATGCCAGAAACAAGTCTCAAAGGGAAACTCAAGGTGTTATAACCAGTGATACTGATGATTTAGTAGATAGTGTTCTTTTTTCTGAACTTCAAATGAAAGCAGTGGGTTATGAGGAACCATCCTTTAGCTGAGTCATAAAGATAAGTTCCTGCCCTCTTGCAGTTAAAAATTCATGAAGCATTTTCAAAAGGCTTTGAGAATCAGGCTTGATTATGTTCTTTTCTTTTCCTTACTTAAATATTATTTATATGATTATGCTTTTGGAGGCCTTCACTTTTGCTAGTAAATTGTTAATCTGATGTTTCTGGTTAATCAAGAACAAATGTTGGGCCTGGTTACCTCTTAGTTAAGCTAAAGAAAAATATAAGCATTACAGGGAACCAAGCAATAAAATGAAATATAAATGTCAGTTAGTTTTACTGTGCTTTGTGACAAAGATTGGCAAGCTTTGAAAACTGGTGTGCCAAGACTATCTTCCCAAGATGGATAAACCAAACTATTAATATGAGGCTGGAGACAATTGTCAGCTATTGCTTTACTGCTCTATGATAGTTCTTTCAAGTAGAGGGAACTTTGGTTCCCAGGGGAAAGGAGAGAGAGTGATGATTGATCCCCGACAATGAAAACAGGTCTGTGTCTTATAAATGACCACATGCCATAGCTTGCTGGTGTCTGCATTAGTCCTTCGTGACTGGGTTTCAAAAAGGAAGTTTTGCAGCTGATGTATTCTCCAAGATGTCATTGCTTTTGCTATTAGACACATAAAAAAGACATCATAATATTACTCTCTGTGGTGGCCATGTTATTTGAAGAAAGGCAAGGACTTTGAAGAACTCGCTTTTTCAGAGTTGTTGATATCATATAACTTGCTTCCCTCTTGTAGTTAAAAATCAGGAAGCATTTTCAAAATGCTCTTAAGACACAACTCTAGACCTCCCTCCCCCAAGTTGCGCAGCTCCTTGACCCTGACCTTAGAGAGTCTAACTTGTGTGGAATCCCATGGAGATTCTAACTTTGTCCCTGCCCTCTAAGCTCAGGGAGAAGTTCAGTAAATCCCTTTGATCTATTTTGTGTGCAGTGCTGACTCCTCCAGGAGGAGGAAGCTTCACAGCAAGCTCCCAGGTGGCAAAAGGCAAATGTCAGGACTCTCCAGAAAACTTCAAATTGTTATCCATAGTAATAATAATGGTAATAGCAATAAGGTGATGATGATGATAATGCCACGCCCCTTCTGAAACCTCTCTTGAAAAGCAAGGATGAGTCTTTCCCAGAAATCCCCAGCAATCGTCTCAAGTCTCTTTGGTTCAATGAGTTTATTAGATCACAGTCTCACCTTAGGACCAATAACCATGACCAGGAGCTGGGAATATGCTGATTAGTTTAGGCCTGAGCCAGAGGTTCCACGTCTAGAGCCAGAGGGATATCGAGCCATAGTTTCACCCAAAATACAAATGTCTTGTAGAGGTGAGGATGCAAACCTAAACAAGAATGGGGTCATTTCCAAGAAAAGGATGAATGATGAGAAGATAGCCACAATGTCCACAGCAACCAACAACATTTATTTAGCACTCACTTTATATTTTTACAGTTCTAAGAACTTTTTAATTTAATCCTTACAAAAAATTCTGCAGAGAGGTTCCAATTTTATGCACACTTTCAGATGAGAACATTTAAATCAGAGAGGCTAAGTAACTTGGTAAAGTCAAACAAGCAGGAAGTACCAGAGCTGGTATTCAAATCAGGGCGGTCTGACTTCAAAGCTCAAACTTATTCAGTCTCCTCATAAGGAAGCATTTCTAGGTTTAGCGAAAGCATATTGAGGGAGGGAGGTGTCATCCTGAGCTTAGGAGACCAGAAGCTGTAGATCCAGACCCAGTTAATTAGCACAACTTCCTCTCTACCTGTGATTCTATCTATAGTCACCTCTCCAGGCAACCCTTTCCACAGTGGGCCCCTCCTACCTTCCTTTTCACCTCCTCTTAGAGCAGAGAAAGACTTTACAAGGTGAATACAATTTCCTGTGAGCAACACCCCCACAGGATAGGAACAGCCTGCAGGAGACTAGTGCAAATGCTTCAAGTGTTTTACAGGATGAGGACAGAACAGATGCTCCCCCTTAGTTGGTTTCCCTTGGATGTGATCATAGAAGTTCTTATCACTACATGGAAATAGCTCTTATTACTACACCAAATATATACTTTAATTGAAAAAATGTACAATGTTAATTTCTAAGAATTTTTCCATTAAAACTAAGAATCATAGAATATATGATAATGTTTTCTTATGATAGCTAATAGCAATTACAGGGTTAGCCCAAGTGATTATTTCTAGTACGAAGAGATAATGGAAGGCTCTTATGATAATGACTAGACTGGGCAAAATATCGCACCCATAATCATTAATAATATCTTATTCTGTCAGTTTTCAGTGTAGTTCTCTGAATAACCAGTTTTGTATTTTTGTTTCTTTCTCAAAGAAGTGAGTGTTGGAGATCAAACCAAGAATCTGTAGCAGGACAATTGATATATAACTGATGAATACAGCTCCTCCTGACAGTGAGATCCTCTAGATTCATCTGATCTATTTCATGACATTTTATTTGGCAGGTTTAAAGGAGTGAAATATAGAGAGCTGTCGGGGTTTAGCAGGAAAGTCTTGCCTCTTTATTGTTCCTGTGTTCTCAGGTGGTATCATGATTCATAGTTCATTCTGAACTGAACATTTGCGGCCCTTATCAAATAAACCATGTTAATTTCATAAAGTTGGGCCAAGTAAGGACAAAAGGAAAAGATTGAGAGAAAATTTATTTGGAGTTATAAGCCTATAGATGGTTAAAGTGTCCTTCAGGAAATTATACATGCCAGCTAAAAAGTACTCATCTTGTTTTCTGGACTAAACCATATTCATAAGTATTATAGGCATATGTTTTAATTGAAAATTAATTGAATTAAGTTTTAAAAATTAAACAAGCAATAAGATAAGCTGTTACAGTATTTTTTAGGTCCTTTAAAGCAGTTTTCAGATGATTATGAATAAGGAAGCTTTTTGAGATTTCAGTATTCATTTTAAACTCTATCTTACACATATTTGTTAAGTTTCTCCTATTTGTCAAGCACTCTGTTAATACTAGAAAAGCAGTGATAAATACGACAGCACAGTCCCTATCTGCAGTACACCTCACCACCTAATAAGAGAGAAAAAATAAACATAGTAATTTCAAATTTGAGAAATTCTATGATGATTGATAATAGAGTGCCAAGAGACAGAAAAAACAATGTGGGAAGGAGAGAGCAACCTATGTAGGGTAATTACAGAAGGCTTCTCTGAGGAGAGACCTAAGGATTAGGAGAAACTAGCCAGGCAGTTAGAGAAGAAAACAGTATCCCAGGAAAAGGAAATAGGGTGTGAAAAGGCCCTGCAGAAGGAAGAATCCCTTAACTGACATAGGGGCACCAAGTAGGGGAAAGAAGTTAAAAAGGGAGGATTCTGGAAACCAACATTTGAAGTGTCTGTGGAACAATGGAGATGACAAGTAAGCAATTGGATAAAGAAACTAGAGTCTTGGAGTGAGGTCAGGGAGGGAAATACAAAGCAGGGAGCTATCAGCAGGTAGAGAAACATTTAAAAATGATCCAGTGGATAAGATTATCTAGGAAGAGACTGCAGAGAAAAGAGAAACACACTAAACTGAGTTGGCAGTAAAGAAGAAGGAGCCATCAAGAGTCAACCCAGGAGAAAGAAAAGTAGGAGAATGAATATCATGACAGCCAAAAGAAGAGGGAGAGTTACCAGCTAAAAATGGTAGAATGGACACATATTTTTCTATACTAAGATGCTTGTAAATGATAACAAATACATTTTTAAAAAAGATATAAATGAACCTACAACAACAAAGACACCAAGAAAAGCCACTAGTACCTTTATTTCAGTGATTTCACTGATTTCTGGAGTATCAAACAGATGGAGGGGGTGACTGAATATGACAGAAGAAGCCACAGCTCAGGGAACACGTAGGGGAAGAGAGTGAAGGGGAGACTCAATCTGCCCTGCAGAACCCTGGAGCAGCCCAGGATATGCCAGTTATGATAGAGAATAGAAATGAGGCTAGGGCTGATCACAAAGTAAATGATTGAAAGGAAGTATACATAACCTAGGTCAATATCCTACCACACTTACCCTGGCATTCTGAATCTCTGGCAAAAAAAAAAAAAAAAAAAAAAAAAAATCCTTTATAGAAATTGAAGGCCTATGCTCTCCAGCTTCTAGAAATTACTTAGTATACATAATGTCTGCCTTCTTAACAAGCACCTTAATATAAAATCTGAGCTGACAAACCCTGCCCAATACCCAGAGCTTCCAATTAATGTTTTATTGCCTCATTCTTGAATATGAATAGACAAAGATCACTAGATTTTTTTAAAGAGAGTTATCTCCAGCATGAATAAAGGAGATCAAGATGAATCAATATATAAAAATGACACTGGAGGAAGTGAGAATTTAATGCATGGAATAGAAAAAACTTGAGTTCTCATCAGTGAGATTTAAAGAAATATTGCATCGTAACACAAGAAAAAGTTGCTGTAAAAAAAGAAACAATCAAAACATAAGAAAGATGTCTTACTATAACTGCCAAAAATAACAAATTCAATAGAAAGTTCACAAATCAAAATGGAAAAATTTCTCAGAAAGTAGAAAAATCAGTTAGAAAATATTATTAAATATAAAATTATAAATGTATAATTTTTATACACTTCAGGTGTTCCAAAAACTGACCAATGGAAGTTCCAGAGAGAGAGAAAACAAATGATAGAGAATAATTATCAAAAAAGAATACAAAGATATTTTAGACACCTGAGACACATGACTACAGATTTAAAAGGTCTAATGAAGGCTTATTACGATGAATGTAAAAAAAAGACCTACATGTAGGCACATGTCATTGAAATTTAGAAACACCAAGGATATAAACATGATCTGAAATGGGATTGTGAAAGAAACAACTTATAAAGAAACAAGAATCACCTTCTTATAAGACTTTGCAATAGCGGCACCAAGTGCTAGCAGGTAATGGAGCAACATTAAGTTTTGAGGGAAGAGGATTTTCAAACTATAATTCTATGTTAACTAAATCATTATGTGTGAAGATAGAATGAAGACACTTTAAACATGTAAGGACTCAGAAAATTTACCTCCTGTATAACTTTCTTTGTGTTGTAATAAAACCAGCAAGTAAACAACAAAAAGATGACATACATGGGATCCAGAAAACAACCTTCACCCACAGATAGGAAGTAAACTCTCAGGGTTATAACAGAGAGAGAGGAAGGTAGAGGATCCTCAGAGGACCAGTCTAGATCAATGGTTCTCAGATTGGGCTCCACGGATCCCTAAAGAACATGGAGATTTTTGCAGGCAGTCTGTGAGATCAAAACTCTTATAATAATACTAAGACACAATATGCCTTTTTCTTGGCTTTGGCATTTGTACTGATTGTGTATAAGCAATGAGTGGTTAAAATTAATGACACTTCAGCGTAAATCATTGTGACGGTACCAGTCAGTACTAGCAGGCTCTGAATTCTCTGTCCTGTAATCCGGTAAAAAACAAAATGCCACTTTTCTTTTAAGAATGTCATCGATGAAGTAGTAACAATTATTATTATTAATTGTGACCTTTGGCTACATGTCTTTTCAATATTCTGTGTATCAAGACGAGTGTGCTTAATCCTCTGTCCACTCCAGTATGAGGGTGATCTTGGGGATAAGCACTTGTACAACTGTTTGAGTTCTGAGCTGAATTAGATGCTTTTGCCACAGAACGTCATTTTTACTTCACTAAACAGCTGATACGGCAAACTATGGTTCTTCAAACTTGGAGTTTGGGCATACATTTTCTAAAATGAATGAAATGAGCCTGCTGCTTCCAAGAAAAAAACTGAAAATATATATTGCCACTGATAAAATGCTAACTTTCAAGCAGAAATGAGAATTTTGGAAAACTTGTATCCATTACTATGAACTTGACAGGTTTCCCATACTTAAAGATTTTCCTGATGAGATCAATGGTGATATTAACCAATATTATCTCTTGATATTGTAAAATAAAATGTGTCCATGTTTGGAAGATCTGCATAACTCATAATCAACATTTTCTAAATAACCAATGCATGATGTTATAATATCATACTTTAGCAAAAAAGCTCTTCAAAGTAAGAGATACATTAATAGATTTTAATATAACAATATGAAGACTCCAATTATATGATGTCAGATTCTACGCTATAATTAATTTATAAGAAATTGCTATTTGTCCTGTTTTGGTGACACATAAAAAATATTCACAATAGTAATTACTAGTTCTTCAGTGAACAATATTTACAAACTCACAATAATGTAAGCCCTTTGTTGATTTTCAATTTGTCTGAATCAACTTTTCAGACAAATTATTGTTACAGAACAGATGGTAAATAGTATCAACCTTGTCAATTCAGTAAAGCAAGTGCAGAAGGCAGAAAGTGCAGTGAAGACCTGGGAAGACGAGGTAAAGAATAGGACAGGAGCACTAATTCCCATACTTTACAAAAAGTCAAAAGATGTTACCTATAGTTGATGGAATAAGAATTTGAAAGTGTTGACATTTTACTAACTGTTATAAGGAAATATCAGTTAACAAAGCAAGTATAAGTCTATGAGAGAAAGGGGAAGTGAGAAATGGGAATTATGCACAGGAACTAAATCCTCATTTATTATCACAGAAGCAAATAGATAATGCCAAAAAATCAAAAAATTGAAAAATATTATTTAAGAATCTAGAGCTAACTACCAGAGAAACAGCTTATAAAAATTAGATATTATTGCTCCTGGGGAGCAGGACAAGTCATGGGACATTATGGCATGAATTAGATAAATACAGGATACCTCGTTAAATTTGAATTTTGGATAAACAGAGAATACTTTTTAAATGTATGTGTGCCCATGCAATATTGAAGACACACTTGCACTAAAAAAAAGTATTTATTGTTCATCTGAAATTCAAATTTAACTCGGTATACTATATTTTTATTTGTTACATTGGACAACTAAATGGACAGTGTTTTGTTTTATGATGGCACTTTTGTATGTTTACATATTTTAACCATATGTTAAATACATTTAAGATTTAAAAAAAAAAAAAAAAAAAAAAAAACAGAAGGAAACAGAGGAGGTAGGCCAACAGTATCCGATGCCAGCAAGAGACTGAAGAGATGTGGTTATGGAAGTGTCTATTGGATTTGGTCACATGGAGAGCAATGGTGTCTTTGAAAGAACAGTTTTAGTAGAGTGATGGGGCTGCAAGCCAGACTGTAGTGGATTAACAAGTGAATAATAAGTGAAGAAGGAGAGGTAACTATAGAAGCAGAAAGGATGAAAGTAAGTCATAGATATGAGATTTGAAAAAAATCCATGGATTACAGGAGTGATTATATACTTTTCTTTCTATATAGCCATCACATATATCAAAGCAATCTTTTTTTTTTTTGAGCTGTTACATCAAATCTGTGCAACATAATGAAGGATATGAAATTCTAATAATAATTTGGGATAATGCCACAGGAATAGCTAATCAAGTAAGGGTCTAACCTTTTGGTGGAGGGCTCTTTGTAATAATATGAACATTCTTTATTTGGAAGAAGTAAGTAAAAATATAATATAGCGATTTGCCATATATGTAAGTCAGATATAGGGCTGGGATGGGAATTTACAATCCTATTCTCATTGATAAATTTACTAAAGAATTCTAACTCTCATGCAATTTAAATCTACCCAGTGCTCAAATTGAGCACATAATATATATAAGGTCTTAGAGAGATACAACTATGACTATTATTAAAAATAATAATTATTTTTTATTCTCTTCCTTTCCAAGGAAGAGAAACTTTCAATATAGTAGCATGACGAGTCAAACTTCCCCTGACTACTGACTGACCTACTGGCTTCATGTCAAATTGAAGCCTACCCTTGCTGAGCTCTGTTCCATACACCCTTAACCTGACCCAGTCACTACGCTTCACTTCCCCCAAAGCTCCTCTCAGAACTGGATTTGAACTGGCTTCTTTACCAAAAGACATAAAACCAACCCGCCTCTCTTCAGCAGATTTTATAAAAATGCCTGAACACATTTTTCTCTAATCGAAACTGGCCCCATTTAAGCTTTCCAGGTACTCTGTTCCCCTTCGACTGGGTTATGATTTTAAAAAGCGAACTAATTTGTATCACTGGAGTCACATATGTGTACGATGAGCCATTGATATCTTTGAGACGAAAACTTATTAAAATACTTTAGTTGTTATGTTTTTGTGAGCAACACAGGAAGAGTAAAAAAAATTCCCTATCTTTTCAGCTCTCATGGCAAATGACTCATCATTTCCTCTCTGAAGTGGTTAATCTCATCTTGTTCCTCTTCCATGTTGCTCAGAAGCATCAGGAAAATGAAAGAGTAACAGCAAAAGATGGATGACTTTCTCTTCCTTTGTTTTGGAGGTGCTGCTTCCAGGAGTAATCAGCTTGTCCCTGAGCCGTTTGGGCCATGCTTCTTTCTCTCTGAGGCCAGTCTCAGCACCCTTCTTCCATCACAAAACTGTAGATGTCTAATATATATGTTTGCTAATGTTTTTGAGAGGAGGAAGAAATGATATGGCACATCATGTAGCAAAAGCTTTCTTTATGTCTACACTGACCATCTCAGCTCTTCCCTTAAAATATCTTCCTACAGCAACTTTTACTCTTCCAGCCCCATCTCCCACTTGACCTCTCTCTTCTAAGACTCTCTCAGTTCTCCCCCTCAGCTCTCTGGAAACTCTGTTGAGATCATGTAACCTATACAAAAGGCAAATACTGATTAAACAACAGTCCACAAAAGAAAAATGCTTCATTAGAAGGGTTACCTTTCAACTTCCTTTCAACTGCAGACACTATCAATAACAGTATTGGGTTCCAGGCATGGACCTTTTGAAGGGATATAATTATCAGTAAATTAGAACCATTTAGGAAAGTAGGTCAGTAAATGATCATTTATACAGATATGAAACTGTATAAGGATATATGGATGTTATCCTTATATCATGACTATTTACAGAAGGCGAATTCCTCTTTTTCTATATTCATCTGTTAGAAAAGAAAATGATTGGAAGTCTTTTGGAAACCTATTTGTTTTGAAAATCATTTCAAATCATGATTAATAATAACAAACACTGGGCTAGCAAAGTAAATGACTGATTACCTAAAAAGCATTGGAAAATATTATTAAACTTCGGAACAGCTCTTAATTTATGAATTGATAATACAATTGGAATCAGTAGGAAAATTAGAAGATGTTCAAATAGCTAGAAAATGGTCCCGGACCAAACTCAACCTTAAATTTTTGCAACATTTGTCTTTTAAAATAAAAAAAAAATGTAATATTGAAATACTACATTAACAGTTGTGTGTAAGACTTCCCATACCTCACTCAGCTATATGGTCTTCTGGTCAGAAATAGAATGACATTTGAGATACTGCCACTGTTTCATACTATTGGATAGAAATAACAGGTTACTACACTCTGGCAGT
Source organism: Eidolon dupreanum (assembly GCA_028627145.1). Classification (NCBI taxonomy): domain Eukaryota; kingdom Metazoa; phylum Chordata; class Mammalia; order Chiroptera; family Pteropodidae; genus Eidolon; species Eidolon dupreanum. The sequence continues at coordinate 48,746,529 of CM053501.1, read as the reverse complement.
TTGGGGCTTTCAAAAAATTTTAGGAAGTAAAGATTAAAAAAAATCAATATTAAGTGACTCATAGAGGCACTATTTTTAATGGTTCTGCTGCTGTCATGTTACCCTAAGAAAACGCTCTTCATATTAGGTCAATATGGTGCCACCACATCATTCTGAATTTTATATGAAAAAGACCATAGAATTTCATTATAATGGTCCTGCTGTGATGATCCCATCAACCGCTAACATTTTGAGTTAAAGTATATGGTGACTTTGTTCTCTCTTATTTGTATATTCTCATAAAATATGTATGAAAGCAATTACAGCAAATGTCAAAATATCATCCTTTTTTGAAATTCGGCAGGACTGACTCATGATGTCCAAACCTGAGTAACATATTGAATGGCTAAGAAAACCAACAAAACTTTTAGAGTTACTGTCTTAGGATAACAAGCTTAGGCCTGTTTGAATGGACAGTTCAATCTTTATATAATGCCAACTGTTTGAAAATGCAAAAGTGGGGTGTGACAGCTTATATTCTGTTATTAGGTTCTTAAATGTCTAAAATTGTATATATTATTGATTAATTACCCCTTTATCATTGTGAAGTGATACTTTTATCCTGAGTAATATTCTTTGCTCTGAAATCTACCTTGATGTTAATATAGCCATTCCAGCTTTCTTTGATTAGTGTTAACATATCATTTTCCATCCTTCTACTTTTAACCTGTTACATCTTTGAATTCAAATTTAGTCTTCCTTTTTTATATAATCTGACAATCTCTGCCTTTAATTGGTGTATTTACACCATTTACATTTAATGTTGATATTGATATCTTTGGGTCTAAATTTATCACCTAGTTTTCTATTGTGACTCATCTGTTCTATGGTTGTTCTTCTTCTCCTACCTTATCATGGATTAATTGAATATTTTTATGGTTTAATTTTATCTTTTTTTTTTTTTTGACTTATTAGATATGACTCTTTGTTTTTATTTTAATGGTTGTTTTAGGACTTATAGTATACATCTCTATCTCATCACAGTGTCTCTTTATGGATTAAAAATATTAAACAGCAGTTCATTCCCATTTCTCCCCTCCTGGCCTTTACTGTTGTTGGCGTACAACTTGTACATATATTATAAGCTCTGCAATACATTGTTTTTGTTTTTTAAATTTCAAACAGTCAATTTTTTTTTTAAAGATTTAAATACTAAGAAAACTTTCTACCCACATGGTTACCATTTCTGGTGCTTTTCATTCTTTTGTGTAGATCTGAATTTTCTTCTAGTATCATTGTCCTGCCTGAAGGACATTCTTTAACACTTCTTGTACTGTATGTCATCTGTTGATGGATTCTTTCAAGTTTTGTAAGTCTAAAAATGTACTTATTTCTCATTTTTTTCTCCTAGTAATTTTTTAAATTAATAGACTTTCTTTTTATAAATTTTGGGGAGAAAGAGCACAGAGGTAAAGTGCCATTTTTATCACATCATAGCAAGAGTATATATTTTCAAGGTAATTTATCACTAATGACATTGTTCTTGATCACCTGGCTGAAGTGGTGTCTGTCAGGTTTCTCCACTGTAAGGTGATTCTCCCCACCACTCCACCTTTCCATACAGTACTCTTTGGAAGGAAGTCATGATGCACAGGGCACACCTAAGGAGTAGGGACTTATGTTCTATCTCCTTTAAGGTAGAGTATCTACATAGTTTCTTTGTAATTCTATGTGAGAGATGTGTCTCTTCTTCTTCATTTATTTATTCAGTCATTTATATCAATATAAGCTCAAGAATATCTATTTTATATTTTGTATTATAACCCAGTAGTACTCTATTTTTTTTGGTGTGTGTATGCTTTAATTTTTCCAGTCTTGGCTATAAGAAGCTCTTTCAGTTGCTCCTGTGTCCCTTTAATATGCATCAATTAGTCTGTTTATTTGTTTTTGAGCACTTCCTTATTTCTGGCACTACTAATTGCCAAGCTGCTCCAGGCTCATCTTGTATATTTCCTGTCCCAGTCCTAGAAACAGTCACTTCTCCAAGGAGCCTTGTTTCCTTCTATTGGAGAATGACATTAGAAACCAAGATCTGGGTGGTAGATGTGCTCATGCTAATGGGGCATCATTTTGTTTAAACCTTCTCAGCTGACAGAGCAAAGAAATATGTATGTATACTAACATGTGTATATACACATATCTATACATATTTCTATAAGTAATCATCCTTATCTATATTAAATTAAATATGAGTTCTTACTAATGTCTCCTACTCTATTTATTACCATGTGGATCATTCTAGCCTTGTGCCCTTGCTGATCTGTATATTTTACTCCAACAGTGAATAACCTGGATCCCACTATCTGCCAACCATTTACTCAATTTTTAATTCCAGTATATACATATAGCTATATCAAAATTGTTAATCCACACCCCCATGGAAAATAACTTTATCAACTAGTCAGTACTTACATGCAATTCTTTTTACATTTAGTCTTTAAAACTTTATTCATTTCCAAAGTTACTTAGGTCAGCAACTTTTCTTTAACTCTTTCATTGAGGTTATTTCATACTTGTGTAATACACTTAGATTCTCTTGTCATAGTCTGCGTTCTTTCCTGGAACTCTCTGACCTCCTAAATGATTTTTTCATGTGTATAGATTAAGGTTTGCTTTTTGTGTTGTAAAATTCTATAAGTTTTAAGAAACATACAATATCATTTATTCGCCATTACAGCATCACAAAGGACAGCTGTACTGCCCAAAAAATCCCCTGTGTTTCAACTATTTATCTTCCTTCCTCAAAACCCCTGGCAACTAATGATTTTTTTTACTGTCTGTATAGTTTTGCCTTTTCCAAAATGTCATATAATTGGAATCATACAGTATATAACCATTTTGGAATGATTTCTTTTATGTAGCCATATTATTTGTGGTTCTTTCATGTCTTTTCATGGCCTGACGGATGATTTCTGAATTATATTGCTGAATAATATTTTATTACATAGATGTAACATAGTTTATCCATTCTTCTTTTGAAGGCCATCTTTACTTTCAGTTTGGGGCAATTATAAATACATATGCTATAAACATTTATGTGTAGACATGCTTTAAACTCAACTGGGTAAATACTCAGGAGTGTAATTGTTGGATAACATGTTTACTTTTTTTTTAAAGAAACTGTCAAACTGCCTTCTACACCGGGCTGCATTTTACATTCCATTCAGCATTGAATGAGAGTTCTTATTGCTCTACAGTGTCACCAGTATTTGGTATTATCAGCTTTTGGATTTTAACCATTCTAATAGGTGTGTAGTAATATTTAATGACTTTTCAAATTTGCAACTCTCTAATGACAAATGACATTGAGTATCCTTCCATATGTTTACTCACCAACTCTATATCATATATCTGTATATCACACATACCAGTGTTAGCCAGGTCAGCCCTAGTAAGAGGAAGTCCATATTTTTAAGCTCATGCATAGCCTCTATGCATGCCACCGTGCCACATATCTCATAAGACTATTGAGCAAGTACTGAAATGGCTGAGGAAAGAGGCTGACTGCAGAGTGTGTCATTTTCTTTACCTGCTTCTTAAGAGTCTCCTCTGAAGTGAATGCTCTTTGTTAACTATTTACTAGGACGCAAATATTTTCTGTTTGTGTCCATTCACTACCTTTAGTACAGCCATATATCTCTTTCCCAGACTTTGCTATCACCAATCTCCCAATCTTTTTCCTTCCAAGTTGCTGACAATCCAGCCAAACGGTTAGCTGCTCCCTATGACTACATCCAATTTTCTGGCCATCTCTAACTACTGACAAAGTAGACAACTAAATGTATCATTTATAGTTCTGTTCACGACTACTGATTTTCTTCACTATCCTAAGAGATTACTTCTGAGAGTGACTGTAGTACTGCAGCTGTCTACTTTCAAGTCATGTCAACATAAGGTACAGACTCATCTGTAAACCAGAAAAATTTTTTCTTCTAAGATAGTTGGTTATTAGGAACATTCCAGGTTACTAAAGTCATGAATTGCGGGAGAGGAGATGATGTGACAGTAGCCAGTGTTAAAGGTTTCTGAGCCACTTGTTCAGCTAACTTGAATCTTCCCAAGCTTGGTCTCTCATATTCCATTTCCACTTTATATATTGCCTTTATGCACATTCAACCTTATGACTAAGTGTGTCAAAAACACCCAATTCATGGTGGAAAGCTCAAGCCACACGGTTACCTCATGTGCCATGGTCAGAAATTCAATTTCATTTAGTCAAAAGCCAGAAGCTATTTCTCAGAATGGAAGTAGTTATTTGATAAAATTTACTCCAAAAACCTAGAGGTCTTCACTGTGGTTTTCCTACTAGTTCTTGCCGGAAGACCCATATCACATCTCTATTTGCCACATACATTATGAGTATTAGTGGATCTGCTGGATCATATGGCTTAGGTGGCAAAACAGAAAGACTTCTCTTACTCTGATTCCTCCTTGAAACTGGAAGCCTTATATGTGACTCTAGATGTATCAAAGCAGCATACTCAATATAGTGCCTCCAAAATCCATAAAGGCCCATCAAGCATCACCCTTCTTTTTTGTGGCAGAAGTATAAGGTGCAGCAACTTATTTTTCATCTCGAAGTAGATATCTTAATACTTCCAAGACCAGTGAGCTCTCAGAAATTTCACTAAAGTAGTAGGCTCTTGAATTGTTGTGGGGTTCATCTCTCACTCTCTAGTTCTCATATGTCTTCCTAAGTCATCTAAATTTTTGATATTTTCTGCTTATCAGACCTGATTTATATACTGTTGCCAATGTAGTGGAACAGTGTGTTTTGTAGAATGTCAGAATAATCAGATCTCTACAGACCATAATATAACAAGGAGCAGGAGAACTGACATAGCTCTAAGGGAAGGCTATGAAAATGAACCAGGCCAAACCCCGTGAAAACAAGCTGTTCCAGGTAGTTCTTGCAAATTTCTATGGAGTAGAAGTCATTTGCCAAGTTAAAGCTGGAAACCAAATTCCAGGTACCATATTGATTTGATATGGGGAAGACATTACATCTGAGACAGCAATTACAATTGGAGTCACTCCCTGATCAAGTTTATGAGAGTCCATAGTCATTCTCCTAAATCCATCTGACTCTGCACAAGCAAAACAGGTGAATCAAAGGGGATTATTATAGTCTCCACCCTATTTCCTTCATGTCTTTGATGGTATTAATCTTGGCAGTTTCACTGAGGATGCCATATTTGTTTTGGTTTACTATCTTGGAAGGAAGTAGAAGAAAGTTCCAGGGTCTGAGATATGTGTGGGGATTCTACCAGTTGCTATATCTATTCCAATTATACATTCAAGAACTGGGGAAATAAACACAAGGCGAGTCTTTGGACCAATTTGGTCCACTGTTAGTCAGACTTAAGACTCTACCTATTACATGTAACCATAGCCTCCACTTTGACTGATGGTCACAATGGCATTTGGGGAGCCCAGGAATGAGTCATTTCAGTGCCAGTATGTAATAATCCCACAAAGATCTAGGTATTTCTTTTCATCCAATGTATAATTACTCTATGTCCTTGGGGAAGGCTTGGAGAGAGATTTACATTATGCACTTCCAATCCTCAACCAGACAAGACACCTGGACTCTCCTTCAATCAAGGAGATTTGGGGTTTAGGAACTGACTTAAATGTGGAAACTGACTGAGAAGCTATGATTCTCCACTTTGGCTGTTCATCAGGTTTTTGACAACTAAAGCTAAAGTTATCAATACTCTAGTAGATATTTCATTTAGGATACCAGGGACACTGTGATCAATTAGCTATCACCAAAGATCTGGAAGGACAAGACATTATGTTTACAGCACTTCCCTGCTGTCCTTTATGGTAGATGCACTTCTCTTGTCTTTGAGAGTTAGATGCTACCACTGGCCTCTGCTACTCTGGGTTCTCACTATCCTCATTGAAATTAAGGAACCCAATTCAGTGGCAATATTCCCTATGATCACACCCTGCCACAAAGGCCATAGAGTTTTCAAGGATGCAAGTACCCCTCTCTCTAATTTATTTCTCAATTCTTCAGTCAAGGGAGTACCTTCTGAGCAGGATTGCCGTATTTGGCAAAAACAGAACAAAAAAAGATGCCCAGTTAAATATGAACTTCAGATTAATAATAAAAAAAATAGTATAAATTTAGCATAAGTATGGCCCCAAGGTTTCCCCAGGTCAGAGCTAGTTCACAGCTGGCAAGCAGAGTCTGATGGGCAGGGCAGGGAACTGAGTCAGAATGGGTAAGCAGGAACCCCTCCAATGTAGTATCAGCAGGCTGAAGCTGGTAGACAGGAAACTGGACACAGGAAATCATGCCACCATGACACTGACAGGTTAAGAATGGTAAGCAGAAAGCCACAGACCCAGCCAAGCAAGCTTGAAGGTAAGTAAACATCACAGGGCGACCTGCATGCTATTAGCTACTACAGGAGCAAGTCAAGAAAATTACAAGGAACCAGGAAGAGATGCTCCTTCCTTCTGCAGTGACTCTCCAGCACCCTCTACTGACAAGGGAGAAACATTTACAGGTGTCAGCTCCAATATCACTGAGAGGGCAATGAAGGATATAGATTTAGACCCGGCTTTAATAACCGACAGATACAAAAGATAGTACTTATATACGTCAATGGAATAGACCAAAAACATCAAAAGAGACATAAATGCATTCTGGCACTTGGCATATGAAAAATTAAGCATTTCAAATAGGTGGGGGAAATGGATTATTCAAAAGTTGGTATTGAAAAAAACAGAAAGGCTACTTGCAAAAATAAATTGAGCTAGATCCTTACTGTACTTCTTATACTAAACTTCTAGGTAGACTAAAATTTTAATGTTTAAAAAATTAAAATATTAAAACCCATGGGAATGATATATTTATAAAATATCAGAGTGGAGAAGTCTTCTTGAGTATAACAGGAAATTTAGAAGCCATTAACAAAATTTTTCTACACTGAAAAAAACTATAGGGCAAAATATTATGAAAGCCAAAAGAGAAAAGACAGCTGAGAAAAATGTTTGCAACTTATATCACAAATAAATGAGTAAGAAAGAGATGAACAACCTATTAAATTATTATCGAAATCACATGAACAGATATTTCATAGAAAAAAATGATACAAATGCTTCTATAATGTATGAAAAAATGCTCATCATAACAGAAATATAAATTTCATTCATAATAAGAGAAATATAAATTACAACTACAATGAAATGCAAGTTGTGCCTCTCAAACTGAAGCATTGGGCAAAAAGCTGGATAACATATCGTAATAGTGAGGATGTGGGAAATGAACTCTCACACGTATTGGGTAGGAGTAAAATATAATACACTTTAATCATGGGCAGTTTTGCAAAATTACTAAAATTAATGTACACATACTCTTTTATTACTCAACAGACCTACAAATTTTACTGTGATATACTTGCACTCACTACACTGTTGTTTGTGTTAGCAAAAGACTGAAAACTACCTTTAGTATCTGCTATGGTCTGAATGTTTGTGTCCCCCCAAATTCATATATTGACATTTTAATGCCCAAAGATAATTGTATTATTAAGTGAGGTCTTTAGGAGGTACTTAGGTCACGAGGATGAAGCCTTCATGAATGGAATTATTTTATTATCATAAAAGAGAGCCCACAGAGATCTCTCATTCCTTCTACCACAGCAAGAAGATGCCAGCCATGATGAGAAAGAGGGCACTCACTCAACCATGCTGGCCTCCTGACCGTGAATTTCCAGCCTCCAGAACTGTGAGAAATTCATTTCTGTTGTTTACAAGCTGCCCAGTCTGTAATATTTTGTTACAGCAGTCTGAACAGACTAAGACAACAGACTGGGTTGGTTAAATGCTTATGATATCACTATTCAATGGACTACTATGTAGTTCATTAAAAAATAATAAGGTGGCTCATTTGGAATGTGGAATGATGTCCAAGAAATATTTTTAAGTGAAAAAAATCAAAACGCAAAAATCTTGTATAGTATTATACTATTCCATGAATATTTATATGTCTCTATAAGCATGGGATCACTGGAAGGAGATACAAGAAGTTAGTAATGGTGTCTTCCTCCCAGAAGATGACTACTGAATTGTTTTTAAAGATTACAGTACATTAATGATGCTCGCTGCTGCAATTACTACATTTCATTGTTAACTTGGATTTTAAGGGACACTGTTTGGCAAGGAACTTCCTCCTTCTACCAAGCCTACCCTCCTCGTTTAAGGGCCCAGTCAGAGGACGTTGGTGAGGCCTCTTGAACTTACACAGACTTGAGTCTTGATCTGACCTGCATTCTTTTGTGTGTTTTATGAACTGTGTTGGCAACACTCTTTGCTGTCAGCAGACTGTGGAGAGCATTCATCTCAGAAAGTGTTGCTTGAATTTCTGAGCTATGTGGTGACACAGACTCAGTAGAAAAGGACATTCCCAGACCATTAGTTATAATGTTGGTTCCACAAGGGGCCTATTTCGTGATACACTTCATAAATAACACTATCTTCTACATAATGACTTCATTAGGCTGTCACTTCAACTTCTGAACAGTGATTAATATGCAAGAGAGATATATACTTTTATTTATACTGAAGAGTCACCAAATACCTTAGTTTTATAGGTGATTGGTGCAGTGAGGGATCCTTTTATGCCCTACCAACTATAAGGAGCATACAACACTTTTGTTCAGTATCTTTTTCTTTGTTTGCTTCAGAAATATGATGGATGCCTCTCATAATATATTGATTCCAGAGAAAAGGTGAACTGACCAAAAAGATCTTCAAATCAACTTTTTTACTTGGATCTCTTCTGATTCCAAAGACTATTTTCCAAAGCTCACTTTGTTTCCCGATTTTTTCCTTTTTTAAACAACTCCATCCTGGTGGCCAGAAAATGTTTTGAATTCAAGAATATTAATATACATTTAAAGAGCAAGCAGGCTTTCCACCAGATAACATTTTGCTACGATGAAAATACTTCAGGCTAACTTCATCTCTGAATCACTGAGGCAGTCAACTAGAGAACACATTCGTTAAGATTCCAAGTTAAACATCACCTCCTCGTGAAATATCTACCCAGTCACCTAAGCAGAGTAATTCTCTCCTTCCTCAAAGTTATGTCCATCCCTCAATTAAAATATGCGTCATATAGTGCAATAAGCATTTTTATACACTTTCTTCTCTCCCTCTTGGACCCCTCTCTCTAGGTATTGTGAATAATTAGAATACAAACCAGCAGCTACATGTGCTGTTTGACTTTATAATCACTTTTCAATTAATAAATAAATGAGGGAGTGAATACATGCAATGGTACTGAGCCTACTCAGAAGGAAGCATTTAAATAGATGGACCCCAAGGTGAGTCAGGGAGAGGGTGCTGAAAATAGACTGCCTGATTTTCCTAGAGCCAACCAGCCAGCTTAGAAAATGTGCAGAACAAGTAAATGAAAGGTCTGCAATCTCCCCCACAAGATGGACAGGGCAGAAGGGAATACCCGCCCTCCTACAGGGTAATTGGTGCTCAAATCAAACCTAGAAATCCTATATTCATTCTCTCTTTTAGTGGGAAGCACTGTCTGTCTGCCTAGAATTTCAACAGACATATTCCCAACTGGCTTTATTATCGTGACCCAAATATAAATAACATGGCAGGAGCCCATGAGGTGGGAGCACAATTTATTCTATCTGAAAATAGAGGCGGAAAGCATCAGCCTTAGTATCCTTGATACTAGAGTGGAGTTGCCATAGCAACCAGCTGAGTCACTAATGAAAAAAGAACAATTGCACTATGACTAGGCTGACATTCTGTGACATTCTCTTATTTTACTGTAGCTCTAATGATGTCTTCAGTAGGAATGACAGAGAGAAAAGGATCTGACCTCTCTATTAAACCTGCAACTGCCTTGACACACTCTGCCTTTAGCTTAATGAATGTGAATTTTTGTGTGCAAATTCTGCCTTGGAGAAAAGCACTTTAGGAATTTGTCTGATTCATATATTAAACTTGTTGATTCCATTGTTCCTTTAATGCAGTTCCTTCTCTTCCAAATTAAGATGGCAATAAAGCAGATGCGCCCCAAAAGCAAAACAGGAAGGGAAAAAATTAGTGAAAAGACATGACAAGGAGATGGTAATCCATCACAGATGACATGAAATTGAAGCAAACAACCAAAAGCAGCTTCTGCCCCTTCTTCAAACAGGATGAACCATAGGCAATTAAGCAGGAAAGCTAGGAAACTCTGCAAAGACAGAGGGGCCCGCTGGAAGTGTGTTCTGAGAGCTTTGTGATCCACGTAGTCACTTCCTAGCCACTATATTCAGAGCACTGAGCTAGGCACTGTGGGTGTTGCAAAGAAAGTATATCCTCAAATCATTCAAAGTTTAAAGCTGAAGGAGGGTGAAAAGGATTAGCCACTTAAATATGCAAACTACAGTGACCCCCTACTACTGCCAGGAAGTCTGTGCAGAAACCAGCATATTTATTATTATAGGTTTTAAAAATTGAAGTTGATAAAATAAAAAACTGCCACAGCTTTGAGTATACAAATGGAGTTTAAAAATAGAATTGATCAAGACACTGTCATTGAGTTTGTAAAATAGTGAGAATGCTTTATTTATGTCTTTCTTATTTACCCAAATGTACTTGTCTGCAAACATATGAACTTGTTTTAAGCCTAACATTGGGTTGCTTTCATCTGCACAAGAAAGGCCATGAGAACTGGTGTCAGGATTTGTGGCAAATTATGGGGGAGTTTCTGTATTTAAGTGTAGGCATAGACATCTCTTTATCAGCAGGAAAGAAGAGAGCTCATTCATTATTAAAGCAGCCTTCCAGCTACTCTCTATTGTCAGCATAGCACTGCTAGACTAATTTTCTAAAGTCTATGACTTGAATCATGTTATTCTTCTCCTCAAGATCTTAATTTACCACGTTCATCATGTCACTCTCCTAGTTAAGAACAGATAATGGTTCGCCTACAAAACAAACCACGCCCAATTTCGCTCCCCTATTTGAAATGCCTTCCACAGGTGTGCCCCAGCATACCTAGCCACACATGTACCCTTCTCCTCCCCAATGCCAGCCCTTCTTTCCTGCCAGGATGTCTCCTACCTGATGACAAAATGGTATTACTAATTCTCACCTCTATAGATTTCCCTCTACCTGCACCAGCCTAACTTGTGCTTTGAGAAACTGCAAGGACCACTTCCTCCTTGAAGGTGCTCTCTGAGTGGCCATTGTCTTTGTGAACGGAGGCTTCCACTCAGCTGACTACTCGCCATTTTCCTATAATGTTCTTATTTTTTCCGTTGACTAAATTTTTGCCCCTTGAGAGCAGTCCTCATATCATATCTTTGTTGTTATGTACATACTCACCTAGTTCATTTATAGACATGCCATAATGCATTGATTCAATAAACATCTATGAACATTAGGAAGATCTAAAGGCCTGTAGGCATCTTCAGGTAGGACATTTAGACTTTGCAGTGTCAGGTATGTGGAGAGGGGATGATACTGGCAGGGTTGTTTGGAACCAGACTATGCAGATATTTGGGAATCACTTAAGGATTTTGGTGTTTTATTAAAGCCTGCTTTGACAGAGCTTCAGAGTCTCATGAAGGAGAGAGGACAGCAGAAGAGGCAGGTGACACTCTTTTTCCTAATTTAACAATAGCAGCTTCACTTTCATCTGCTCTATGGATTTAGATTTCTTGGATTTGGGGTTAGAATTTTTTTAAAAGACAGGGCACTTGTTACTGAACAAAGTTTGGAAAGCTCTTTTCTGGGTTTTGGAAAGCCTTTAATGTTTCTAAGTGGGGTGCAACAAGCAGGTTCTGACTGAGTCAAGGCCAAATCCACACTAGAAAGTCTATAGATTGCCTAGCCCTCTGGAGGCTTTCGCCAGCACCATCACACATCTTTGACTGATGTTCTTTCACTACTTGTTTGCTACTAAGAGGCAGAAGGTAAAGGTCATTGAAATAGCCCTTTAATACTAAGAGGGTTTGGGGAGTATTCTGGCATTATATTTTGCCTTCATTTACCAAGAAATAAGGTGCTTCCTTCTTCATTCTTCTTTCTGTGCATATTTCTTTTGTTTTCCTGGGGGATGTTTTCTTTCTTTGCTTGTCACACAAAACAATATTTGCAAGGACCAGTAAAGGACAACTAAAATGGATCTCTAGCAACATGTATAATAACTAAATCTATACCTATGTAGAATATTGGACTCTGGGTGATAATCACAAAATAGGATATATAGATGTCAAATTATAATGTACACCTGAAAATTATATAATTGTATTAACCAATATTACCCCAATAAGCTTAAAAAGAAAAAGAAAAAAGAAAAGAATGTTGTCAACAAAAGCCAGGCAGAAGGGACAGTGGAGGTTGTATGGAAAGGGAAGTCAGCACAGAAAGGGCCTTTGCTATTGTGTCAGAGCCAAAAATAGAAGAGTGTGCTGGCACGAAGCTGCAGCTACACTCCGCACAGACCCAGGCTCTTCTGGACATCACCACTTTGGGAACACAAACCTATGGCTGCTGCCACCTCAGCTGTTGCTGTTACGCATTTTAGGATAATGAGTGGAAGAAACTCCCTGAGGGTTTCTAGGTGGCCAACGAATAGAAACAAATTTCATTTATAGAACACCTCTCTGCTGAAACAGAGGTTCAAAAGACATTCCTAATATTTCAGCTCCTGAAGGAAATTGACACTATGAGAGACCTCTCATTCATAGATCTGTTTCTGCCACAAAAATATGACACGTGTGGCAATCAAGAAATATCGTGTCAGAGTAGGAAGTATTTATGCTTGGAAGACAGATGGCTCTATGTTCAAATTCTGGCTCACCCGCTTAAAGACAAAAGAATAAAAAACAGAAATAATTATTTTGCTCCCTGAGATTTGCATACGTAAAGGAAAGTCCACTGGGAAACCCACTAAACATCATATTTCTCCGATCTTGAGCCCCATCCCATCCTGCTGTCCTGATAAGCCACATCTCTGTACCTATCAGTCTGTCCCAGACATACCAGACTCTGCATGTCCTTCTCCCTGAGCTCCCATTACACCCTGTCAACATCTACATCAGTCTTCAGTTTCCTTTTTTGTGATTTTAACTTATTTTGTTTTATTGCTAACTTAGGAATGCTAGAATTTGGAAAGATCTCAGTGGAAGGTACTAAAATCTCAAAACAACAATAAACTAGTCGTGAATAGTGACAATACAGTCACTGCTCCAGTAAGATCTCATGGTGCCTATAAAAGCATCCACGGTTATTGCATTCTTTATTTGGGCACCACTCAGCACTATTTCACTGTTTGCTGCCTGCACTCCCTCTTATATGTGCACTGAGCAAATTTCTCCTGCGAGTCAGTAAACTAGACATCTAATTATGGCCCTGGTTTAACATTATGTCTCACCTGTTTCATTTGCTTAACGCAGGTGGCACCTGGTTCTCAATCACATCTCTCAGTCTAAGATCCTCTCAGTCTAATTCCATCTGAGTGACATCACAGTGACGGGTCGTATCGCAGATATAAAAATAAATTTATATCTTAATCTAAAATTGATAGCTCAGTTGTGAATCTTGAACAGCTCTGTGGTTGGGAACCACAGGTTTATGAACTTGTCTGTCTGCCTCACAAGACTGTGAGATCCTTAAGATTCTTGGAAAAAGTGCTTATGTCTTGTTCACCACTGAATATCATGTGCTAATAAACAGATGTCCCAGTCTTCTCTTACCCTACTCCCTCCAACTTCATCTGACTTGGGCATCAAAACAAAGCTTGTGTGGGTCCCTTGACTGATAATAAAGCTGACTTGCTGCTAGTCTCTGCACCTTGGACAGACTTACTGTTTCCTCAGGCATGTGCCAGCCAGAAAAACAGCTGCCACCCTGTCAGAGCTGAGGGAGCTCTGTATTTGTCTACCAAGTATCAGCAGTCCCAGGGGGTATGGCTCACAGTGCCATGCACAGCCTGGTGGGACTTGGTGAGACAACAGGAAGAAAGGTTAAATGAATAACAAATGTGTTCAGGACAAAACAGAAATAAACCAGTCAGAGAGTTGGGTGGTGACAGGAACAGGTTACTTGATGACTAACTGGGGAAAAGGACAAAAGCTCTGATACTGAAGGACAAGGAAGACAACATGTGATTCAGGTAGCTGCTATGGTTGCCACATCTATCCCATAAGTTAATTTTTTTTTTTACCTTTTATAGTTTATGCCCTTGGACTGTGTGTGCACTGGGTATGATGACTCAAATGGGTAAGAGCCACATGGTTTTCTGCCATATCTCTATGGGAGTCCCCAGAAGAACAGAAATATGAATTTTAAGACATCTTCAGTTACCTTAATTTTTCTTGTTTTGTCTTTTTATACTTTTAAAATATAATATAATTTACATAAAATAACAAGCACAGATCATAAATGTAAATGTACAGTCTGATTAATGTTGACAAAGTCACATACCCATGTATCCTGCATTGCAAACAGATAGAAAATATTGGCATCAACTTTCAGAGTTCCCTTGTGCCCCTTCCCAGGCAATCCCACCCATCACTCCCCCAAGCAACTGCTCTTCTGATTTCCATCATGATAGATTAGTTTTGCCTATTCTGGTATGTCATATAAACAGAATCGCATAGCATATATTCTTTTTCTAGCCTCTTTTGAAAAACATAATGCTTTTGAGATTTTTTCATGGTTTATGCTTTAGGATTTAATTTATTTTTATTGCTGGGTAGTATTCCATTGTAAATATGCAAAATTTGTTATACAAACCCTCATATATTTGCTCATTTCCTAACTGAATTGATTGGTTTTGTCCTGTTAGGTTTTGATATTTTTTTATATATATTCTAGGTACTGGTCATATATTGAATATGTGGTTTGCAAATATTTGCTCCCATTATGAAGCTTATCTTTTCATCTTTTTAACAAGGCTTTCACACGGCAGTAGTTTTCATTCTGATGAGGTCCAACATGTCAGTTTTTCTTGTTATGGATGGTGCTTTCTGTGTCAAGTCTAACTCTTTGTTCAGCCCTAGATTTCAAAAATATCCTTCTTTTGTTCCTAAAAGTTTTATAATTTTACATTTTACATCTATGTTCATAATTCATGTTTGTTTAATTTTATATGAAAAAGTATATAATTTTTATATTATTATAAATATAATAGCATGAAATTTAAGTCAAGATTTATATTTTTGCCTATGAATGTTCAATTGCTCCAGCATCATTTGTTGAAAAGGGTATAATTTCTCCATTAAATTGTTTTTGCACTTTTGTGAAAAACTAGGTCAGCATAGCTGTGTAGGTCTATTTCTGGGTTCTCTATTATGTTCTAATGATATATGTGTCTATCCCTCTCTCCGTACCTTTCCAAATGAGTAGTAGAATAATCCTGTCTAGTAAATAAGTAAATACATACATACATACATACATACATACATACATACATACATACGTGATAAATAACCAGCCTTGCTGGGATTTTGACAGAAACTGTGTTAAACATGTAGATCACTTGTAGGAGAATTGGCATCTTTACTCTGTCAAGTCATCCAATCCAGAAACACGGTATATCTCTCCATTTATTTAGATCTTTTTTAGTTTCTTTTGTTAGTATTTTGTAATTTCCAGCATACAGATCCTGTACATATTTTGTTAAGTGTATACTTAAGTATTTTCTTTTCAAAGTAATTATAATAGTATTGTATATATAGTTTCTGTTTCACATGTTATTGTTGGTATATAAAAATGAGTTTCATTTTTATATGTTGATCTAGTATGCTGTGACCTTGTTGAACTCACTTATTAGTTCTAGTAGGGGTTTTTTTTGGTGGATTTCTTGGGATTTTATACATAGATTGTTGTGTCATCTGCCGGCAGAAACAGTTTCATATATTCATTTCCCATTCATATGTTTTTATTTTATTTTTCTTTCAACCTATTGCAGTGGCTAGATTTCCCAGCACTATATTGAATAAGAATGGTAAGAGTGAACATCCTAGCCTTGTTCGTGATCTTAGGAGAAAAGCATTCAGTCCTTCACCATTAAGTGTGATATTAGCTGTAGGATTTTTATGGATGATACTTATCAAGATGAGGTGGTGCCTTAACTTACTGAAAGTTTTTATCATAAATGGTGTTGGATTTTGTTAAATGTCTTTTCTGTGTCAATTGATATGACTGTATAATTTTTCCTAATTTTTATCAAATTTCTTGATATGGTGAATTACTTTGATTTTGGAATGATGAGCCAGCCTTGCATACCCAGAATAATAATAATTCTAGTTGGTCATGGTATATAATTCTTTTAAATCATTTTTAGATTTGATTTGCTAGTATTTTGTTAAGACTTATTTCTTCTTTTTTTTTTGTTCTGAAGTCATAAGAGATATTGGTCTATAGTTTTCTTTTTTTTTGTATTGAATTTGTCAGGTTTTGGTATCAGAGTAATATTCTGATAAAATAAGTTGGAAAGTGTTCCTTCTTAAAATTTTTTGAAAAGATTGTTTAAAATTGGTATTAATTCCTCTTTAAATGTTTGGTAGAAGTCTCCAGTTTAACTATCTGAGCCTGGAGATTTCTTTTTCATAAGCTTTTCATCATGAATTCAATTTGTTTAATAATCATAGTGCTATTTTAGATTATCCATTTTATCTTGGTTGAATTTTGATAGTTTGTGGGTTTTCAAGAAATTAATTTCTTCTAAGTTATCAAATTTATGATTACGACATTTTCCATAGTATTTCATTATTATCTTAGTAATAGCAGGATTTGTAGTGATATCCTTTATTTCATTCCTGACATTGATAACTGTCCCAACATCTCTCAGTGGGGAAGAGGAATCTCAGACAGATGAAGGTGGAGAGGCTTCTTAGTCAGGCACTGTTGTGGCAGACTCCTCCTACAGGTACTCTCTAGCTGCCGTGGTGTCTCTGGGCAGGGCCCACAGGGTGGAAAAGGCTTTCTAGTTAGGCTACTTTGGTGAAGTCTCTTGCCAGTTCCTCTCACTAGCCTTGGTATTTGGGGGAAGGGAGTCTTCCACCTGGCAGGGAGAGCGCTTCTTGGCCACTTATTGTTAGCAGGATCTCTAGCTCTATTCCTTTGCTGATGGTGTACGGCTGATTTCAGAGGGATTTCCTTTCAGTCTAGGGAGGAATGAACCTATGTAGGCTGCCTGCTGTTGCTTGGTTTGGGGTTAGAAAATACTGAGTCTAGGTTACCTTCTTCTGTTGGGAAGAGCCTGCGAAATGCCCTGCAGTTGTGCTCTTTCTCCTGTTTGGAGACCCCAACCAGTTTGCCATCTTCTTACCAGCTTTCAGAGTCTCCATTGGCTATCTCTTGAGTTATGTCCAGGGTTTATAGTTGTACTTTGTAGAGGTGAGCAAGGAGAAGCAGGTCTACACCATTTTGTCTACACCAGAAGTAGAGTGTACCTTTGAAAGGGAAAATATCTTTGGTTCTCAAATGTCTTCCTTCTGTGTTTAGAAATGAAGTCATTCTAGGGGCAGAAGTCATCATTGCAATAATAGTTCTCAGACATTGCCACTTTGAGGTAGCAAAACCCCCAAATTTCTTCTGGGACTTGATGTTTGGATCTGTCACAGAAGCAGCTCGTGAGGCTAAGGGGTCAACAGATGATTGTTTTGAAAAAAGAAATTAAATCACTGAAGTACCACCACATGCATAAATATCTTTCTTTAAATCCTGTATATTATAATATCTCCTTTTTTCTCTTTCCCCTTAAGGCTTGTTTTAAAACTCATCTTAACTAGATTTAGTATGTCTACAAGACAAAGAAAGTGTAGAAGGACTTATCTAGGGCCTTATCATACCTCTTTATTCAAAGTTTTAGATTAATTCCGCCCCCCCCCAAACTGAATAATGAGAGCCTCTACATTAAAATGCATATTCATTATTCAGAGCATCTCATAAATCAAAATTATGAGTTGAAACAAATACAGTGAAATTTATTGAGACTAAGGGTAAAATTTTCATTGAGGTACAAACTGTTCATTAATAAATACAAAATAAGTGGAAACAGTTTAACAACAGTTTATTTGAAATCAGAATAAAGAAATTAGTTACTGAGAACTAAAAAGCTATGGTAATCTTAATATAAATATCAGAGCCATTACCGCAGTGTTTCTCAAATTTTAATGTGTATGTGGATTACTTGGGTATCTTGTGAAACTCAGGATTCTGATTTAGCAGGCCTGGAGGAGGGCTTAAGAGTCCACAGTCTAACAGTCTCCAGAGGATGCTGGTTCTGTTGGTAGTGGACATATTGTGAGAAGCAAGGCCCTACTGTGCAGGTCGCTTCTATGTGAGACAATCATTTATGAGCAAGCAGCACATCTTAAGACAATTGTTGGAAAATGAATTTGATCAGAGAAGATAAGGCAGGATAGTCGAAAATTTAAACTTAGTTCCTGTGAGTAACAGTAAAAAGATCAACCCTTAATCAACTAAGAGCTCTTTCAAATTGATAATATAAACCACCCAAAGGCAAACAGGGAAACAATTTAACAACAAAACACTCAAGACCAAACACAGATAACCAATTAACAGTTGAAAGATGTTTGACCTCAGCAGAGATCATGGCATGCAAATTTAAAAAGGAAAAAATGAGATATAATTTTTTCATCTAGTGGATAGGCAAAAGTTTAAAAGCTGATAAGCCTCAATGGGAAAATAGGCATTGTCATACTTCATTGGTGGACTATAAATTACCACAGTCTTTTTAAAAAGTAATCCAGCATTAGCTATTTAAAAAAAATGTGCACATATAATTTAACTCAGCAATTTCACGTGCCAGGGGCTTCACTAATAAAATAAACCTAGAAGTATGGATATATTCACAAAGACGTTTAGTGCAACATTGTTGCGAAAAACTCTTGGAAAAAACCTGAATGTCGGTCAACTAGTGATCGACATATTGTGGCATATTCAGTGTAAGAAAAACTTGCTACAAGTTCCTACCTTCCAAGGGTGCAATTGTGAAATAGTAAGATTCTTACAATAGAATGTTCAATCAGAGGCTGTCAGAAAGGCTATTAAGGGAATTCTTGTAGAGACAAGACATTAGTCTGCATGATTTCTGATTTTCTTTCTGATTCTAAAATTCTATGCGTCTATAAATTGGGCACAGTGATCCAAAATGAAAGAAAGGAAGAAGGGAGACAAGATTTTCGTCCTATTTTTATCTGCTCTCATTTTAGAATTGGGACTTTGGGAGCAGGTGTAAAGGGTGGAATATTTTCATTAGCATCTATAGAGGCCACAGACTAAAACTATGTATCATTTAGACACATAATAAATGAAGAGAAATGGTTATTGGTTTCTCTATCCTTAATTGTTGAAACAAGATCTGGATTTCAGAAAATGCCTCCTTTATATTCACAGTCACTAACGGAAAGTGACTAATTTGTGACTGGGCAGGGACAATGGCGTCAAACACCCTGAGCATATGGATAAGTGATTCTCTGTGTGTCTAAGATCAATGGAGCCTGACGCTTGTTTCTTTGCCTGGAGCATGGGCCAGCATAAATGTACTCCGGAAGGGAAGACCAGCATCTCATTATGTACTGAGACAGGGGCAATGCCTGCATTTCCCTCCAACGTGGTTTGCAAACTGTGACACTTCCTCAGAAGTGCTTCTGGGGTCTGGCAAGCATTTGTTACAAGTGCTTAAAATATCTTTTAATAATGACTTTTAAATAGTTTAAATATTTTAAAGTTAATTTAAATAGTTCTTTTTAAAGTTATTTTTAAAACTGTAATTAAAAACTAACCAGCAAACACATTCAAATGTGACATATGCCAAATTAAAACACAGTGAAAAACACTAAGAATATTAATATACATTCTCATTGATTGTCTGTTTAATAGGTAAATATGAATGCCAATGCTTAAAATAAGTTTGTATAAAAAATACTATTTTGATAGTTTTATGATACAATATAATATTTTATTTGGAAAACAGAAAATTACACTGCTAAAATTTTTGATAATCACTGTCTCAAATCACAAGTTAGGGAAGACAGAAAAGTAAAGGTAGAATGAGAAAAAGTAGAAAGGAAGCCTGAGAAATTACTATTAGATTTGTTAATTCATATATTTTTCAAATCTTTAAGTGATCCTCACCTCTTTCAGAATATCCTTCCTTGAAACAAAACTCTTTATTCCACTTTAGAACATTTAAACCTATTTTGTTCTTTTCAGGATCTGGGATAATATTCTTCCCTCATTTTTATTTTTCACTGTCATTTTGGGGAGAGAGGGGGTCAGTACCAGGAGTTGAAGCTGAGTTGAATGTTGGTGATAACAGTTAATGTGAGGATGTATGACAGTTTCTGCTCAAAGGGAGGGGATTCTTCTCAAAACACTCCATTCTTTTTCTATTGCAAACATATTTTGAGAAATTAAATAAGCTCAAAAATTTTCCAGCACAGGGTCTGGAGTTTGAGCACACAGGTTCAAATTCTAGGTCTACTAGCTTTACTGTGAAACCTACTTTTTCATGGGCACATTTTCTAAGTACTTCCTCAGTTTCCCTTTCTGCAAGATGGGGATAATAATAGTATTGACACCATAACATTCTCTGAAAGATCAAAGGAGGCTATATATATATATATATATATATATATATATATATATATACACACACACATATATAGTGCCTAGCATGGTATCTCAAACATGATAAGCATTTCACAAATATTAATGCCGCTATTATTTTTATTTTTATTTTTATACAATTTTTTGCCCAAATTTACTATGAGAACTATGGGTACTAAACAGAAAAATAAAAAGAAAGGCTAAGTACCTTAGAATGTAATTGTATTTGGAGATAGTGCCTTTAAAAAGGTAATTAAGTTAAAAGGAGGCTGTTAGGGTGGGCCTTAATCCAATATGACTGGTGTCCTTATAAGAAGAGATCAAGACACAGACAATACAGACCAAGGGACAACCACGAGAGGACACAGCAAGAAGGTGGCCATCTGCAAGCCCAGGAGAGAAGCCTCAGAATGAAACCAACCCTACTGACACCTTGATCTTGGAGTTCTAGCATCAAGAACTATGAGAAAATAGATTTCTGTTGTTTAAGCCACCCAGTCTGTAGTATTTTATTATAGTGGCCCTAGCATACTAATATAATATGCTACAGAAGAAGCACTTATTTTATACTGGATGTCTTCTAGACTCTATTATATCTCATTAGACCTCATGTCCTGATTTACTATTTATCTTATATATTATCTCAACCCTTCAGCCCTGATCTGTCCGCATTTCCACTGTCCCAGATTAGATCTTTATCCTCTCTTGTTTGGATCATACCCAATTGATGTTCCTGCCTCCAATTTTTCTACCTCTGGTTCATCCTATCTGCTAACACGGAATAATCCCTATTACTCCACTGCTTAAGACTCTTCATTAACTTCCTATAACCTAAAGAATAATGTCCAAACTCTTGTGCATAAACTACAAGCTACCTCCCCTTCTTCCAACCTGCCCCCTTCCTATTTGCAGATCCTATCTGCTGAAACTGCTCAGAGCCCTTGTTTCAATATACATAGCAAGGTTGCTGGGAGGCGGTGCTTGAAGTTATAGAAAAGCAAAATATGTATAAAATGAAAGAATTGTCACAATCAATCTGGGCCAAGATGAACTCCACCCAGCCTTCTTTTTCTGGTAGAGGAACTAGGGTTAAGAGATAGAAGGACATTCAGAGAGCTGCCCAATCAACCAACTGACTAGAAACCATCTAGAAATAAACATACATATTTAAAACCTTTTGAATTTTTAATATTTCAAAGATATAAATAATAGCCAAGCCACATTTTTTGAAAAAATATAGGGAAATGAAGAATTTCTCATCTTTAATGTTCAAAAGTTGTATCATTAGTAACTTCCCTAGATGTGAAATAGAAAAATATCTGGGGGTTTTCATTAACAAACTTTTATAAGTTGCAATACTTTGTCAATAACTAAAGATCTTATCAAAAATAAATAATAGCTAATATATATTGAAAACTTCTATGTGTCAGGCATTGTTTTAGCGACTTCACCTACATTGTCTCATTTATTTCATACTAGTTTCCTATATAGTAGATACTTCTACTATTCCATTTTATAGCTACCAGGAGGTAGTACTGCCAGCTTTTTAGGAGGGCCAGTAAGAAGACAGGTCAGTATCTTCTTGAGAATTACCTTTTGTTTTTCCCTGCATCTAGAAATAATTTTTATATCTGATTTTAAACTTCTTTTTTTGTTGTTGAAATGGGTTTTTAAAGAAAATAATCTTTTCTTTATGTCCTGTCTCAGGTTATAATATAACAATGGCAGGGGGAATTTTAAATGTACTGGTTGACAATTTGAAATTATCACGAAAGAATATAATATCAAGAAAATATTATAGCACAAATGAGTCAAAAATTTGCTTTGATTAAACAGAGGATATATTATATCCACAGGTAGAAGAGGAAGCCACATCTTCTAGCCAGCTAGTTAAATGTCAGTTAGAATCCAGATACTAAGAAGAATTAAAGGCAAGATCTTGCTGCAGCAACAGTGTGGTGAGGAAAGCAGCTCATCTTGAGTAACTTAGAAATTTAGTAACCACTTGGCAGAAGACTACAATTCATAAAAGCAACCATTTCCTGAAGGCACTCCCATCTGTGATAGCTCTGATCCTGCAACCAGGATCCAAGGAGGGGGAAAAGCTGCTGATCTACAGACAGGCGCATCTTGTTTTATTACGCTTGGCTTTATCACACTTCACAGGTGTTGTGTTTTTTGTTTTTGTTTTTGTTTTTGTTTTGTTTTAACAAATAGAAGCCAAGACCCTCCACCTGCAAAAAGATTGCTACTCGATTTACTGTGATACTCGCATTATTACAATGGTCTGGAACTGCAACTGCAATATCTCTGAGATCTGCCTATAAGTAGTTCCAGTATAAATTATGTACCTACTAGAAGTTAATCAGGGGCCAATTCAAAAAGGTTAGGGAAGAGGAATGATAATAGCTACTATTCATCAGACATCTACTATGTGTTAGCTAATCATTCTATTAAGCCCTATCTATAAGTTATCCTATGTAAACTCCAAGCGAACACCCTGAGGTATTTTTATCTCTATGTTACAGATGAGGAAATACAAGGCAAATTAGACTACATAACATGTTCAAGACGACTGAAGTAGGAAAACTGCCTTCAAACCCAGATTTATTAGAGTTTAAAGCCTGTGGCCTTTCTACTGCTTCAAGCTGCCTCAGCTATTACTGAACACAGAATCTTATTTGTTTGTATAATTGCTACAGTTATTTAAGCAATAGAGTCTTATTTTCAGAAAATAAGACCCTCATTCTCAATTCACCACATCAGCTAGAAAGGTTTGTAAAGTAGCTCTTTGCTATGAAAAACAAAATTGACCTATTTAACAGCAACCTATTACAGCTGCCGCGATCATCATCTCTGTATTAGGTCTATAGCAGGAGCCTAAGGTTTGCAAATCCTATATAACAAGGTAATAATGCATTGTGTCATTCAAAGGGTAAAGAGCTAGGATTGAAAGTGGTTCACTGGAGAGAACGGATGAAGGCTTCCTGACTAGTGAAAGGATAGTCATGTTGGTAAGTACAGGAAGGGACAATAAGAAATACTATTTTTTGATTGGTTGCTGCTTATGTAAGTAGGTAAATGTTTTGAGTGTCATCTTTGTGAGAAGAGAATTGTGAGGGCACAGAAGGAAAATGATTGTTTCTTTGATTTATAAAAGGCATTTGTATCTTAAGAAGATGGGTAGAAAGTGGGTAACTAATAAGAATATTAAGCATAATTAGTCATGATAAATGATAAATTTAACTGATAATTTCAGCTCTGTAAAGATATTCCAAGAGGTTTTAACTTCAAGGAATAGTTGTATTCAAGTCCAGAGCAAACTTCTGTTGGAGGAACACTGAAGATAATAGATCAATTCCCACAACTAAACTAAGGTGAGTGTATCCTTTATTTTTGTTCTGATTTGCATGGTATTTAAATAAGGAATATTCTGGAAGCTCTGCTTAGCTGTTTCAGAAAAGCTTCTTTTTATGAAAAGTAGTCCTTATGGATAATCAGTCATATAAGAGCATATATGCAAAGTGCCAATCACAATGCTTGCCGCAGGCGTAGCTCAGCTTTCTTTTCCTTATTGGAACTCTAGCTGTTCAGACTTTTGTTTCATGACCCAGCCACCACCTGCATGTAATTACCTGAACTTTAATCAGTTCAGAGAAAATAATAGCTTCTAGAGCTACTAGAGTACTATTTCTTTCATTAACCAAAACCTATACAATTAAAGTAGATGTTTTAACCCATGTTAAATTTTCATAAAAATGAGATGTCAGTTCATCAGGTTTTGTCATTTAATGACTATAGCGGTCTATGTCTAATTCTTTCAATGCAGATAAGGAAAAAAAGGTGCCTTTTACTAACTGGATAATATTATAGTAAGACAACCAGAAAAAATGATTTATGTTCAGATTCCAAGAGAGTAATCAATTTATACTCTGAAGCATGTCATCTGATTGCCCTTTTCTCTAATGTAAAACACCATGTAATACAATTTATTGATCATAAAACTACTCATCCATAGTCAAAGTATTTCATTCCATGATTTCTAGATGTAATCTTCAAAGAAAGGCCTGATGTGAGATTAATCAACTATTTACTCTATATAAAGGAAGCCCACCCACCTTTTGTTTAGCTCTGCATAGAGGGAGGCCTCCATAAATTGCTAATGGAATTCTACAGCTCACTTTCATAATTTATTTCATTCAAATGCCTAGTAATTCTTTAGGCCTCCCTAAATCACTAATTTATCTTCTCACATAATCTTTTTTTCTTCCCTAGGTTAAAAAATTAGACAACATTTTTCTTTTCTAGCTTTTCAAGGTTACAACTACCCTTCCTTCCAAAGATATTTTCATTCAGAAAAAAATGATTTCATTTATATTACTTTTAAAGATGGTAGAGTTCTAAATCATGTCAAATTTTCTTTCTACTAATCAATGTATATTCAAATGTCTCAGCTGAGCTCATATTACAAAGCATTGATAGATTAAATCACCAGATGTTTAGTAAATTTTTCAAAGAGGTTAAAGAAAGGAGTTTGGATCTCATAAATCAGTAGTTTTATAAAGATTTCCAAATTTTCCATAATTTGAATTTGAATAGAGATATATTTCATTTTCAGTCTCATAGCATGTCAGTGCTTTCTTTTATTCAGAAACTGGTATGTATTAAAATAGAAAGTTTACATTTCTATTCTCAAAACATTTGAACCTTGGGAGTTCATTTCCTCTTTCAAAGAAATTATAAAGCCACTGAGTTTATCTTAAATGCCACTTTCAGCTTTATCCGGAAGTCATTTTTACATTTGCCTTTATATTTATTTCCAGTTGGAAACAGGACACATCACCTGTAGTCTGAGTCTGCATTCACTGACAGTTGGAAGGAAACAATAACAGTTTTGATGCAGGGCAGGGCGAATTCCCCCGATTGGGCTGGGGGGAGAAACTCAAGCCTTGCACTGAGAGAGAAGGTTCTTGGTGGAGCATAAGAAAATTCAAACACATGTCAAAGTCAAAGTCATAAGGAAAGTTTAGTAGAAAAGGAGAAAGCAAAGACAACAGAAAGCAAAGACAAAAAGTCAAAACAAGGAATAAAGCCCAGAGTATCAGGGAATTCAGTTATTATATCATTTTTTAGTTCCTCTGAGTTACAGTTCAAAGACTTTGTTTACCCATTTTCCTTTGATACGGACATACAGCAAGGCAGGATAAGAGTATGTAGCATGAAAATGTAAGAATAAGTAGTGTCAAAGGCCTGCTGGCAGTTCCCAGCCTTCCTTCTATCCACAGGTTCCCCATGGTTTTAGATATAGGGAATGAATGGTTTTATTTGTGTAAGGCACCACTCAAAGACTGCTTTTCCCGTTTCCCCTTTAGAGTGTGGGAAAATGGGTTGTTAGCAATCCCAGCAGAAATCTTCCTTTATTTTGCAGGTTTCCTTGTTGTCTGGCTGCAGGGCCATCAGCATATTACAGTCTCTGAATATAGCTTGATTTAACATTTTAATTCTCTTGCCTTCTCCCTAAATTACTTTCTAGAGTGAAAAGTTTTAGTCACAGTCTGAGGAGAAAAAGATATTTTGTTTAAGGTCAATTCTTTTAATAGTTTCTCTACTTTAAGGACCAGAAGAATATAATAATTTTTAACATAATTATGCTTTTCTTTGAGTATGTTCTATCTAGCACAAAAAGCCTTGCTAAATAATCAGCTCTCACCTCTCATTTGCAAGGGTCTTTCTTTGATTATGAGAAAACCAAATTTAGTAGTTCCCTGAACTCTAGGCAAGTAAGTGTTCCTTATGAGAACTGTTTGTTATAGTCACTTTAAAGTAGGTTTTAGAGTGTTACCAAGAACAACAATTTGAAGCTTTTAATATATTGGTTATTTAAAAATTAAACCAAGGCAGGTTTAGTCAAATAAGAATGTTGAACTTTACCTACAATTCAAAAGGGGGTGTCTTATGCTGTTTCTGATGTTCTGGCAATTAATATTAAAAGTCACAAAATTTTATGAGTTTTTAAAATTCTTCTAAGTTATATTAATTTTTAAAAATTTTGTAATTTTTTCAAAGCAAGTCATATTAATGAATCACCCAGTTTTTTATTACATGAAGTATGTGGTCCATGAGCCACGATGGCACCATCTGGGAGCTTGTTATATACAGAAGCTGAGACTGACTGAATCAGAATGTACATTTTTAATGAGATCCCGAGGCTTTGAATAATCATATTAACATTTGAGAAACATCAAACTAGTTAATATTGATACTGGGAAGGGCTAAGGACTCATTGTTACAGTTTCCTAGTTTATGCGATTAGACAGGCTGCTGTGGTGCAAATAGGTTGCAGGTGCACCGAAGCAACTACTCCCTCAGCCCTCAAAGCAGATGGATGGGGAGTGACACAGCTAGAACCCACCAGAGCAGCCCCCTACAGTTTGTAAGTATCTTTGTCCATTAACCCCCCAGTGCCAAATAGTTATTTTCACTTTCTCTGTGTGCTGCTACATGAAAAAGGTAGCAAAGCTCTGCTCTTCTGAATTAGATTTAATGGGGGAGTATTTCGATGGAAAAGATTAGAGTGGGGAAATAAATAGAAGTAGAAAATCAAAGCTCTTGGGCTCAGACAAATAAAAATAAAGAATCCAGAATGAGATTGGAAATTTGCTTCAGTTCTCCAACTCCTTACAAAGTTAAATAAGTAAAATCTAGATAACAACCAAATGATGTTGGAAGAATAGTTCCTGGCTCACAGAATTTTTTATTCACAGCTCTTGCTTTAAGATAAACCAGCAAGGTTAAAAACATTCTTAAAATTGTTTAGCAGTAAACCCTTGGCGATGGCAAGAGAAGGATCACTGAATAACAGGTTATAGACCAAATCAAAAAAAAATTTTTTTTCTCTTAAGCTATATTTGTCAAAGCATTTGTCCAGTGCTTTGAAGAGAGTGACTTAGAAGTTGATAAAAGAACCCAATTTTATAACAGTTGTTATTTCTGTAAATCGCATTGTGCTTTAGCTAATTTTTTAGTTAATGTTTTAACTCACTTCTTAATATGAGTCTGCCTTTTTCAATGAACAATTTTTAAAGGGATAAAATTAAAGAATCCCACAATCTGAGCTTCTCTCTTGTGACATAGCAATGGCTTCAAATTGGTTTCTCTTGCTACAGTTTCCCTCTTTCAAATCCATCAACCAAAAAAAAAAATCGTTTAATAATACAAATCATTTTGTGTCACTTTTCTACTTATACTTTTTCAATGGCATTCCAACCATACCTAGGGGGCTGTAGCTCCCCAAAGGCGCAATGCTTTGTAATGCTTCTGTGTCTTTGTACCTGCTATTTCTTCTACTATGGTGTTCTGTTTCATTTGCTTGTCTAAATCTTTCTCATCCTTGAAGCTTCAGCTCCAGCGTTACCTTTCATAGAAAGTTCCCCTTTCATATTCCTTTTTAGGAAGGTGATCCCATGGAAAGCCGTGTATGTCTTTATCATGGGATTTCTCACAGGGCATTGTCATCAGGACCAGCTTGATGGGTATATGAACTGTACAGTGCACAGAACTTTTCGCTCTGAAGGGCCCCTCTCTTTACTTAATATTCTGCTGTCACCATCTTGAAATTTTTAATTTTATATTTGAATTTGTGTTTTGTAAGTCAAGTTCAATGAGACAATGGCACATGCACCTGAGCAGAGGCTCAGATTCATGCAGTAGTGTAATCTGCCATTCCTTACTGCCCCATTCACATAAAACATTCGCAATGCCCCAAGAGCACAGAATTCCAGTGGACCTGCAATGCATGAGACTTTAGCAAGACTCAAAAAAGATAAGCATGTTACATCTATCCCAAGAGGACATACTTTCTATTCCAACTAAAACTTGCTTTGCATGCAAAAACAAGGCAATGATGTTCTAAGAAGCAAGAATGAGCAAGGAACCCTATCCTTTTTTCTCTTATTATCTCTCTGTGTTTGCCAATTCTCCAATCAATTGGTGCTGGTTTTGAACAGCTGCTAGGTCTGTGTTAGGCTTTGTGGGAGATTCATATTGTATCTTGTAGTTATTCGTGAAGTATGGCTACTTACAAAAACTTAGAGTAAAACGGACAGATGTTTGTGCTTTCAGGAGACATGTACACTGAGGCATTACAGGAGCTGGGAGATTTGCCTCGGATGCCAAAGTAGATGTTTACCTAGGTAGATAAAAACATAATTTCTGTATAAGCAACTCCAGTGGCTCAAGGCGAGAGATGAGAGTCCTAACATATGGGCTGAGTAGAGCCTCAATGCTAGGCAGTGGCCTGGGTCCCCAAATTCCTATCAAATAAGTATTGTTTAAACAGTTTGTGTGCATGGACCTGGGTTCTGGTTACCAGGAAAGCTGGGAATCAGCACAGAACTCTAGGCCCTAGGGAAGGAGAACCCAAAGGACAAGGCAGAACCCCAGTCTTATAGGGCAGGAATTAAAGGAAGGTTCTCAGAAAAAAAAAAAAAACTCTCAGAAATGACTAGAGCAGGAGCCTGACCCACAGTCAAGGCCAAGGACACTGATGGACTTATGTGCTTAGTTGGGAGTGACATAGAACCTGTGGGCATCAGTGAGTCCAACGAAGGAGAAGATGACCTAGAAGCCAAAGAAATTGTTCCAGATGAATGGAGAGAAAGATTCATAAAACTCACATAGGAAACTTACAATTTAGTTTGAGAAACAAGACAAATACATGTGAAACAAAGTAGAATTGACTTCAGCATAATATATAAGAGCCAAATAATGGAGTTCTTATTTTAAGTAATATGAGAAGTCAAAGTGGGTTGGAGAAGTGAGAAAAGGCTTCCTGGAGGAGGTAGCATGAGACCTGGATGTTTGAAAGGAGAGACTCAGCTCAGTAATAATGAGTCCACAGGAAGCTGCAAATGGTGGCAGTCTCCGTAAGGGGTCTGTGCCTAGAAGTGTGGGGTGTAGACAAAAGCCATGTGGTAGGCTGAATAATGCCTCCTCAAATATGTCCATGTCCTAATCCCCAGAACCTCTGAATACTACCTTATATGGCAAAAGGAACTGAGATGAGATCAAATTATTGAGATAGGGAGAATATCCTAGGTTATCCAGGTGGGCCCGATGTAATCACAGTGGCCTTTATAAGAGGAACACAGGAGGGGTCAAAGTCCAAGGAGAAGGAGCTACGATGATGCAAGCAGAGGTTGGAGTGATGTGCTTTGGTTTGGAGGAGTTGGCCACAAACCAATGAATACAGGCAGCCACTAAAGCTGAAGAAGGCAAGAAAGCAGATTCTTCCCTTCAGCTTCCAGAAGGATCCACGCTGCTGACATTTTGACATTAGCCTAGTAGGACTGATTTTGAACTTCTGGCCTCCAGGACCATTAGAGAATGCATTTGTGTTGTTTTAAGCCACTAAATATGGTGATTTGTAACAGCGGCACTCGGAAACTCACAGAGGCACTAAGAAACAGGGACCAGAGCTCTTTGTGATCAGTGTGGCTGTGCCAGTGAAAACCAAATGTAGCCATACATATGACAGAACTTGCTGCGAGATGCTTTCTTCTTCCGTGTGGACCACAGTAGGGTGCTTCAAGATGAGCCCTGCACTGTGTCCAGAGCCCTCAGATGCCAATGGGTTTTAGATAGATCAAGGGGCTGGCAGATTAGTTTGGGGTGAGGCCTCTCTTCCTGGCTTGCAGACAACTGCCTTGTCACTGTGTCCTCATGTGGCCTTCCTTCTGTACGTGCACATGGAAAGAGAGCTGTCTGTTCTTTCTTCCTCTTTTGATATGGAACCAGTCCTGTGGGATTAGCCCCCACTTCCCCTCATATAACTTTAATTACCTGTCCCCATATACAGTCCCATTAAGGATTAAGGGCTTCAACGTGAATTTTGGGAGGACATAATTCAGTCCATACTAGATGGTGATGATCAGGATGGCTTCATCTTCTACTTTTAGGGCCCATGACCTCATATTTATCATTGCTATGAAAACCGTATCTGGAAGCATTATGAAAAATGCTTCCAGAATACCTCTTAATTTTCAGACATTCACAAGACTTTCCTAATGTCACAATCTGCCTAGGGATTTGCCCGTCTTCCCTAAGAAGAAGGAAACCAGGTTGGATACTGTCACTGTTTCTCTACTTACCTATGTGAAATGCTAATTATGGAAAGTACAATGGAGAAAATATTATCTTTTTGTGAAAACTTTGCAGCTGTGGGCCTGCTTTCAGGATGTAATTATACAAACTGAAATTGGTCTCAAGCAAGACACAAAGGTTACCATCCCAGCTACATGAAGTGCCTAGGGAGCTCCTCTAATTACCATGGATGAGAGGTTTTAGTCTTATATCTCTTTCGAATAACATCAGCAGCAGCAGTGACAGCCTGCACCTTCCAACATTACACTCCTTCATTAGTTTGCTCTGACTCACACTCCTCATATCCTACCACCCAATAAACCTTTCATCAAGTGATTTATTTTTCTATATACCGGGTAGCACTTAAGCCACTGCCTTCTTTCTTCCTTTTTTATTTTCTACCAAATAAATATCAAGTGTCTCCTCTGTGCAAGGACATTTATATATGCTTTTTTTTATTCAGCCATCATTGTAACCATGCTAAGTAGACATCATCCTTCTATAAATGGGAAATGTGGGAATCAAAGCAGTTGTGCAGTTAGGCACCAGTATTGAGTCATCCTGGTGGGCATCCAGAAGGATGGAAGGAGAAAGGAAGAGGGAGGGATGGATGGAAGAAGGAGGAGAGGGGAGAGAAACCTCTCATAAAGTTAGCTGAGCCCCATTTCTGTCATCCCTCCAGATCAATGTGGCTCTTCACATTCCCAGAGCTCTATGCCAAGACTAATTTTATAGGAATTCATTGTAATAGAAAATTGAACAACCTGTTTGATGAGAATTGGTTGGATTTGCTGTCCAGACAGAGCAAAACTATAGTGCAATTCAATAAATAAGCTCTGGCTCCTGTGCTAATGAGAGCTTACAGTCAGCCTAAAGGAAAATATACTGTCTTTGCTGTCAATTTCCTTTTGTCTCAAATGCAGAAGTGATTATTTTTCCTTTCTCCTAGATACTTCTCTCTATTCAATTGGGGCAGGGCCCCAAATCTGCCCACAGGCCAGCCAGTTCCCTGTTCACAGCCTCCTCCATGTCAGGACCAAGAATGTCACACCCACATTCTTCCCATCCAAGCACTGGTGGGAAGCGGGGAGTGGAACCCATCCTTTAGCTGCACTTTCTCTACAGCTACAGACTTGATTTCTTCAGGAAAGCATGCAATGGCCCAGCTCTAGTTTCTTTCTTCCTCTTAGCGGCCACGAAGCTGGGCCACAGGGGCTGGGTTCCATAGGACAAACCAATGTTTTCCATGAAAAAAGTGAAGATGTTATGGATTGATGTTTATGTCCTCCCCAAACTCATATGCTGAAACCCTACCATATGATAGTATTAGGAGGTGATCACATTAGGAAGTGAGAATTACACTGAGCAGTAATTAGGATTAGACTGGGTCATGAAGGCAGAGCTCCCAGTATGGGATTAGCAAATTTATGAGTCATGAGAGCTTGCTTCCTCTCTCTGCTATCTGCCATGCAAGGATACAAGCAGAAGTCAGCTGTCACCATCCAGAAGAGGGCCTGCACCAGAACCTGACCATGCTGGCACCCTGATCTTGGACTTCTAGTTTCTAGTACTATAGGAAATAAATTTCTATTGTTTATTGGTTACTCAATCTATGGCATTTTTGTTATAGTAGCTGAGATGATTCAGACAATCACTGATCCATAACTTTGTGAGAATTTTGGCATTATGGTTATGTTTATAGAAAAATTTTAAGTTGTCAGACAAATGCACAATGTAAAAACCATTATTTGATAAAGGTTTATCTTAATTTAAGAGGTTGAAAAGGAGGAAGATCAGGTGGGTAGTGTCCCAATTTGGCCTTAGGCTGATTGCATTCGGTGTTGTCCCTGGAGCTCAAATCAGTGCAGGTGGTATGATTTCCAGTCTAATTATTTGAGGTATTAAAGAAATACACATTTATAAATCAGATAAAATGAGTTCAAGCATACATCTAACCAAGCTATAAGGAAATTCATCTAAGGTAGTATTGGGACTGGCTGCCTGTTCAGGTCTATTAAGAGCCTGAAAGTCTTCCACAGTGTCTAGAAAACACTCTGTCCTCCATCTGCCTTCCTGGGGTCTCCATTCTTCATTCCATCACAGGCACCACTGACATCTGCATTGCCTAAGCCCACAGTGATCCATCAAAGTCTGATAACTTGAAGTCAGGTCGCACAGGAGGTACAGGAATGTTTGCATAGGTGCCCCTTTGTTATCTCTTTGATGTATTGCCACCCACTTGGGGCACATAGGTGGGTGCAAGTACATCCACTGCCCATAGACCACTCTCCTTTTCTCATCATAGGGAAATCTTTTTGCCTTTTCTATCTTTTTCCTCAAAGATTTTATTCAATTCCTGCATTTCCCCTTCCCCTCTAACCAAAATATTCTGCATAATTGCTTCATTGGGCTTGGGTTTTTTAAAAAACTTCAAAGGCCATTGACTTTAGACTATGAGTTTAAAGTGATTCATATCATTTTTTTTTTTGATGTAGTGATCAGATTTGATTATGGATTGGTGAGTGTACATGTAGTGGTTTAACTAGGTTGTATGGGCAATATCGAAGCCATATGCCCCAAAGAAAAAGTTTGGTATGCCTGATGAACAAGGGTGGAATATGTTGGTCCCACTGACCAATGTACCTTTCAGTTTTATTCCCTCCCTCTCTAGATACCTGCCATATGCACAGTCTAACACAGAAAGTTCTCTCATACGCACATCATACCCTGTGGTCCTTCCACCCTGATCACACTTGTTTGAACCACAGCAGGCATCTAACCCAAGGCCAGCCAGTCATTTATGTGGCCTCAACCAAAAGCTCTGCTCAGTAAGGGTACCCTGTATGAATGATGATCGACCAAGCATTGATCCTCCATGGTACCAAGGGTGAGCTCAGAGACAGAGAGTAAATCAACAATGGGAGGAGAAGCAGAAGCAGAAAAAGCAGAGATGGAAAGTGAAATGACAGGTATGAAGAAAAACCAAAGAAAGAACACAGATTTCTGATGCTGATGTAGTGACAGGACAGTTGGTGGCTAGAACTGTGTTCTCACATAAAAGATCTTCCAGCTCCTACTTGTCTGAAAAGCCTGGCTATATATGGTTCCTGCTCTTTCTTTTCTCTGCATATCCTTTCTATACACTCTAATCCTCTGAGTAAAACTAAGCCTCTCTCTGGTCCTTGCAATCTAGGAGAGGCTCACTCACATTTATTTGATGTTTCTAAGGCTTAAGTATTAGTGCAGTTAAAGAGCAGTAAACTATGATTCACTGATTAATAAACATTTCAAAGAACAGCACTCAACAGGTGATTTTACTCCAAAGTTTGAAGATTGAGTTGTCCTAGAGAAATAGTCAACAGTGAATGCATTTGGGAACTCACTAACCCTCTCTCCCGGCTCCTCCTCCTCTGACTTTGGGTCTCTGTGTTCCTTCTGCTCTTCTCTTTGTGTACTTACTTCCCATCTCTCCATGTTACCATTTCTCTATGATGTGACTCCCTTGTTTTATCTCTGCCTCTTCCTCTTCCTTTCTCACTGGTTTCTCTCTTCTGTGTGAATGTTTCTTTCCCATTCCCCTTCAATACATCTCATTCTCTTTCTCCTCTTTTTGTCCTCTTTTCATTCTCTGGTTGCTTCTCCTCCCACCTTCCTCCTATTACTTTCCTTATTACCACTCTTTAAAGACCACAAACTGGAAAGGAAATATATTTATTAGAATTGATTGTGTTTATCACATGTCGTGTTCTATTTTTTTTTTAATTTACTAGCAGATGACTTCAGCAGTTTTGGTGTTGTTGTTTAATAAAAGTAAATACCTGAATAATCTGCTTTTGCATGTGTCCATCAGCTGATTGTTTTCTCCAGTATTCTGTGGTGTTGGAAGAAAACAAAGTTTCTCCAAGCCCAGGACTCTGCATAGAAGGTTACCAGGGAGATAATAGTGACTATGATCAGTTTATATTTGAAAGAACTTTTAAAAAATTTCCCTGGTGTTTAAGTTAAAAAGAAAAAGAAAGATACAATCAATTATTTACTAACCCAGATTATTAATCCAAAAGGTAGTGCTGTTATTGTAGTGAAAATTGTGATGTTAGTTCATTATATAGAAGTTCTCTCTCTTGCTGGTACCCTGGAGCTGACTTTCCTCTTTCTACTAGATTAGTTTTGTAATGTTCCCATGTTGCACATTTACTTTGTAAATCTGAGTTTCAGAGTATATCCTATTCTTCATAGATCAAATCTAAAGCCCTTGTCATAATTCCTACCATCCTGACAAATGATTAAAATCCCTGTTGGCATTTAATGTCAACAGAGAAATTATCCAGCCTTTCGTCAGCATGATAATGCTCTGTTTATGTCCAAGAGCATAGTCAACTGCCACCTAGTGGCTTAATTAAAAAATTGCAGTAAATGATTCATTTAGTCGAGGTCTTCCTGGCTCATTCTGAACTCCTCATTGGATTTTTAGGGTTTAGCTTCAGACTCTTTGGAATAGCAGGCAACTCTCTCTATGAGAGACCATTAGACCTCACTTCTCTACTCTGAACAGCAGAATCCCATCTGTCACACTCTGGTCGATATGTGAGAATATCCAAAAGAGTTTTCTAACTTAGAACTTTATGGGAAAGCAAAGGATGGTCGAGAATGGCTGGAACACACCCCAATCGTGGCATGAAAAGTATATAAAGTACAAAAAGTTAATGTTATACTGTTACCTCAATAATAATCATACATAGTAATTGCAATGACATTTTAATTTAACATTTCATAAATGTTTAAGTTTAGTATGAGCAGGGCACTACGCCAGAACTAAGAATGTGGCAGAGTGTCAGACAGGGGTCCTGTCCTCACAAAACTTACGTTCTATGGAGGAAGATGGATGACAAACAAAATAAATCCATATTAGGATATAGATTATAAATGATATAAACAGTGTCATGAAATAAACTTATTGAAGAAGATGACTTTGTTTAAGGTGGTCAGGGAAAGTCTTTCTAAGAAAGTGTCATTGAATGAGACTCAAATACTGAGACTATGCCACATATAAAAGTATCTGCGGAAAGTCATTCCAAGCAGAGGGATCAGCAAGGCAGAGGCCTGGAAAAAGAAATGGATATGAGGCGTCTAGGGGCCAGAAAGAAGGGCAGCAAAGTTGATGCGTGATGAGCAAGAAGCAGAGTGATGTTCTCTAAACATTGCCGATTTAGGACATGAAAAAGAATAAAATTGTCCTCTGAGACTTAAATGTTGAAATCAATGCATAATATATCATGTATTTATTAGAAATCTTTAAATCAGTCCAAATTAAGGGGAAACAAAGTTGTGTCATGGGAGAGGGAGAGGAATTTATTGGTTTATGTAGCTTAAAAGGACATAGGTGTGTCAGAGGATTCTGTCACTGGCTTTTCTTTCTCCGCTTCTCTTTGACTATTGAATTCAGTCTTTCCTACCATTAGAACCATGGATGCTGATACCTCTAAGCTTACATATAGCATTCTAATCTAAAGCTTCTTTAATCTCAACTCAATTTGAAAAACCCAGAGAAGGACTCTGATTGCCCTGACTTTGTGCTCAATGCTTGGACCAATTGCTGTGGCGGGGAAGTTAGGAGCTGTGACCCACCTAGCCTGCATCACGTGCCCATCCCTGGGGCCAGGCCAGTTACTACAAATGGAGGGGAAGTAAGTGGTAACACAGATATGGTCTCTTGGATATTGAGATATTTTTGTCTATCAGAGATGAGAAGAAAGATATGCTAAATCATATTAAGGCTAGAATGCCAGAAAGATGTTTCTTTAAGTTAAAAATAAAATGGAAAAACAAGGGATCAAGTGGCATTAATGTTATCCAAAGAAAAAAATGTGTCCTTCTGAAGGAGTCTTGGTCAGCCATTAAAATACGGAAAGAGGAAAGTCACTAAGATGAACGCTGGCAGTTCTCACCTAAACGCTGTCTGGGGCATAGGGAGTGTTGGTCAGTGGTCCCTAAGGCAAAGTGTGTTGTTGAGCTAGCCAGTCTCTGAGCTAGCCCCTCTGTGGCCCATCCCATTTTAATTTGACACAATCGGTGAGTTTCTGTCTGATATTAATTTGAAGTATATCCTATTAAAGAACTTAAGAATCTTTACCATAGCTAGTTGATATGTTTCTGTCCCACACCAGTTCACTTAAGATTTTTCTTTCTTGTAATATTGTCAGCAGGAAAATCTACATCTCTGCATCACTATTGCTGTTCACTCACATAAAATTTGGCATCCTTTTTGTTTGGGAGACTTTACTACTCAAGCATTCTACAAAATGCCCTTCTGCTTGTGCCTTATTATAGAAAAATAGCTTCTCCAATTTCTATGATACTGAAGCTCAGCTGAGAGAGAGAGAGAGAGAGAGAGAGAGAGAGAGAGAGAGAGAGAGAGAGAGAACATCCATTCTTCTGGCTCTTAACTGCCTTGTCTTCAGTATAAACAGCATTCCACTTTTTGGAGGAGGTTTTATATTGCATCGTTTTTTATGTAAAAGTAATATTTTAACCCCGCCGAGGGTTAAACAGATCCAATGTTGGAAAAAGTTATAAATGACAGTAAAGATCAAATATAAAATATTAACCACTGTTCTAGACTGCATAAAGTTTTTAACTATTTTTCTCCCATTTATTCACTCACTGACTCAACTAATGTTTATTGAGCATTTACAAGGTGCTATGCACTGGGAATACAATGTGGAACAAGACAGGCAGACTCCCAGTTACCATTATGGTTACAATCTACTGCGATCACTTTATCTCTGGATTCTACCATGTCTGGAATAAGATGATGAATAAGACTTGGATCCTTGGTCTTGGTCTTCACGATCTTTTAGAAATTTGTGCATGGAACAGACAGACATGTGCAGATAATGATCATGCTCAGCACTCTATGGTGAATTTTAAACAATATGACAGAGGTGTGTTGAGGAGGAAACAATTCATTGTGATTGGAGATCTATGGGAAGAGGGCACTTAGGTCATAGTAATGGAACTGACCTTTGTAGGACTTGAATGGGTAGAATAGTTGAAGGAAGAAAAAAGAATTCTCGGTACAAGGGACAGAGTACACAAAGAACAGAAGCAGAGTGCTAAAGGCTCCATTGAGAGAATATGGGCTCATTTTATAGGACTAAATCATTGAGTCCATTTGGATGGTTGTGGGACAAATAATTTGGAATCAATGGGAAGTTAGACTCCAAGTCACAGAAGGCACAATGTAGACTATTGCATTTCCATGCATAGGGTTTAGATTTCGTTCTGCAGCAATGGCAATCCATCAAAGATGTGTGATCAAAAAAATAATAATCTTTGTTGGAAGCTCAGAGGAGGGGCTCAGGAGGCAAGAACAGAGAAGGCGGGAGGAGAAAGTATCTCTTAACTGCTGCCTTGTCACTTGTCCAGGCAAAAAAGAAGCTGGAAACCTGACTTATGTTGGTTTCTGTGGAAAAAGAGAGAGAGAGAGAGATGAGTTTAAGAGAGCCAGGAGGAGAATTGGCAACACTTCTGTAATAGAGAGAGGGAGAGGTGGAATAGCAGAGGGGGCACTGAGGGTGACTCCAAAGTCTCTTGCTACTTAGGGGTCAAGTGATGGTGATGCCACACACTGAGGGAGAACACTGAAGAGAAAGGTAAATTTAAGTTTCCAACACATCAAGTGTGAAATTCTAGGGAAACATATAGGTAGAACTGTCCAGGCTTGACCTAGAAATTTCAGTCCCCAGCCCTTTATTTCTAATAACTCTTCCATAGTCTGTCTGCTATGTACTTTGCATTAAGCTACATAGCAACTGATCTGAGTAGATTGTCAACAGCCACACTTTTCAGATAAGAAAAATGAGAACCCAGAGACACTACACTTGCCCAAGTTCACACAGCTATTAAGGGGCAAAACCAGAATTTGCATCCAGTGTTTGCCTGACTCTAAGCCCTCATATTTTTAAATATCTTGCTATCTCTTGCTCTTACAACTTTTCTCTCTTATTCCTTGAGGGGCAATTAAGCTTAATTGCTTTAATTACACGTATAAAATCATTCTCAGCCTGAAAAGAAAAACTTAGGCCATTCACTTTATTCTTAGCTATCAGAGAAATAACAAGAATACTTGACATACCTCATGCTCAATGGCATATAGCTGAATTCTCCTGGGAGATATTGAGTTCAAGCAAATAGAATACAGGTTTTTGGGGGGGTTTTTTTGAATTAGGCTCTAGAAACAATTATACCATTCCAGAAGGTGAAGTGGATATTTCATTAATAAGAAACTGTTATTTACATAAAGTTGAATAACCGTTATCATCAGTTTTTTGTTAAACAGTGATTCTGTGTAGGGGGTTTGGGCTCTACTTATACTGTTAAATCTAGTAACTGTGTTGTGAAAATTTAGTATTTCAATATCAGAATCTCCCCACTTGTTAATACAGCTTGTGGCAACTGTGTTTTCAAGAAACTTTTGATTGTCTTAGACAAAGCTGCTTCTGCTGGTGAGATTTGAAAATATCTCTCAGATTACACCATTCCTCTGGATCAGTGTCACCTTTGGGTGGAAAAAGCAGTGGTTCTCAATCCTGACAGCACGTTTGAATCACCTGGAGAGCTTTTTTAAAAAATACTCCAGCCTAGGCATCACTATGATCCTAAAAGGCAGCCAACATGGACAACCACTGCCTCAAGGTGAGTGGGACAGAAAAATGAGAAAGAACTTTGAAGCAGATAAACTGAATTTGAACCTACATCACTACCTACTGGCTTTGTCATTTTTGGTAAATAATTTCACTTCTCTGGGTCTCAGTTTTTCACTTGTACAATAGGAATAATACCTATTTTGTGGAATTATCCTAAGGATTAGGGATGAGACATGCCAGTGCAATAAATGTGGGTGGAGTGGCTGAGAACCAGGAGGAGGTCTAAGGCAGAAGGAAGGGCCTCTGGGGGGAAGAGAAGCCAGAGCAGAGAGGCAGAAAAGGGGACCCATAGAGCAAACTGAGGCATGCCTCAACCTTTTAATGATTCATTTCCTGCCTTTCATCTTTTCTTGAAATCCAGCTAAAAGCAAGAGGTTAGCTCAGAAAGAATGAGAAATATTACCCTGAGGAAGCCCTGCTGTGTGGAAAACCTTGATGCTCCCAGTCACCCTTCATACTCTCTGATGTGGGAAGGTTTATACCACCTGTGCATAACTTGACAACTAGCCCCTGGGGTTTGGCACTTACTCTAGAACATTATACTACCCCAGTGGTCTTCAAGATGGAGTCACCAGACCAGCAGCAGCAGTATCATGTGGAAATTTGTTAGAAATGCAAAACCTTGGGTCCCCTTCTCAGATCTACTGAATGTAAGATTCTGAGAATGGGTCCCAGCAATCTGTGTTCTACA
Source organism: Eidolon dupreanum (assembly GCA_028627145.1). Taxonomy (NCBI): domain Eukaryota; kingdom Metazoa; phylum Chordata; class Mammalia; order Chiroptera; family Pteropodidae; genus Eidolon; species Eidolon dupreanum. Next base: position 48,706,329 of record CM053501.1, on the reverse strand, counting down.
AGCTCCCCAGTTGATTCTGATGTTTGCTAAAGTATGAGAACCATGTATTAAAGTATTATAGTAGGTGCTCTCAGCAATAAAAATGATTAGCAATAAATAGACACCACAGCACTTTTCAATTCATTCACTATTGTTAAATAAATTCCTAATTCTTATCTTCTTGGCTCAATAAATTTAATAAATGAGATATCTGAATAATTGAATTCTCCTTCAGAAATAAATAGGAAATCATCCTTTAGACTTCCCTTGTTAAAGCTGTCAAATAACACTTACAATTACATTTTTACATATTGATACTGCTATATTTACCTGTGTATGAATATGTGTTATTTCCTATGTTTACATATGTATGGCAAGGATTTCCTTTCACAATCACTTTTTTAGATGTCTCAGGTTACTCCACTATTTTTCCCAATTAAGTGTCTTCCGAAGTCAGGGTGGGCTGTCATTGGTGAGCCTGTAATATAGCCATGATACTTTTCACAGCACAAGGAGAGGCCGTCCCTGCAGGATGTAAAAGTTTAGATTTGGGAGTCAGGTGGGAATAGGTTAAATCCCATCCCCATAGAGAATACATATAATATTAGCTTGTATGTGGGGTAAATTACTTAATCCCCGAGAACCTTCTTCTCTATTAAAATGGCGTTTATGATAATACCCGTGTATACCTCACAGAGTTTTTGAGAAACATGTTAAATACTCAATAAAAAATATATATCTATTGGTATCATGACTTCCAGAAGTCTCTTTGCTTTTAATAATTATATGAAATACTTACAGATTTCAAAGAAGATATGAATGGAATCATAGGGCTTCTGTAGAATTTCAGATAAAGCATTCAAAGCAGTGCTTTTCAAATCTTAGCCTCTTTGTGAATCGCCTAAGGATCTTGTTCAAATGCAGATATTGATCCAGGATGTCTGAGGTGGGGTCTGAAATTCTGCATTTCAAACAAGCTCCAAGGGGACACTGATGCCGCTAGTCCTGATTTAAAGCACTGAGCTTATGTCCTTTTAAATACTTAATAAACTTTAGCCATTAGTATCGTGACTTCCAGAAGTCTCTTTTGCTTTTAATAATAATTCGAAATGCTTGCAGAGTTTTGAAATATGTAAATATTAAGTGGAATTTGAATCTTTCAAAACCAGATAATGATTGCGAGATCTAGCTATCTTAATTTGCTTTGTTTAGGAAAATAAGAGGGGAGTATATTCTCCTTTTTTTAATGAGCTACTTCTGTCCCACTCCTGACCCCTGCCAGGGCTTTTCTTCACATGCTTCCACTTCCCTTTGACCTGAAATGCCCTCCCTTCTCTTTCGTAAACACCCAAATAGTAACCTGGTCTCAAGGTCCAACTCTTTCAGAAGAAATCTAGCTCTCAGCACATGAATGTTCTGCTATTCAACGTTGTATCATGTGACTCTAAAATGATAATACCACATTTTAAATAAAAACTTCCAGCACCAGTATACTTGACAATGAATATTGTCCTTTGACATAGTTTTAAGAGGCTGGATTTATGATGCTGCTGCCATTGCTTAGAACAGTTTTGGAACTTGGTTTTTGGAATTGCCTTTGCATTTGCCATAATGCACCAGGCTATGTTGCATAACAAAAATATTCTAAAATGTCATTAGCTTAATGCTATAAAAGCTGATTACTCACTCTCATCATATTCCAGTGCAGATCAGGGGGCTTTCCTAGAGGTTCTGCTCCAAATCGTGGTTCTGGAATTAGGCTTTTTCCATTGTGTGATTCCATCATCTTAGAATGCTTGGCTGTGGGCTCAGGAGGAAGAACATGAGTAATCAGGAGATCTTGATCAGAACTAGAAGGGGCTCCCACATTCCACTTGCGAAAACCCAGTCAGGTGGCCTCAAGCTAACTGCAAGCAGGATCCAGAAAATCTATGTGCCTAGATAGAGGAAACAGTGTGGAGAGCATCAGCTGTGTTCTGCCACACACTGCATCACTTTGCCGGTTGTGTAGGAAAATCAGCTGCACTGTGTTAAAGAGCATTTCGACCAATGTCTGAGGCACAGTTGTGTGCAGTGATTAGTTATAGGTATGCGGAGATATTGTATCCATCAGCTCTCGGGGTGGCTGGACAGCGATTATGGCAGCTGGAAGAACTCCCATGGCAGCCACCACTGGTCATAAACTGCCTCATACAAATATCATTTTGTGGTATGGAAAACAAAAGAAATCACTATTGTGTGTCTACACCTAATCATTGACCGAAAAACCATATTAACTGATGTGGCCACTATTACTGGCTCTTTCCGAAATCAAATATACCTCCCAGATATCTTCCTTGTAATAGAAACTCAAGCTAGAGTGAAGGGTTCCAAAATTATTTTAATTACTAGTACTATCTCCAGGATAAATATTACAAGTCATGAGGGGGCTCCTTTGAAAGGGATGACCTTCATTTGTATGTATGAAATAGTGGGCTTGTTAAAACAACATTACATTACATTATGCAAGTAAACTCTATGCTGCCTGGAATAGTTGTTTTTCTTTTCCTCCTGCTCATTCTCCAACTCTTTCTCTTTCTCCATTTCTTCCTTATTCCAAACAAGCTAGAGGCCAGGTATTCTGTTCCTTGTGTTGCCCCACAGTAAATAGCTTGATGCCAGTCCCCTGATAGGTGCCCAGAAAAATATTATCAGTTGGTTAATTTGCTTAGTAGACTTGTTGACAAAAGAAAATAGATTTAAACTGCCGTAGATCTTTTAAGGTAAAATATATATTTTTTTAATTTCCTCCCAGATATAAATATTTAATAACAGAATTATTTTTTGGAAAGATTTCAATCCTCTTTAATAATCACAATTGTATTTTAAGATGTGCCATTCATTTTATGTACATTATCTTTCTCTCTAAACTGTTTCAAGCATATAAAAATTCCAGAGAATATTGTTAAAAAATATATCCAGCACTGACCTTAAATTATGTTACAGATCATATTGAAACCCTCTCTGTGTCCTTACTGGAATGCTATCATCTCTCCCTTTACAGAAGTAGTTACTACCCTAAATTTTGTGTTTATTTTTCATATGCCTAAATAGTATTATATTGTTCATATATCCTTAACAAAGCCTCTTTTTTTTTTTTTTTTTTTTTGCCTAAAATATGTTTCTGAGGTACTTGCTGTTATGTGCAGCTTTAATTCATTTGTTTTAATTGCTATATAGCTTTCAGAACCAAGAGAAAATGTATTTATCTATTCTGCTATGCTAATATACTTCCAGATCATTTCCAATATTTTGCTTTTACAAGAACTTCAATAAAGTCTTTGTAAATGCTTCCTTGGGCGCCTGTGCTGAAGCATTTCAAGGACAAAGGCATAGAAGTGAAATTGGTGGCTTTGAAAAGTCGTGCTTTGGACATGGTTCCATAGTGTAACGGTTAGCACATCTGCTTTGCATGCAGAAAGAAGGTCCTGGGTTTGTGCCCCAGTGGAGCCACGGTCCACGGTCTATTGCCATGCCACCCTGAACAAACCTGATGTCTGATCTTGGAAGCTAAGCAGGGTCGGGCCTGGTTAATACTTGGATAGGAGACCACCTAGGAAGACCAGGTGCTGTAGGCATAAATAATAAAAAAATAATAAATTAAAGGTTGTATTTTTAACTTTACAAGGCCAGCCACATTGTCCTCCAAGGGTGCTGGGTTTGTTTTCACCCACCAGCATTCAAGGAGAGTCCCTACTGCTTCTTTACTTGATATCCTGAAACTCAAGCTGGTGGTTGTAAAATACTATCTCTTTTTTCTTTTCTTTAAAATATTTTTTTATCAAAGTATAATTGATATACAACATTATATTGGTTTCAAGTACAACATTATTATTCAATATTTGTGTACATTGAGAAATAATCACCACAATAAGTGTAGTTAACATCTTTTATAATAAATTGATACAAATTTTTTTTTCTTCTTGTGATGAGGAATTTTACGATTTACCCTCTCAGCAACTTTCAAATATGCAATACAATATTATTAACTATAGTCACCATGCTGAATATTATATCCTCATGACTTATCTATTTTATAACTGGGAATTTGTACCTTTTGACTCCCTTCACTCATTTCACCTATGCTCCACCAACCCCTGCCTCTGGCAACCACCAATCTGTTCTCTATGTCTAAGTTTGGTTTGTTATGAGGTTTTTAGCTTTTAGAGTTTTTTTTTAGATTTCACATATAAGTGAGATTAGAAGGTATTTGTCTTTCTCTGTCTGTTTGACTTATTTCACTCAGCATATTGCCCTCGAGGTCCATCCATGTTGTCACAAATAGCAATATTTCATTCTTTTTTATGGCTGAATAATATTTCATTATATATATGTGTATGTATGTATATATGTGTGTGTGTGTGTGTGTGTGTGTGTGTGTGTGTGTGTGTGTATATTCACATTTTCTTTATCCATTCATCTATTATTGAACACTTAGGTCAGTTCCGTATCTTGGCTATTGTAAATAACACTGTAATGAACATGAGGGTGCATATATCTTTTCAAGTTAGTGTTTTCATTTTCTTCAGATAAACGCCCAGAAATGGAATTGGTGGATCATATGGTAGTTCTACTTTTTAATTGTTTTATGTCATCTCGTTTTTCAGTTTCTATTTTTCTGTTAAGTGCTGAGGCTGAGCACTTCGTTATATGTCTAACAGACATTGGTATTTTTTTCTCTTGTGAAGGGGGTATGTTCACATCATTTTTCTACTCCACTATCTCACTGCATTTTTGTTTTTGTTTTTGCTTTTGTTTTTGTTTTTTTGTGTAGGAGTCACTCTGATAAAAATCCTTTGTCAATTATGTATTAAAATATCTTCCCCCATTCAATGTCTGGTCTTTTCACTTTATTTATGGTGTCTTTTTATGCATGAAAGTTTTAAATTTTAAAGTAATCAAATGTATCACAATCTTTTTACTTTATAGATAAGGTTTTGCTTTATATGTTCTTCCCTACTTTGCAATCATGAAGAAATTCTTCTGTATTTTTTCCAAAATTTTTGTTTTGCTTTATACCTTTAAATCTTTAATAAATTTGGAAATAATTTGACTTTGTGTATGCTACCAAGAAGAAATCTAATTGTATGTGTGTAAAATTTTTCCACTTGAATAGCCATTATTGTAGAACAATTAATCAATTAGTTCATGCATTTTCTATTGACTTGTAATACCACCGCTGACATATATCAAATTCCCAAATATGTGTAGGCCTCTTTCGGAACTCTATTTTGTTCTACTAGTCCACTCATGTGTCATACCACACTACCTTAACTATCTTAGTTTTATAAGTAAGTCTTGATAGCTGGTAGAGTGAGTCTCCCATCTGATTCTTCTCTTTTAGAATTGCTTCAGCTGTTCCTCGCCTTTTTTAAACATAGATTTTTTCGGGGTCATTTTTTTTTCTTGATAATATTGGTTAACGAAATCCAGTAAGTTTGTGACAGAAAGTAAACAGATTTTAGAATCAGCTTGTCAAGTTCAACAAAAAGCCCAGTTGAGGTTGTAATTAGAATCACATTAGAATAAATTAATTTGAAGAGGACCGACAGCTTTTTAAAATTGAATCTTTCTATCCTTGATTATGATTTTATCTCTCTATTTAGGTCTTTTCAAATGTCTTTCAATGAAATGTTATACTTTTTCATAATTCTACATCTTTTATTAATTTTAATACCAAGAACTTATTTTTTATTATTACTGTTTAGATTAATTATATTTTCTGTTTAAATCCTCAAAATGTTGTGAGTTAAATATTTTCATGTTCATTTTATAACTAAGAAAACTAAGGTACAGAAAGGTTAAGTATCTCACCAAAGTTTCTTGGTAGTGACAGGGATAGAATACAAAATAAATGCCATCTGCCCCCAGATTCAGTGTTCTTAACCTCCAGTCCACACCCTGTCCTATGAGGAGTGTCTTCAATGACAGCATTTTTTAATGAAGCACCTTAAGGGTGTTTAAAGGCACAAAGTAGCAATACTAATAATAAACACTTATCTCTCTGGGGAAAACATCAAGCATAGTGCTCAAATTTTAAATGTCTACACAACCAAGATATCCTATTAGAATGTACATCTCTATTTAGTAGGTCTAGAGTAGAGCCTGAGATTCTGCTTTTCCAAAAAACTCCTTCATTTAGGTATTCACAAATATCTTTCAAAGAAATGTTAGACCTTTTTCATAATTGCACATCTTTTGTTAGATTTAATACTAAGCAGCTTATATTTTTTATTTATTACTCCTCATTTTACTTTCATTGTTTGTTCAAATCCCCACAATCTTATGAGTTAGATATTCTATAAGAAAACTAGTTATATAAAGATTTAGAAAGATTAAGTAATTCATCAAATGTCATAAGTAGTAAATGACCAGGTACTGCCAATACTGCTGTCCAAAGAACTCACTTTGACAACCACTGCTCTTTAATAATATTCTCTGGCAAGTGATCCCGTAATTAGCAACAATTAAAGGTGAGAATTCCACCAGATGGCAGCAGAAGCTCATTATTTATCTCAAGTAAATTTCCACTTCCCTCTAGATACAGTAGGTGCTCTTGGCAGATGTCTGAATTGTTAACATTGTTTGAGGAAAACAAATCACGTTCACTTCACTCCTGTGGCTCTATGACATCCTACCTACTGTAGTGCTTCAGTGTTGACAATAGATTTTCATCAAGAGAATCCAGCTGGGACAGGGTATCATGCCCACAAGCTTCTCCCAAAAAGCTTATTTCAAGAGGCTTGCAAACCAGAATAAAAAAATTATTTTCCATCAGTTGCTTTTTCATCACAGTGAGTTCAATTTAGGCACTTAACCAAGAATGGAAGGCGTGATTGAAAATATTTGGCAGGATATGAGAGAAGGAAATGATTCATTCGCTATAAGGGAAAGGAAAACTGTTCAGGCTGATTAACCTAAAAAAGAGTGTGGAGATTCAGGGAAAATCCAAGCACTGTGCCCAAGGACCACTAGCTTCATGCCAGAGCCTAGGTCCAGCTTGTACAGAGGGGCCTCAGGACATCCTTCTTCCTCAGCTTCCCCCCTCATACCCCCACTTCTGGACCTGAAAAAAAGATTTTTTTTAACAATGAAAAAGAATTTATTATCTCCTAATATTCCCACCCAGAACTTGGTAAGGTGAAAACACTGTAGCCTCATTAAGAAGGATAATGGACTCTTGATTTTTAGTTACTCAAAAACATGCCTGTGAACGAGGGAGGCCCCAGCATTACCCCTTCAGTGTTTTTTGAGCAGGCTAAAGTACTTGGTGTCATTCAGTAGTCCCCAGAAAGGTCCCACCTCCTAATCTCTCCTTATTCTGAAATAATCACCGATGCCATCGGCACTCAACTCCCAGAGCACACAACCACAGTCTTTCAGCTCGGTGGGCAAATGGGCATCGTGGAGAATGAAACGAACAGAAAAGGGTGGTTTGAGGCTGTGCCAGCTGACACTGGCACTGGTGGAGAACGTAACCTGCTTCACTGCTCGGGTCACCAGGCAGGCAGGCCAGGGAGCATGAGACGGTCTGGCTGGAGCAGAGAACCAGATCTTCAGTGGACCTATTATTTAAGAGTTGCTACTTTAAGAATTTGCTGGGATAAATGAGGACAGAAAACAGGGTGCATGCTACTGAGGCCCGGAAAATGGAAGCTTACAGAGGTGAGACCACTTTCCAGAATCATACAGCTATAAAGGGTGGAGCTGGGCAGTGAACCCAAGAGGTCCAGGCTCCAATGTATAGGCTCCCAGATACTGGGCTTTAATATTCGGTAGATGTTTATTGCATTTATTTATGAGAATTGCACTTTGTAAAAAACAAATAAAAGTACAAAAGAAAACACCAGAAATGAGAAACCAATAATCCAGAATAGGTTAATAGCAAAGAAAATAAGAAAGTCTTTGGCAATCAGCTATGTACCCCATGGCTCTTTTCTCTGGGTCTGAGGATTCCAGTTCTGTCACCACAGGGCGTGGAGCCCCAATGACTGGAGCTTTCAGTTACTTCCCTACCTTACCTTAACCACACCTTCCTTATGGCTCTCCTTCCTTTGAGGCATCAAGACCATAACCTGAATCATAGATTAATACACTGGAATAAGTTATGACTATGAATCACTTCATAAAACAAAGACACCTTTAGTAAAAAACAAAAAACTTTCCAAGTTAATTCTTGTTAATTCACCAGTGGTTCTCAACTATCTTTTGGTCACAGACTCCCCTGAAAATATGGTGAAAGCTAAAGACCCTCTACTGGGTAAAAGAGCACACACACACACACACACACACACACACACACACATACCAGGGCACACAGCTAACTTCAGGAAAGTTCATGTACCCCCCCAAATCCTATCCAGAAACCCTAAGCTAAGAACTCTGCTCTAGTTGGCCATTATTTGGGTTTGTTAAGTTGGGACACACAAAATCCCATTGGTGCCATTTAGTAAAGGATAAGCTAAAATGGAAGGGATCGGACTTGAAAGTTATTCATCTTAAATTTGTTCCATTTACTTCTTTAGGCAGACATACATAACTGTTTTTAAAACTTCAAAAAAATTACTTTAATAGGAAAACTTTAGAGGTATTATCATAGTTTTGAGTGGGTATATCTAGGGAAAAGGAGGGAGAAGGATTCGGAGTATATTTCAGCACGATGCGACCAGGAACTGGGCTCTGCCCCACGCAGGTCAAGGCCTGCTCCTGTGCAGCACAAGGCTCTCAGGGTGCTAGCTGCTGGGTGTGTGGAGTTGGGGGTCCTAGTTTGGAGCGGTGAGATGGCGCAGAGGAGAATTTAATTCCATCACACAATCCTGCTAGGCCTACTCCAGGTCCCTCTTCTAGAGAGGGAGGAGGATTCCCAGGCCGAAGATGAAAGTTGAACAACTCAGGATGTTCTGAGGACATCTGTCAGAGCTCTGTGCTGTTTGGGGCTTACAGATCATGACAGAGCTTTGCTGTCAGGCAGCTAGTGACCTACCGCCCTGGTTTGCCTGGTGCTCCCTTGAAAGTTCGCTGTCTCAGGAAACCCCTCAGTCCTGGGCAAACGGGGACAGTTGGTCACCCTACCTTAGTCCTAGATAGTGACTTTGGGCAAGACACTTAATCTCTCTGAGCTTCATTTTGCGCTTCTGCAAAATAAGGCTAACAGCCTGCATTTCAGGGGGTTTATGAAGATTAGATTAGTTAATGCTCATTATTTGGTAGGCAGTCAATAAACATTTTACTGTTGTTGTTGTCCTCATTGTAATCATCATCATTGTCTGAAAGGCCAGTTTTGGGGGTGCCTGGAGGCTACTAAAATGCACGTAGTTCCCTCCTCTCTGTCCCCTAGGGCCTCTAGGGCAGGTTATGAGGCCCCAAATCCAATAGTGGTTTGAACAAGCTCAAGATAGAAATGTGATAGAAGCAAAGCATCTTTAACTCTCCCTTTCCAAATCCTTTTCTCTTCCTCCACCTCTCTTCCCCTTCAAACTCCCACAGGCACCTCAAACTCTGTGTTCTACCTCAAAATCTGTCCTCAGGAAAGGAATTCCTAACATTAATCTGTACTTTAAGTGGTTTAAAAGAAACTCTGGAAAGTATTGACATTTTAAATCTCTTGTCTTGCAAATGAAGTTTGTCTGCTTTTAAAGAAAGTTCACAAGGGTTTGACCCTTTGATGGCTGTATCAGTTAGACTCGGTTCAGTTGTCCATGCAGAAAGCACAAAGGTATAGTCGTTTAAACAAGATGAAGGTTGATTTCTCTCTCTCATAAAAGGAATGGCAGTTTCACAGCCATCATGGACCAGGGCATCTTCCAGCTTTTTCTCCCTCCATCCTGTGCTGGCTTCCATCTTGACGGTCACTTCTTGGTCCCAGAAGGCTGCTGGACCTCCAAACATTATATATAGGTCATTTAAGGGCAAAAGAAAGAGGAAAGGTAAAAGGGCAGAGAGGATAACTACTGACTGTCAAATTCTTTTAAGCAGTCTTCCCCAAAGTCCCAGAAAACACTTATGTTACATCTCATTGGCCAGAGCTTAATCACCTGGATATCACTAGTTGCAAAAGGTATTGGAAATACGCTCTTTTCTAGGTAGATTGCAGTGTTACACAAAATTAAGGTTCAGATACTAAGAAAAGGAGAGTGCACCTAAAACGCACCAAATAGGAAGCCTGCACTGATGAAAACTTTGTCATTATTTTCCCTGGTAGCTGGTTGATCAGAATCACTGTACTTACAAATCTGTCTCCCAGTTCTGGTGAACAGTCTGAATTGAGGTACCCCTCAGTGACCAATAAAAGAAAGAATGAAGGGTATTATGCTAGTATTGGAGAGACTTGGGTTCAACTGCTAGTCACTGGGTCAGATTTCCAGGGGATGTTTTGTCTCAGGATTTTAAAAACCTACAGCATAGACTTTTTACATGACTTGGGGTTTAAGGATTGTTATGTTCTCTTGTGATTCTATTTATAGCTTGATAGTTGTTTCTCAACTATGTAATGAAATTAACTTTTGAAAGTAGCCAGGAACTCTTAAAAACAGAGGCTATTTCTTTTCCAACATTTATTGATCGTGACTCACATAGGAAATATAGAATGACCAATGAACCTTCAGCTCATGATTTAGAATTGGTAATATAGTATTGGTAATATAGTGGTGCTGATTGCTGAGGGAAAAATAAATCTTATAAGACAATTTCTAGCCTGTCCAAGGAGGAGTAAATCATCTCAGCTTGGTTGCTATGTGCAAGCAGGAGCTGAAATTTCTCAGCTAACATGACTAATGACATCGGATGGATACAATGCACGTAGCACTGAGCCTGAAGCCAAATACATTCCCCTGATTCTTTTTCTCTAGACACATGATTCTTTTAGCATTCAGGTTTTAATCTCAGAAGTACAGGCAATAAACTAAATCACCTTTTCGGCTAAAAAGTAATGATAAATAAGTGCTAAAGCTGGCTGCACAAATAAGACAGCTCTGATTCATGAGGAAAGCATCACTAGATATGTGAGTCTGACCAGAAAGAGATTAGGAAACATTAAATGCCCTAAAGAGCATCCACCTATTTAGGGAAAACATTGAAATCGAAGTAAGCTGGGAGGTAAATTCCTTTTAAACTCAAAAAACAAGCATGGACAGGCCTTTTCTCAAGGGAGAAAAGCAAGATTTGAAATGTACAATCATTTGCCATCTACTGACTCATTCTTTGTGGAATCCTCTAGAAGGAGATGATACCCAGCCAGCAGCAACAGTAGCAACTAGAGTACCTTAGCCCTGATGGTGTAAGACTGTTTTCTGTATTCAAAGCATTCATGTCCAATTGTGTCTCTTAGTGAAATGCCTTATTACACGAGGACTATAAATCATTTTCCTTCACAAACAGATTGTATCTCTGGCATTTCATAAATTGTATCATATCCAGCATACCTCAATAATTGTTATACCTGATTCTCTTAACTATCTTCTTCTGTGACTGTATTTTAGTGATAGGTTACAGAAACTAACATGCAGTAATAGCATTTGTTTTCCTCAGTTCCAAAGCAATTAGCAAAGTGAACATTAAAGCTAATTGATACTGGTAAAGTCATAGTATAGTATGTGGGATTGAGCATGGAGCCCTTGTGTTAATTCTTTCAAAAGTCAGTAATAATAATAGCAGCTGTCAAATGGAGTGCCCACTTTGAGCCAGACACTCTACAAATAGCTTTACATTTATATTCTCATGTAATTTTCTCAACAATCCTCTAAGGGACTATTTACATTCCCATTTTTTTTTCAAAAGTAAGGAAAGTAAGGCTCAGAGTCTTATTGAAATCAAGTGGTAGTGTCTATATTTAAATCTGGGTCTGTCTGAGTCCAAATCCATGCTATTTTCTACATTTGGTTGCACTATGAAGGTTCAAATTCCTTTCTTCTCTGATTTTGTTAGCATACTTTTGAAATAAAAGGAGAGAAATGTTGAGGGGTTTTTTTTAGATCACTATAATTTTGTTAATTTTTCAATGAAACCTATGCCATTTTATTTTAACCAGATCTAAGTCACACCCAAAACTTTCTGTACATTTTTCTAGATTTTAACTTGACCTGGCTTTTATTTATGTGTTAAACTGAGGATTTCCACAAATGTTTATAGGTGTAATGAGGAAATAACCACAACTGATTCAAGGGAATGATGTCCTCATACCCACTCCATGGTTCCATGGTGTGTGTGTGTGTGTTTGTGTGTGTGTGTGTTTATTTTCTAGGTATACCTTTTTTTGGGACAGAGATAGCTATTCTCAGACAGTGAATCATTTCAACCCACTGACTAGGTATGTGACATCGAACAAGTTTAAAAGAGTTTGGGAAAATAGTATACATGATATGATTCTAATCTTCTAAAAACACACACTAGCACATGTCTAGTTTTTTTATAATATATGTATATAATGATTTGGAAAGAATTAAAACAGTAGTTACCACTGAATGGTAGAACTACAGTGATTTTTTTTCTTTATTTTCCCAATTTCCTAAAATAAATGGGTATTACTAATACAATGCCCCCTAAAAGTAATATTTTTAATGGGCATGAGAATTCCCAAAGCATGCAATAAGTAGCTGGAGGCAAAGCCATATGTCATGAGGCCTCTTAGTTATTGCACCCATCTCTTGTTTCTGATTATAGTCATTAATAATAAAGACCTGTACTATCTCTTTGCCACTTTTTAGTTAACTAGAAGGATAAACTGGTGTGAAAAAAATGGCAAAGTCAAAGGATTTACCATGGAATTGACCTTTATGAAGCATCATGATTTAATAAACAAATATTCTCATCTATTTATATAGCTTGGTGTTTGTATTACCTTTATGCAAAAATTGTTTCTAGAAAAAATAAATCACAGCATCATTTTGGTTATTTATTTCCATGACAACACATAAATTCATGGAAGAGCTCCTGGTGTTTCTGCTATTTGTTGTGTGCAATTTTTATAGACACATGATCCTTCTAAGTGAGGTTAATTCCTTGTGGCACTTTCTCATTTGCTCTAAATATTTGAAGTAGAAGTGAGATACAGTTTTGGTTATCAAAACTTACATTAATGTCTGTCATTCTGTGAGCATGCAATTAAGAGTAACAATACTCTGAAAATATCTCATTTTTCATGACAATTCTCTCTTAAAAGGTCACAAAATAAATATCTTTTTAGGATTACTAGTTAGTGTGACAACAGTGGTATTTCTAGTTATGGTTCCATATTCTCTCTCTCTCTCTCTCTCATCCTTCATTCCTCCCTCCCTCACATACACACACTTAGAAAGAATTTTCCCTTAATCTTTACTCAAATAGGATAGACTAAACTTTAGTCCAAAATTCTCTCCTTGTAATGTTTTTCTGCTAATTCGCTGAAATTAACAATAAAATTGTATGGAAAGCTAGGGGGCAGAATTCTGATCTCCTTTTACCACAACCTCTGTGATTTGGGGCAATTTCCCTAACCTCTCTGTGTTTCCAATTTCTCATCAGTAAAATAATCTACACTAATAAAAGGAAGAAAAACAAGTTTAAAAGATTAGGGAAAAACACTCCACAGAAAATAAAATAGGATCTCCTCTATCCCCACTCCAATACAACTTCTGTTTTTGGTTTTGTTTTTTTCCCCTCCATAAGTGCAGATTCATAGAAAGAAGGAAAGAATGAAAGAGATCGTCTTGCTGTTGGCTAAGCACACATATGAACTCCCAAAGAATTTTCAGACTATCATTTACTTCAGGTTCAAACAATGTATTCCCAATCCAAAAAATCCACATAGTTGGGGAGATATAAGCTAGCTTATTTGGTGGTCTGTTAAATTTGTACCCACCAAGTCCACCCAGACATTCAAGGATATAGTTACACATTTTCAGAGTGAAGAACAGCCCCCTCTCTTCTTTTGCTTTGCCTAGTATTTTTTTAAGAGGAGAAGAAATGTATTAAAGGATACTGGGGTGTTTATAATATTTCCAAGAAGGTCAATTTCTGAAGAACAACATCTAATCACATCATAAGTGTTTCTCTGGGGACTACAAAGCTAGGGGGGAAATAAAAGCCACAAATTAAATGCTGCTGGCTGAGCAAACTGGTCTCTGGCTATAATCTGGCAAATCCTTTAAAACAGAGTGGACTTGGCTTTACAAAGATCACCCTAATCCACAGGTGAGCCAAAAAGAGTGAATTGAACCAAGCAAAAAATTGCCCTATGTTAAAATTTCAGGCCTCAGAGCAAGCTGATTGCAATTTATTTTTTAGGGCTTTCAGATGTTACTATAATGTCCCAAGTTTTCCTTGCTGATAAATAGTTAAATCAGAATTCCAGGCCAGGACCTAGATCCTTGACGTTCAAGTGTGATTTGTGGACGAGCAATGTCAGCATCACCAGCTCTTGTTAGCTTACATCCCTTAGCCCGCATTTCTTGACAGATAAAATGAGAGTAATACCTGCTTCACCTACTGTAGAGGTTGGTTGTAAAAGCTCTTTGAAAAAGTTTTTACTGCAGAAGAATAATAAAATTCAGGATAGTATAGTGGATTTTCCAAATAGTTAATTTTAGACTATTTAAAGGGCTTTTTATATGAAATTACTTACATGCTCCTTTGCTATCATCATGTGATTCTTTCATAAGTGAGAATGATGGTAATGATAACTTTTTTCTCAAATATCATTATTTGACAAATAACAAAGTTGGGCACTCTATGTTGCTATTTCTTTTTGTAATTTTACTAGTCTGAGAAACTTAAAAATCTGTGATCTACCATGTGAAAATGCTTGGAAAGCTGCAAAAATGTAAAAAGAAAAATACATGAAGTGTTACTATTTTTTTTAATTAAGCACAGACTACGTCCAGAGAAAACTTGTGTTTGAAGAGAAGAAGGTTATGCTCAGTGCCCAGAAGTCTTTTTTGTCTCCTGGATTGTGTGGTTCATGGGAAGAAAGAGAAGGACTCAACTAGGGGATTTGCAACTTGAACCTCTAGGACACCACTAGAAAGGGTTAGGACCCTCTTCAAGTCCCATGCCTCAGGCACCTTGCGTTTCCTGGTCATAAAGTAAACTTGAAGGTGAAACTGACTTTTTTTTTGGTCAGACTTTCATTTTCATTTCATCGGGAATGTCCCTTATCCTACAAAGTGAAGAGGACAAACTGGTTGCTCAGCTGATTGCTATCGGTGGACTCTATTGTAGGAGCAGAACACTCCTCCTATATTGAAAGCGGAAGCAAATATTACCATTTCTTATAGAAACATTTAGAAAGGAAATAAATTATATTAGCACTGCTGATTTTTTAAAGTATCTTTTTAAAGTGACCATTTCAGTACACAGACACTTTTCTCCATTTAATTATCTATTGATCCTTCACCACACAAAAGTCCCATATGTAATGGTATGCACTAAACAGTTTTGGTGATTTATTTTAACTTGTTAAAAATACTCTATAAAAAAAGGCAGTTAATAAATAAATTGCTTTAGCACATCACACACTCCCCCATGGCTAAAATGTTTGGAATTCAAAAGAGTGTCACCCAACCTCTTTTTGCTCAGAAGAGACTTTCTCAAAGATGATAAGAATTGGTTGTGACTCTTCTATAAATATATTGCATTAAAACTGTGTATATGAACTGAATAAGGTTTCTATTTCTATATGATAAGTGTGCCCAAATATAAAACATTAAAAATGGAAGGACATTTAGAAATTACTCAACCAGCCTCCTTATTTTAAGAATCCAGGAGATTCAGTGATGTAGTTGAAATCAGGTAGGCACAGAGCCAGGTGGACGGATCCACTCCAAGCTTGGCTCTGCCATTTGCCAGCTGCGAGGACTTAGGACGTCATTCACTGCTCACCACCCCCTGCCTACTGCTTCCTTATCTGTAAAGTGAGGATAATAATATTCTGAGATAACCTAAGTCACAGAGACCTGTGATGTTAAATGACTTTCTCAAAGTGAGCCAATTAGTTTAACCTTTAGAGCCCAGATTAGAGAGCAAAATTGGATGCAGTTTCCCTGAACTGTTAAAACATAACCAGTTAACCAGTCCCCTGAAGGGAATTGTCATATGATTTTTTATACAACTGCTTTTTATCTCTGCTGACCCTTCTTAGGCCTGGCATATTATTGGGGAAGGAGGTTCCTAGTGAACTTGAAGTCTTCATTGCGTGTCTCATCCTGAAGTACCTAGAGGAGTTTAATGTCTGTAACAAATAACACCTCACTTTCATATGCATAAGAGGCAGGCGATGTTTTTGACTCCTCACATCAGTCACCTGTCTTTGAAAGGCAATTTCTTCTCATTAAGTGACATAATATGGAAAGTGCACCTTAAGGAGCCTGACACTGGAGGGAACCAATGGAGTTCATTTTCCTCATCTCTTTTTCCCTCTTTCTTTGAAGATAACAACATTATAGGTAGAATAAAATGCTTCTAGCCAAAAGGGGAAATAGCCTCTCTTTATCAGTTGATGTTCTTAAAAGTCTAAATGGTTTAAAAGTCTTATATTTCAAAAATCAAACCAAGTTTAGGGGCAGCACAATGTCATCTGTAGCCTAACAGTGTCTTAGGAAGAGTTAAAGAAGATGAAGTAGTCCTCCTGCTCGCTATCTGTTGTTTAATGAGGAAAGAATTTGATAGTATTTCTTATGGTCTAAGATAGGAGGGAAAACTAGCCTGTGGACAGTGTTCACAGTGAAAGAAAGTAAAGAAAGGAGCCCTGCTATGAATGTCAACCAACACTGGGGTGGGCTTGTGTGGTGGAAGTGAGGATACAGTGAGCAGACCCCCTTCAAGCAAGGACTTCCTCCCGGCTGCAGAGAATGAGGTCAGCAGGCAGCCTCCAGCTGCCAGCAATTTTCAGGGCAGCCTCACCTGCAGAGAACTGCTTTATCTTCGGCCATGCCCTCATTGCGCAGCCTGTGTATGGTCACTGAATGGGGGAACAGGGCAGTAATAAAAGCCCATCCATTGGCAAGATGTATAACCACTCTGCTGAACAGTTCTATTCCCAGAGTCCCCTCTGCCTGTCAAGCCTCTATCATAGTTCAGTTTCTCCCACTGCTCAATCCTGCTTATTCATAAGTGTGAACCCCTTATGAATATCTCGTACCACAAACCCTGCCTCAACATCTTTTTCAGAGAACCACACCTGTGACAAAAGTGTTACACCTTCCTAACGCCAATGGGTTGGCACTTTGCCTCAGTTTCTTTAGGCAGTTAACACAGGGCTAAACAGGACAGCTGTAGTAGACTAACCAGACTGACGTCAAACGCTAACCTTTCACTCCAACTTCATTCTCCAACATGCCTCCCATGAGCCTTTCACTCAAGCAACATGGGTTTGCTTACTTCCCTTCTCTGCTGCCTGCACAAATGCCCGTCCTGTCCCTTTCTGCCCAACCTTAATTAACCCAGGCTGAGCTATGTGTCACAGCACTTATTCAGTGTTGATTTTGGCAGAGATGGATTTCTTTTACTATCAAGTACTATAAAATTTGCAAATACAGAGTTAAATCACAGCCAAGCTCTAGATACTGTGGACCATGCTGGACAGTATTGGCTTCAGAACAACAAGGCAAAGTTAGGACACTCTCGTCCTGTACCCTGAGGAGGCTTGATCTACCATCCCAGCTCTTTGCCTTCGCAGTTCATCGTTCATTCAGCTAGCTTTAATGGAACACTGTACCTGGGATATGTCACTAAAAAAAACAATCATGTTCTCTATTCTCAAAGACCACTATCCAGGGTTAGAGATAAAAATCCAAGAAACAAGCAAGTAAATATAATTGACTCTGCAGGATACCAAGAGAATGCAGTGATGGAGGATGAAGGTGAGAAGTGGATATCTACTTAGATGGTGGGTCAGGGAAGGCCTCTCTGGAAAAAGACATTTAAGCTGGGCCTGAAAGATAAGAAGGCATGAGCCATGGAGAGTCAGGGAGT
The DNA here is from genome assembly GCA_028627145.1 of Eidolon dupreanum. NCBI lineage: Eukaryota > Metazoa > Chordata > Mammalia > Chiroptera > Pteropodidae > Eidolon > Eidolon dupreanum. The sequence continues at coordinate 48,688,368 of CM053501.1, read as the reverse complement.
ATATTCTAGGCAGAGGGATGATGCCTACACATCCTTTGTTTATTGATCAACTAAGATATTTCTAAGTTAAAAACCAAAATGCGAGAAGGAAGAAAACCATCTTTTAATCACACAAGAAAATGAAGTATCATATCAACTTATTTTAAAAGATTTGTTTTTGTATGTTTTAGCCTACAGCTGATTCCTGCATTGTTTTGTACTGATCTTGGCCTAACAACAACCAATGTTATGGTTGGATCAGCCCTGTGGTTCTTACTATGATTGCAAAATGCAGGAAACTTTGAAAAGATACAGGTTTATTACTTCCGAGACCTGGAACACCAGCTTGGGCTCCTGCTTTTATTGAGGTTGATGGTCAGGGCCTAAGATTTTGTAGGCTCACTGTTTATTTAACTATTATCGGTGAAATAAACAATAATAGTGAAATAAACAGTGACAAGAAAACAAACAAACAAGTAGCCCAGATGGTCAGTTATTGAAATCAGTCAAGATTTCTAAAATGAAAGAGCCTTAGTTCAGAGAGGTGGCCTGGATCTTTATCTAGTCTTGTGGCTAGCAAGGTATTTATTCCAGGTAGCGATTTTTTGAAGTGGATGCTTCTTTGAAATTGATGCCTCGGTAATCACAGCTTAAGCAGGCATTTGAATTGCAGAAAAGAAAAAAAAAATCCCAATTGTCAGGACTTACACTACATGTACATATTTAAAAAAAAAAAAATTAGTAGTCACTTGCAGAGTCCTTAACTGAATATATTATATTGCTCATGGCTCTGTGCTTTTGTACATTTGATATTCTCTGCCTAGAATTTATTTCTCCACTGTCTACTCATTGAACCCTTCCTTGCTATTCTTTACGAATCACTTTAAACATCTTCTCTTTTTTTAATAGCATTTTTCAAATTGAGATACACTTCATATGACAAAATTCACAATTTTAAAGTGTATATTTCAGTGGTTTTTAGTATATTCGTTATATTTTATAACCATCATCATTATCTAATTCCGAAATATTTTTATCACCCCAAAAAGAACTCTAGTACCTATTAGCAAATAGTCCCAATTCTCCTTCATCTCATCCCTCAGCAACCACTAATCTACTTTCTAATCTCTATGAATTTGCCTATTTTGAACAATTTATATAGTTGTAATCATATAATATGTGGCTTATGGTGTCTGTCTTCTTTCACTTAGCATTATATTTTCAGTTTATTCATGTTGTAGCATGGATTAGTACTTTATTCCTCTTTATGGCTAAATAATATTCCAGTGTGTAGATATACCAAATTTTATTTATCTGTTCATCAATGACAGACATGTGGGTTGTTTCTACTTTTTGACTATTGTGAATAATGCTGCTATGAAAATTTGTGTACAAGTTTTTAGTGAATGTCTATTTTCATTTTCTCAGGTATATAGCTAAGAGTGGAGTTGCTGGGTCATATGGTAATTCTAAAACAAAAGAGCCTCTGTCCTTGAAGGTGGACTTAGCATTTTGAGGAACTGCCAAGTTGTTTTCCACAGAGGCTACGTTTTACATTCCCACCAGCAATGTATAACTATTTCAGCTTCTCCATATCATTGACAATGCTTGCTATTGTCTTTTTTTAAGCATCATTATATTCTAGTGGGTACAAAGTAATCTCATTATGGTTTCACATTTCCCTGACTAATAAGGTTAAGCATTTTTTATGTATCATCTTTGGGGAAATGTCTATTTAAGTCCTTTGCCTGTTTTCAAATTGGGTTGTTTATCTTTTTATTGTTGAGTTATAAGAGTTCTTTATATATTCTGGACACTAGACTTTTGTCAGATAGATGATTTGTAAATATTTTCTTCTATTCCATAAGTTGCCTTTTCACTTCTTTAACTTAGAAAAGTATTTAATTTGGTTGAAGCTCAATTAATCTATTTTTTTTTTAATGCTTGTGGTTAGAATGTCATATCTAGAAAACTGTTGCCTAATACCAGGTATCTTATCTTGAAACAGAGAACCAGAGAGCTGAGATTGGAAAGGACAGGAGCAGCCTCATTTCCTGAATGTCAAGGGCATCCGCCTTCCAAATCCCAATGGTAAAAAGCATTAGGAAGTACTCCTTCTGAAATGAGATATGTTGTGCACAACATAGGTTTGCATTTTTGACCAATTTCTAATATATTCTACAGGACTATAATTTTTCGCCTTTTTTGAGGCTTTAAGCTCATTAAATCTCAAGGGTAAAAAATAAACCCACAAAACTATTTGTAATTAAAAACAAATGCTTGCATTCTGACCATCCAGCAATTTGGGGGATTCAGCAAAGCATCTGGCAAGGTTTCTTTACTTAAAGAACTATTTCGTTGAAAAGATAAATACTGTATAATGCCAAAGAATCACAGTGTAATATAGCACTGAAATTTGTGATTCAGACTTTAAGTAGCATAGAGATTCTGAAGATGATCTTCAGAGGCTTTATGGCTAGAATGAGACCTTGAACACCGAGTAGAACATGACACAATAGGTGGGTGGGTTTCCTTAGAGAAAACATCGCAGGTATGGGAGGGCCATGTGAGCGCTGTGCCTTGAAATGGATCAGCAAAATGAGGAGATTTAAAACTTCTTGACCTGAAGGAGACATTTGTGTTGGGGAATTAGGGGGAAATAATAGAAGGTGGAACCAAATTACATAGGCTTTGCTATTCGGTTTGTTTCCAAATCCAAACTATCTTTTTTTTGGGGGGGCGGGGTGGAGGGAGGAGTGAATGATGAGAAAGCCAGGAAGGAAAAAATGTTGCTATACACACACTGAAGGAAAACCTAGGTAGAGTCACTCCTCAAAATGATTGGAGACTGTAGAATCAAAGATTAGATGGGATCTTGAATGGTTGGACTCCATCTCCCTGGGCTGAGGCAAGATGAACTATAAGGCATCTGAAACTGATCTAAAGCTGTATTTTAGTGTTTCTAGATGTAGATACTAAGCTCCTTTTCAATTCCAAAGCAACATTCACATCAGGAAATCTTTCCCATAAGTATCTCTCATTGGGACCAGAGCACCATGCGTTCGTTTCTGTCCTAGTGGAAATCAGAACAGATACTCACCCACTAGAACTCCAAGGCCAGGGTACTGCCGTTCAGTTGCCTCTTCCAAATAGTAAATGACCCTCATCTGTGCTTAGTTAGAAAATTACTTCAGCTTCAGGTTATTTTGAAGATTCTTCAACTTGTCTCATAACACATAAACTTAGACGGCTTAATTCGCTCTACTTTTTTCTTATTATCAATTCCTCCTCCCAACTGTTTCCTAAAACCCTGGTTTCTCTCAATAACTCACGTTCAGTCTGGGTAATGCCAGTTTCTTTTCGATCCAGGTATACAGCCATGTGGAAGCAGGAGGGGTTTGAGACTCAAACAGCCTTAGATTCCCAGCTTGATCTCTCTGTAACTCAAGTTTTCTTATCTGCAAAAGGATAGTACCAACCTCATTTCTACCTAAAATATTTAGCTTCAAAAAATAGAGATTTTTCAACTTTTCATCAAAGCCTTTATTTTTCCTAAACATACCTACCTATGATAAAGTATAAAAGTACCACCCAAATTGGGATTGAGTAAGAATCATCTCCTGACCAATGAGGTATATTTTAAATGATTTATTTTATAATATGCCATACATTTACATATTTAAGAGTCAAAAATAGTAAAACAATATACAGTAAAAACTCTTTTTCTCATCCTGCTTCTCACCTATTCCTCCTCTAATGAAGGACTGAGGCCAGTGGTTTCCTGTGCATCTTCCATAGATAGTTGATACATATTCAAGCATATACATATCTTTTTCTCTTTTTCTCCCACTTTTACCAAATAGCAGCATTTTTTCCCCATATTGCTCTGCACTTAGCTTTTTATTGAATATACTTTGGGAGCATTCCATAGTAATACAGGAAGAGCTTCCTATTCTTTTTTATGATTATATGTACCATAATTTATGCCATGAATGTCCTAGTGATAGAAATTTAGGTTGTTTCCAAAATGTTCTCATTAAAAGGAATACTTCAATTAAAAGCAATAGCCTTGCTCATAGACCATTGATATATGTGTAAATATGTCTGTTATGTATCTTTCTAGACCTTATTGCTGGGTCAAAGGGTAGGTACATTTGTAGTTTTCTTGATATTGATAATCATTTGATTCCCTGTTTCTTGCTAATACAATTCATTATTGAACTTTTTGATCTTTGCCAGTTCTGAGAGATAGAAAATGGTAATGAGGTGTAATTTTAATCTGCATTTCTCTTATTATGGGTGAAAATGAGCATCTTTTCATATGTGAAGGGCTGCTCCTATGTTTTTTAAAAGTTTTCAATTCATGAGACGAATAGGAAACTGGATGCAGGCTATATGGAAACTCTCTATAGTATTTTTCCAACTTTTCTGTAAATCTGCAACTATTCTAAAATTTAAAAATGATATTTGAAAAGAATTAATAATAGATTTTCATACAAATATATAGTTGAATCAGAATTCCTATAGAGCAGTAAAGAACAGAGCCAAGTAAACACCAAGGTGAGCGAGCATCAGTTCCACTTGCTGGGGGCCATCTGGGTAAAGCTAAAGAACTGTAGATCCGTACCGTGGTGTTCAAATCCCAGGTCTGCCACTTATTGACTGTCTAACCTTGAGCAAGTTCTTAATCATTCTGAATTTTAGTTCCCTTACCTATTAGCTGTGGGCAATAAAACTGAATACTCACTTCCTAGGATTATTCTGAAGCAATGTGTTAAAACACTTAGCACAGGGCCTCACATATGATAATTGTGTAATAAATGCTGGTTGCAATTATTACATTGTGTTTATTAATATTACTAACTGAAAAAAAATTAAACCTCAGAGTATCCTCTGGACAGGGATAAAACAATTTTGGCTGCACCCTAAGTCCAAAGCAACCTCCTATCCAGCTGATGAATGTTTTAGATCTGACCCCATTTAGTCAGCGTTCCAGACATTTTCCAGACCATAGAATGATCCACAGCTGAGCAGTACTCTGGGAAAGCCCTAATCTAGAACTACATATCTGACTGAGCCGGAAGCCAGGATTCACCCTGATTTGTTCATCTCAAGAGTGGGCACTTTTTTTATTTCCTCAGAAAATACGAACTTGATTGAGATATATGTTTTGTTTATGCTTATACTTGTCGAATGGCTGGTTTTTTGAAACAGCTCCAGCATTTGCTAGGCAACAAAGGAAACAAGTTTGGAATGATGTGTTCATAATAATGAATACACCAAACCCAAAGTCCTGTAGTGTTCCCATCCCAAGGTAATGACATGCTCATTATGGCCCCTTGGACCTGGAGGCAACACAGGAAACTGAGTCACACAATTACATATTCTGGCTGGCAAGTGTATCTTCTGAGTTATATTCTTGGAACCTATCTGCTTTCCTCTAACTTCCGCTCTTCTCCCACTCGCAAATACCATCTTATTGTGTTAACTTTTAATATAAAAATATTAGCAGCCCAATTCTTTCAAAGGCAGGCAGATTGCCTCAATGCTTAACAAAACCAAATTAGTCCTTTAATGTGTTGTTTCTGTCTGGAATTTACCAAGACAAAGTGGTTCATACAAATCAACTTTTATTTATGAGTCATTACATTCTTGTGATATAGAAGTTTCATGTTAATTACCTTATCCTTTCTATTTATCCTAATCAACCGCTCCCACTCAAAGAATAGTCATCTAAAATTTTTCTTAGTCCTTGCCTTCTCTCAGCATGTCTTTCACTCATTAATAAATATTTATTGCAGAATATCCAGAAGGTGTTTAGACTGGGCTGATATGCTGAGTAAACCATATTTCTTCACTATATAGAAAAAGAAACCACAATTGGTCATCAACGTGACTCATCCTGTGTTCTACCACCACACCCAAACCACAGGATACTGCAAATACTTTGGTTAGATTTAACCAAGAAAATAAAACCATCATGCCGAGCAAGAGTTTGTATATCAATATATGCCTAATGTCACCTACCTTTGGTGTTTATAATGGTCTTAATCCTTCTTGTTGCAAATCACTTCGCATTACGAAGTTAATAGTGTTGGATTTATTTTTACTTTTGTTTTTTTTCCTGTTTTTCTGTTGTTTCAGGCTCAGATTGTCACATGAGGACAAACTTATTATATGTTCAGATTTCCTTTTTTTGAGAAAAAGTATCTCTTTGATTCTAAAGCTTGAAGTAAATCTTGATTTTTTTTTTTTTATCCTGACACAAAAGAGATCCACTCATTTTTGGAGAGAAGAGAGTTGAGAGCATGTTCCAGGGGCCATTTGGAGTGTTCTCTCAGCCTGTTCCAGTTCCTCCCTCTCTGTAGTAGAATCCCAGAGCCCATTAGGGCTTCATCACTCTGCCCTCTTCCTACCAACCTGTAGCTGATGGGACCAACGGTAGGCCTGACTTGAACTGACCCAGACAAGTTTGCTTTTCTCACTGGAAGATAGGAGCTGGATAAAAAGACTAAGAAGGAGATGGAGAGGGAGCTTTCTAAGTGATGAGAACTATAACATGAAGCATTTAGACCTGGGATTCACTGTGGGAAGTGATGATCCAGCAAGCCAGTCTGCAGAGAAAGAACATGGCAGGCCCACAAGGGACATAGAGATGAGAGATAGAGATAGAGGTGGCCAAGCTTCCTTGCAGCCTTCTAGCCATGAGTTCCAGTCTCAAGTGAGGCCCAGTTGTATTTTTACTCTTTAGGTTTGGGAGGTTTCATATTTCCTTGAAACTAATCTGACTTCCTTTTTGTTTGAACTAGTACAGTTTGCTTTTTCTGTTACTTAAAAATAAAAGGGTAAACAGTAAACACATAATGTATAGGTAAATAATAAAAGGAAAATTCTAAGCTCCTTGATCAGTCTTTTAAGGATTTCCATAGTTTGAGTCCTTCCAAAACTCAGCACAAACTTGTATGGTCTTGAATTGTTCTCTTGTTATTCAGGTTAGGTTCTACTTCTAAATGTATTACAATATATTTAAAAATTCAGATAATATTTTCTTGTTTTTTCTTACTCTTCATCTTTCTGTTTCCCTAATTCTGATGTAACAGTGAGTTATTAATTGATTCACTTTTTCTTGATAACATCTGAATAAAGTCAAATAAAGGCTTATACTGTGCATAAGTGTGTGTACTCCTTCTGGAAGACGCAGTCATCAGCCTTTCATTGTTGGAGTTCCTGTGACCACTATTTCTATCACCATTTTTTTCCCGGGATACTTCAAGTATCACATCTTATATTTTGCATTGCATCATTTTAATATAGGGAAGATGATGACATGTCTAAATAATGCATGTCCAGGGTGAATCTTAAACAAATGGTGTATAACTCATTCATTGAGTGGGTTTGGCCAAATGCTATATGTCAGGAGGCCTTATGACACAGGGCGTTTAAGTAGAAGCTTCACAGAGGAGTCATCTAAACATATATTTTCTACCTTGTATGTGTGCCATAAGCTGATTGTATCCACAGCTAAATTTATACTTAGGTAACGTGGATTACTCAGTTTACTTTTCTGCTTTTTGTCCTTCCTCCAGTGTTTTAATTGCGTACCATTTAATGCTTTGGCTAGGATGCTATTAAATCAATTATCTTTGCTTTAATTTTTTCCTGTGACCTATTTGCTTTTATTACCAAATATAACAAAGGTAAACATTACAATCAGAATTGGAAGAGACCTTAGGGTTTCCTAGACCTGGCATGGTCTGAATCATGTGTCTTCTTAGGACCAACCCTGACAGTGGTCATCTTTATGCCATTATTATTCTCAACTATGAGGCCTATAGCAGAGGAAGGGCAACTGTGTGGAAAATTCATAAATGCTCATCACTTGAACTTACAGCCCAGTTCAGAACTATTCCCAAATCCCCAATTTAATTGCCAGACAGTCTGGGAAATAAGGAGGAGCACATAGATATTTGGTGAGCGTTAAATGTCTCTACTATGGGGCTGAAAGCGTGGACTCATGCACGGGCTCTGTCACTTACTCACTGTGTAATTTATTTAATTTCTCTCTGATTCAGTTTCTTCAATTGTAAAATAAGGATAGCAATTGCACCTAACTTATCATGTTTTAAGGATTATATGAGAATACTCAAGTAAGGCATCTAGAATAGTGTCTGTCACAGAGAAATTTCTCAGTGATTGTTAGCTATTGTAACACCATCATTATTATGTAACTTGCTATTTCCTCCAGGGTTTGGTTGATGTTCACTAATGATTTTAAGTTTAGTGCAACACTACAGAAATACTTTACATTCGAATAGCCTTTACAGTTTGAATACTTAGAATAATCTGTAAAGCATGTAAGATGAACATAATTCCGATTTCATTGATTAGGAAACAGCTCAGAATCTGCTCAGTTGGGTCAAGGTCACATTGCTAGTTCTGGATAGAAGACCAGAAGCCAATTCTCATGATCCACTGAACAGACTTATCCACTGACCTAGACTGACTTATCTAGTAGAAAACAAGGTGGCAAAGGTGGCTTGTTCTGGACCACAGAGCAGGTTGATGGAGAAGAGTTAGAAATCTGGTTCCTCGACTTCAAACATTTAAGAAAAGGTGATCAACAGTGAATCCTGGGAGAGAGAGTTTACATTCCCCATTCCAAGCACCAGCGACCTTTCATGGGAGAACTTTAAATGTGCCTGTTGAAATAGACTGTCTACAGTGTTAGATAGCTGCTAAGATCAGAAATATATAGTGACAGAAACACGATAATGCATTTTCCCTGTCAAAAACCAAGAGCTGCAATGGGAATTTGAGACTCACTGACATGGAAAACCAACCTAACCCAACCCAAACAAAACAAAACCAAACAAAATATTTTTAAAACAAATCAAGCGGCAAAGGTCTGAATTTTCTATCAGCTTTAAATCTTTTAGCAATTGAACAAGGTTAAACTACAAAATTGCCATCTCTGTAAGTCAAAATTTTGAATATAGTCAATTTAAGATGGTTCAATGTAATAATTGGAGTAGATAGGTTCCTTCCTCTACGATTTCCTCTATTCCGATAACATAGTCATAAATGCACAAAGCTACAAACTACTCCTGCAACAAAAATATGAATAGTGTATCTACCATGTGCCAACACTCTTCTATGTTCTGGGGATAGATCAGTGAGCAAGACAGATAAAGGCCCTGCTCTATTAGCTACACTTGGCTTAACAGGCCACCTTTATTGAGTGTGATTGCAGAGCCAGGGCTTCAGAGTCAGGCCAATCTGTGATGAATTCCTGGCTACACACATTTCTTGCTCACTTTGTCTCTCTCTCTCTCTCTCTCTCTCTCTCTCTCTCTCTCTCTCTCTCTCTCTATATATATATATATATATATATATATATATATACATACACACACACACACACACACACACACATATATACACACATATATATATATACACACACACACACATATATATACACACACACATATATACACATACACACACACAGACATCTATATGTGTATATATGTATGTATGTATACACACATACACACATTCGTTAACAGATATACATGTACGTGTGTTTCCCAGGTTCGCCATGCAGAGGTACAGAATAAATATTCCATAAATTGTAACTATTATATTTGTTTACACTTGTTGAAGTTACCCTCCCTTCAAAGATTTTACCCTCTAAAGAAAAACAATGTACAAACATACTAATTAAAATGTTGGAACTTCAATACTCAGATAAATAAATAGGTTATTGAGAATAGGAGTGTAAACTTGACACTGCATAGCATTCGTGAGCATTGCTGAGTGACACTGTCCAGAAAGGTTAGACTGGAGAAACCAATGAGGAAGTGAGTCTTCCAACATGCTGTTAAAATGAGTTTTGAGAGAGTGGAAAGAGGAACAACTTAAATAAGAATATCCAAAGCCTCATGAGAAATACAACCTAAAGGTAGATTAGTCCACTCAGAAAAGAGTAATATTACAGCCTTTCTTCCTAGGAATTTTGGGGAAACACAACCCAAGTTGAAAAAGTAGTTTACTCTTTCCAGACTAAATGCCAAAATCAAATCTCCAATTCACAAGGGGCATTTCCTAGGAAAAAAAAAAAAAGCTGGAGGTCTGAGATCATTTTGAACTGCATTATTTTATATTTATGCTCAAGTGTTTCCCATCCTGAGTGTATTAGTTTGCTAGGGCTGCCATCACAACAGCTAGGGCTGGCTTAGAATAACAGTAATTCATTCTGTTAGGTCTGGAGGCTACAAGTCTAAAAGCACCGTGTCAGCTAGGCCATGCTTCTTCCAAAGGTGCCATGGGAGGACCTATTCCAGGCCTCTCTCCTAGCTTCTGGTAGTTCCTTGGCTTATGGCAGCATAATGCCAATATGCACAGGGAGTTCCCTCTGACTGCGCACTTTTGTCCCAATTTCTCTTTTCTATAAGGATGCCCATTATACTGTACTAGGGCTTACCCTAATGACCTCGTTTAAACGTGAGATCATTACTTCTATAAAGGCCTACCTCCAAATAAGTTACCATTCTAAAGTACAGGGTTAGGACTTAAACACATTTTTTTTGGAAGGACTCAGTTCAACCCCTAACACTGAGAAAGAGGAACCTGGTCTAATCATAAAAAGTAATATTGACTAGACTAGCACAAAGTGATACCTCTTGGGAAATAATCCAAAATTCATATAAGTAAAAATCCTATTAATGAAAAACAGTTTTACAAAGCAATGACAATTCTTTGCAAGAAGGCTATTTGCTTCACAGAACTATGTGATATCAATTTGAATAACAGGTTACCCTTGGTGTATAATCTTGTGTAACCAATGCCTTTGGAGACTGAACTGTATCTAATTAAATCAATATAATGAAATCAAAAGATTGACCCTGCAGGTATGGAGAACTGAGCTGTGAACAGAATTGTTTTTCTTTCAAAGTTCTGTGTATGTCACTAGGCAGCAGCAAGCCACCTAACCATCACCTTCACCTAACCCCATCACAAACATGACAATTGTCCCCAGCAGAAAAGCCAGGCCACCCATATAAACAAAAATAATCCAAGTCCCAAAATTATTCCAGAAGAAAATGGAAGGATAATATGTTCATTATAACTTCTTCTTTTCTTTTTCTTTTGCTAGTTCACAGTAGAGAGGTTGGGCATCAGTTAAGTTTCACCTTCACCTCCTGTAGTTGTGGTAAGAGATTTCTAGAAGCACAGTTTGCTTCAACAAAGCAAAGTTGGAAATTCTGGAAATTCTAAGTGATAAAGTTTAACCTAAAAGTTTTATGTGCACTTGGTATATTATATATATTTATCAGTTACCTAGAATTACAATTGACAGAAAATACTGTGCATTGCTTTTCAAAAAATAAGTTGAATAATAACAAAAAATAGATAATGAAAGATAAGTCTTCCTTCACGTGACATTCTCAGTCTTCCTCATTCCTCCCCAGAGGTAAACGCTACTTAGAATTTTTTATTCATCATTCCAGAAATAGCAAGTACAAGCTATACATTTGTGGTTCTATGGAAAATTTATAAAACGTATATTACTAATACTAGAATACCATATATACCATTCTTCACACTGCCTTTTTTAGTTAACAGTACATCTCGTGACACAGTCCACATTAGCTCATAGAAACTTACCTTTTAAATGGCTGCATGATATCCTATTGTGTGGTTGTTTCATACTGCGTTTAATTCTTCCTTACTGGTGGTCATTAAATTGGTTTTCAGTTCTTCACTATTATAAAGTGTTGCAATAAAAGTTTGTATATGTCTTTGCGTATGTATACATGCTAGTATATTTGTTAGAGAAAATTCAAAGCGGAATCACTAGTAAAATATAGGGACAATTATATTTTTGACGGATACTTGCCAAATTGCCAACCAAAATTGTTATCGATTTATTTTTCAATCAGCAATGTGGAATATTTCCTACTTCTCTGCAATATTGTCAGTGGTGTGTTTTGTTAATCTTTATTGTCCTTCCCAATCTAATAGAACAAAAATAGTATCTGATTGTGGTTTTAATGTGTCTTATTTTGAATCAGATTGTAGGATATTTTCACATGTTAATGATCCATTTAATTTCCTTTTTCTGTGAATTCTCTATTTGTGTACTTTGCTACATGATGTTTCTATTCAATTGTTGGTTTTACTACTAGTTTATATTCATTTTATGTTGTCTTCGTACACATATTTTCTATGAGAAAATTTAATTATTAATCTTTTCCTTTAAAGCTTCTGGATTTTGCATATTTTAGAGAGAGCTTTCTAATCTAAGATTATAAAAAGTACTCTCCCATATTGTCCTCTGATACTAGTAAAGTTTGAGATGCTTTTATAGTGTTTCCTCACTCAATATCTTAAAATACAAAAGATGATTATTTGTAAAGAATTATATGAACACACATGTCACCTTTTGGAGAGCAGCAGTCACACTGTCTTATACATATGATTTAGAATATCTATCTTTCCAATGCACTAGAATCTAAAATAATTGAAGTTTAGTATTAAAAGTTAAAGAAAAAAATCCCAGTCAGTTGTAATAATTTTTGAAAATCTTACAAGTAGATATGAAGCTTGAAACAAATAAAATAGGAATATTTTCACATTTAAAAATTTGAGTGTGAGCTGGTCTTAATGACTTGATTCTAGAAAATAGAGCATAGAAAGGGAGAGATTGTGACTTTGCCGTGGAGAACCTGGGCAAACACTACCTTTGCCATGTGATGGAGGTTACCCTCTCCAGTGATAAATCCCTTGAATATTGTGTACTCCCAACATGATGTGATGATAAGGACACTTAATCCTGTAGTATTCTTCCCTTAAACTCACAGCCCCAGCCTAATCATGAAAAAAAAAAATCAGATGAATTCAAATTGAGGATCATTCTACAAAACATCTGGCCCTTACTCCTCAAAACTGTCAAGGTTGTGAAAAACAAGGGAAGCCTGAAAAACTGTCACAGACTACTCTGTAAGGAGACATGACGATAGTGTGATATCTTGGATTAGAACCTTAAATAGAAAAAGAATATTAATGAAATAACTGATGAAACCTAAATAAGTCTGGAGTTTAGTTAATAGTAATATCCTAATATTGGTTTCTTATTTATGACAAATGTGACATGGAGATACAAGATGGTAACATCCAGAGAAGCTGAAACTAAACTCTCTGTACTTCCTGCAACTTTTCTGCAAATCTAAAATTATTTTAAAATAAAACTTTATTTGAAAAGTAGTTTTATGTTTAACAAGAAAATTCTGAGAATAAACACCCCTAAAATATTTGAAATAACATTTTATTTGCAATAACCATTTTTAAAGATTTAAAGGTAATTTTCTAGCAGTATCTTCATTGCTTGAAGTAGCTAACTGACATGCAGTGTGAATCCTTCCAGCAGGAAAACTAGTTCTGCTGTGCATCTCTTTCTAAAACGCTTGCAGGAGCTGCAAACATAAATGGGTAAACAGAAGCCTAAGTGATAGCCTGGTACTGTGGAAGGATCTTAAAGTGATCTTTTGAAATTCATAGACAGTTATGTTGAAGATGGGGTTGTAAGGAAATTTTTTAAATAACAGCATATTGAAATATAATTCACATAGGATACAAGTCACCTATTTGAAGTATACAATTCAATGGTTTTTATTCAGAGACATGTAAAGCGCCAATTTTAGAACATTTTTAGCACACACACAAAAAAGCAAAAACAAAAACAAAAACAAACAAACAAAAACAACCTCCCAAACCTTTTACCTATCACATCAGCTGGATGGTTTTTTGGAGAATTTTAAGAAGTTTCAGAGCATGGGGAGTTAATGTGAATAAAATAAAGAAAGGATTTTTAAGACGTTTTGCTGAGTATTCAGATGGTGTGCCCAGTAATACATTTTCAATTGTAGTAAAGATTAAAATGCTTTTATTTACTTTTGGAATATTGGACCTCTGTTTCTTTAAATATAATCTGCATTTAGGAATGGGCCATGAGGATCCTGGACCTTATATGGGTTATCGAGAGTTACAATATAATGCACTGCTGGGGAAAGTAGAAGGAGCTTTGAGAATGACAAGGGAGGAATATTCCAGGGGAGGGGAAACAAGGCAGGAATTTGGAAGAGCCAGGTAGGTATATTCCAAGATCTGAAAGCAGGAGGGCATGGGAGCATTAAGGCATGAGACTGTCGATGGGGCCTCCCAGGTCGGTGCTTGTAGGTCCTAGGAGACCATATTAAGAGGTCTAAATTTCATCCTCTTGGCACCTAGGAGCCATCAAGGGCCGTAAACATTGAAGAGGATTGATTCTCACAGTGCTGGTTAATTGTTGGCCCACAGATTGTACTAACTCTGAGAACTGAGGTCTTTTCATAATCCCATACCCCCAGGGAGGGAAAGTTGCAAACATCAGGGAAATTAGCAAGGAAAGCAGAAGACAGCTGAAGGCTTTTAGAGCTTCCTGGCAAACAGGGAGTGTCTTATACCTACCTCTCTATCTGCTGCCAGATCTATTGAGCAATCTTTTTGGTTTTAATACTAGAAAATAAAAATTTTATATTACCTTTATTTCTAACCATTCTTAGCAATCACAGTTGTAAAATTGTATTTTCTCTGTATCTAGATAGTCACATTAACAGCTTGGCTGCTCTGTGAAACAAATTGTTCTTCACTGACCCCTCTTGAAGGCAAAAGTCATTATAAAAGGGGGAGAAATTTAATTAAATGGGTAATATTTTCAAACCTAATGTTCTGTTAAATGACAATTTGACAGCACGTTTTGCAATATTTATTCCCTCCTTCATTCTATTTCTAAAATTTCATGATGTTATATAGCATTAAGGAGTATAATGGATGTGATAAAGCTACCTGAATCCTCTTCAGGAATGAAAGAACCCTTATCTCAGCTCCTGGAAGAGCCACGGACAGAGAGCCATCATCTCTCAGCCCCCTTTGGGCTTTGGGCACTGCCACAGCTTAAGGAAGCCACCTCCCTCCCCTAAAGCCATACTCCCTTCTTCCTCAACCACATCCATGGACTGGTTGATGCAGGCTTAGAAAGGTTCAGCCCTCTCTTGCCAACCCTGGACATCTCTAAAGAGCATACCATCTTCGTCATTCCTTGTAGGGTTATCTGAGGCTTCCCCTGGGTCTGCATCCCAGCCCAACTTCTCCCTTTGCCCATTCCTTCCTTCCCTTCCTCAAGTGTTGATTCTGAGAACACTCTGTAATAAAGCGCTGAAAAGCAGATGTGATTTCAGCCTTCTTTGGTTCACATAGACAAGAAGCAAGACATTCTGTCATGCTGAAGAACAAGGCCTGAAGGTATTTTACAGGTGTTTTATTATTTATAGGAATGTAAGATGAGACAAAATCTGAGGGACTGGCTATAGGTATGTGTATGACTCAAGTTCTTGTTTGGTAGCAGTGAAAATTTAAAACTAGTTCCTCTGCTGTTTATCCTTTCTTCTCTCTGCCGCTGTCCGTCCAACTTCCCATCTCCATTCTTTGTCCCTCCCCGCAACCCATCTTCCATCTATACAAAAACTCAGTGTGATCTGAGAAGCACAGTGTCTTAGTCCATGCAGAATGCTATAACAAAATACTATGGACTAAGAATCTTAGAAATGACAAAAATGTATTTCTCACAGTTCCAGAGGCTCGAAGTCCAAGATCAGGGTGACAGCATGTTTGGTTGAAGGCCCTCTTCTGAGGTACAGACTTCTTGTTTCCTCACATGGCAGAAGGGGCAAGGGAGCTCTTTTGGGCCTCTTTTATAAGGGCATTAATCTTATTCATGTGAGCTCCGCCCTTATGACCTAATCACCTCCCAAAAGCCCCACCTACTAATACCATCTCAATG
The DNA here is from genome assembly GCA_028627145.1 of Eidolon dupreanum. Classification (NCBI taxonomy): domain Eukaryota; kingdom Metazoa; phylum Chordata; class Mammalia; order Chiroptera; family Pteropodidae; genus Eidolon; species Eidolon dupreanum. The sequence continues at coordinate 48,672,506 of CM053501.1, read as the reverse complement.
GGCATTAGCATTTTAACATATGAATTTGGGGGGACACATTCAGATCATGGCACATGGCAAGACTCCTATTGTTCACACATATTCTCCAACTGACTAGCATACCTTCCTCTCCTTTATGCATAGAATTTCACCACTGGAGCCATTCTTCTGGGTAATTCAATAGTCTAAGAGCATGAAACTCCCACTCAGATACATGAATGTTATGAGAGAAAGGAGGCTATGAGAGCCTTTGCATGTTTTCTAATTAGTCTTTGCCTATTTACAAGGATTCTTTTTTCCTTTTATCTGGTTTACTCAGGAAACCACCTCTATAGAGTAGAGCAAACTCGGCTGAGAGTCTCATGATGCCAGATAGGACAGGTAAGTTTCAATGGAATTGGAGGACACTTGGATGTCAGCCAAAAGGTCTAGGCTTTTTGGGGGGTAACTCACCTTCCAGATATATGTGGTGGCATAGAAAGAAATACCATCCAAAGTGAAGGGGATTGTCCAAACTGTGGGTACCTCAGAAAAACGCCCTGCCTCCTAAATTTTATCCACTGGCTGAGTTATCAGAAACCTCTCTGCAGTCAGATCAAATGGACACTCTTCATACATTATCTGACCCAACTTTTGAATGACATTTTATATTGTGGACCAGCCCTTTCTTTTAGAAGGCCTCTCCCTTGGCCTTTGGCACCCAATTCTTTAAGAGCTTCCTTCTGTCCCATTGCAGCTCCTTCTCTGGCTCCACTGCCATCTTCTCTGGACTCCGTCCTTTTTCTCATTTTGTTTCCTGCTGAGAAGTGATGAGTTCCTCCACTATTACCAGAATGAAGAGGAAGAGATAAAATGTGGAGATTAGTTGGAGGGGGTTTTAATTTACTCAAATCAAACAGGTGGGGAAGAAGTAGCTCCTGACTTCCCCACCCCTCAGGCAGAATGAAAAGCTCCTCCTCAGGATCCTACAGTGCACTTGGAATCCCTTACAGGCCACTGCCCTTATCCCTCCATCATGTGCTTATGGACTTCTGTCTTTCCTACTGGACTTGAGTATTGGAGGGCCCTACTACCTCCACAGAGCCTGACACATAGCAGGCATCCTGTTACTGAGTAAAGAAAGGAATAAAATTCTTACAAATGTGCAAATAAAACTGTAGCAAAAGTTGCCATAAATATTTAAAATGAGCTTTCCCAAATGCCCAAATGCTGGTCATAGTATCAAAGTTTCAAATTCTTCACTGATTACAAGAGAAAGTGAGAACATCACCCTCATCTTCAGCTTCTTTGAAATTTTTCTTTACTCATACTCATCAATGTACTGTTTAGCCTGCAATTGTTCTGCTTATATGAATTCTGACTTAAGCAAAGCCAATCAACTATATCATGAGGACAGTGTGGCTGCTTAATAAATAAGCAGATTAATGGATGGATAACTCCTGAACTTGGACTAGCAGCTACAGCCAGATGTTGTGGGCACCTTAGTATTTCCTGAACTGCCCCACCCTTTCTTCTGTCCACGACCCTTCTGCCAGCCAGCCCACTCAAGCTTTTTCTTCTTATAATCACCAAAACCAACAGAACCCCAAACCCCCAAAGCACATTTGTACTTATTCACACACTGTATAGATCTCAATGACACCCCAATGATCATGTTATGCAAATGCCATATGACCTCAGCTAAACTGTAAGTCCTTGGAGGGCAGGATATGTGTATTTTAATCTTTATATTGCTCCCTCTACAATTCCTTTCACAGTAGTATACATGGAAGAATTTTAAGAAATATAAAACTAATGGGTTTAAATTCCATTTTAAATATTCCATTAGAACACACCTCAAACTTTAATGGAATCTATTCTTCTTCCAGAGTTAGAATAACGAAATCAGGGATCTAAAACCTGAGTCTAGGCCCTCTAAGCTCCTGAGTAGGAACTGATTCCCGTTCCTGGGCCCAAGTGGGGCTGCCTACACCTCATCTGTATAGCTTAAGTGTTTGCTTAACTTATTGTAGTTGTTTGGTCACAATCATAAAAGCATTTTTTTTTTCAGACTTATGACATATTTTCCACGTAATTGATGCCACCAATTTTTCTTGAAACAACAATCGTAGAGCCCATATTCAAGTTGTTTCATTTTTTTGTGTAAATTTCTGCACTGAAGCCTGTTTGTTGGAAATACTGCATCCCTAGAGAACTAGAACCTTTTAAGAGGAAATGCATTTAAATCATCCTTCCCTGCTCCCCCTATTAAGAATGAGGCAGCCAGTCCGTTGAGTAAAGGGAAGTCCGAATCCCGAAAAATAAGAAAAAGTAACAATCCTATTCTGTCAAGCTCAGCATAGCACAACAAATCTTTTCCTATAATCTGGCCTCTCTCTCTAACTGCCTAAAAAACAGCACTGTAGAGAAGGGTGACCCCGAGGCCCAGAGTGTCAACGCCGTTACAGGCTAACAGGTTTTTACAGTCAGGTCTGATCACAAACCGGCAGCAACTGCAGGCTGACAGTCTCTGCAGATGAGCGTTTTCTAGTCAGGTTTGTTATATTCACTTCCACCCCCAAACCAGGAAGTGCTGTTTAAGACGAGCCAAAGACAAAAGCAATCTAGCCTCAGAAAGAAAACCCGGCAGGCTACAGAAAAGCTATAGGGGTTTAAATTGGGGGCTATTTTTCGATTCAGATTGGGACCTATGGCTTTATCCCCATAAAACATTACTAAACTTTCAAAACAGCCCCCACCAAAAAACAAACAAACAAACAAAAAAGTAAAATAACAAAACATACACAGGCGCGCGCGCACACATATACAAACATATGCACAAACCAATTTGATTTTGTGATCCGCTTTCTTATGCAGAGGTTCCAAGCTCGGGCCGGATGTGAGTTGGTAAATTCTAAGTAAACCAGGGCAGATTCCAGAAAAGGTATGTACTCGAGATTCTTAGGTAGAAGGGTCAAGGCGTAGACGGGCCACGCCCAGGTCCCGCTCTCCCGTTGCACAACTGCAAGATCAGTCTGGACAAGTCGGAGGAGGAACCCTAGGACCTCCAGCCGCTTCTCTCTCTGACCTACAGGGAAGCGAGCAGTTCTGGGGCGTAGGGGGGGGGAAGGACAGTGGGTGAAGACAGCGGGACCAGGGTGTTAAGTTTCAGGCCCGGACCGCTACAGCCAGCAGCGGGCAGGAAGGGGAGGGCCCAGCGGGGCGAGGGGCAGCCCCCTGACGGGTTAGGGGTTGGGTCGGAAAAGCTGCCTCACGGGCGCCCGCTGGCCCCTATGCTCCCTCCCTCTGTCCCTCCCCACGCTCCCCGCCCGGGCCTCCCTTGCAGTCTCCGCTGCGCCCTCCCGGAGGCAGCGCTCGTCGCGGCCTCGCCATGTCGCAGCCGGGCCAGAAGCCCGCCGCCTCCCCGCGACCCCGCCGCGCCGCAGCGGCCCGCCACACCCAGGAGGTGAGTGGCTCCCCCGTGTGAGGGGCTGCGCGCTGGGACGCCCCGGCCCGGGGCCGTGGGGCGCCTCCTCTGGCTGCAGCCTGCCTGGCCTGCTGTCGCGTACACCCCCTCCCCGGCCTGGGAAGGGCGCGGGGCTCAGGGCCGCGGTTCGACAGGTGCTGGAGGTGGCCGGTGATCCCCGGCCTTGGACTGAGTGCGCTGGGCGTGGCGCGAGCCAGATAGGGGGTGGCCCGCGTCGGGAAAAGTTGGTCGGTGAGACGTGAGTGAAATGGTAGAGGGATCAAAGTGGGTGGGGTGGTTTAACTGGACGGCAGGATCCTGTGTTCCGCGTAAAGTCGGGGCTGCAGGGCGTGGCTGCCTAAAGAAATAACACATCTTCCCTAACCATCCCTGAGCCAAATCGGGGGGCGGGGACAGCCTCCTGGGGGCGGGGCCTGTGTCGGGCCCCGCCTCGGTGCCCGCCCACCTGAAGCTGCAGGACTTGCAGAGCTCAGTGCTAGCCAAGTCCAGGGGAGTGCGAACCCGGCTCCCACCTCACCGCTCCCACTGCACCGCAGCCCGCATCCTCTCCGGGTCCTGAGTCGCGCGGTTCAGAGTAATCCGGTTATCGCTATGGCGTTCGCAAGCTGGTGGTACAAGACGGTAAATAGAAGCAATGGTGCCTGGGCAGAACCGGGAAGGGAATGTGTGTTCGTTTGGCCTTTCTGGGCGTGCTGACGAGATATTGTCCGGGGTCTGGTAGGGAAGGGGTAGGGACTGGGCACGACGTCCTCTCAGACCTTCAGGTTAGGCTCTAGCAGAGGCCTAGACTCAACCCTGCAGTGGTATGCGCGAGCGCGTCCCGGCGTGTGAGTCGGAGTGAGCTGATGCACCAGACTCAGCTCGCGCTCACGAGTCGAATGGAACAGGAATTGTTGCTAGAGGAATTCCTCCCAAAGATGGGGATTCCTGCATCAACTCAAATTCAGCTCGTAAGAGCTTAGATTTAGTGTTTGTTTTTAACCCAAGAGTAAAGCTTAAAACTTTTAGAGGAATGTTTTTGGACGTGCATTCTCCAACACATAGGAGGAGAGGCAGCCAGGATGTAGGGCAGAGAAAACCCCAAACTCCAAGGACCAGAAGCTACTGAGATCAAGATCCTGGGCGGGGAGGGGGGTGGGACGGCGCTGCTCTGTACTTTACTACTTTGGATGAGGGACAAAGATATTCTATTTATTTACTGCTTTAGATGCCAGGCCAACCAATTAGGTGTCATCTCCAGTCAAGCTGGCACTTGTAATGTTTAGGAACCAGGAAGCATGATTTAAAATTAGATCGCTTTCCAGAAAAAAAAAACAAAAACAAAAAACAAAACACGAAAGTTTTGTTGACAGATAGTAAAAATATATCACATCAATTTGTGGAAAAAAATTTAAAAAATTAGTTAAGTACACTACTCCCTCATGTGGTATTGGAAAAAAGCAAGGCCGTTGTAATCATTCTTTAAGTGAGAAAACTTGTGTCGGAATCAGTAAACTGTCACCTATCAGCCATTTACCATTTACTGAGCACCTACTATGTGCCAGCAAAGTATTAGCCTCCAAGTACACAGCGGAGAACAAGACAGAGTTCTTGTTCTCAGAGGGCAATGAATGAACTTTTTTGAAACTGTTTCTGCTCTATAAAATGGGGGTGATAATAGGTACCACATAAGGGACAAATTAGATTAATGAATCAAAATACCATACGCATATACCTTTAATGATTGGGAATTCTAGTTTCCCTTGAGATATTTCTTGAAGAATGTTTCCCATTATGTTTTCTGAGATTTAAAAATGTAGCACCTTATTGATAAAAGCAGAAGCTTGCTTTGAGTCATTATTATTCTGAGATTCTTATCAAAATGTACCATGTGAATTATCTGCAGATATGGATGGCAGTAGTTCAGTTAATATCAGACTTCCCCTTCCAAATTCATGATTCTCTAAAGGAAATTATGCTGGAATATTTGGATAAAAGTAGTTTAAATCTATGCCTTTAACTCTGTTATGTTTAGTCATAGTTTGACATTTTTACTAAAACCTCTCTTAGAATACAGTTCTGGAAGTAAGTATGAGAGGAATTTTTTGCTAGTAGGAACCTCCAAGCAACATGCTTGTGACCAATATCTGACCTTTCTTAAACCAGTGCTGTCCAATAGAAATTTAGTGAGCCACATATATAATTTAAAATTTTCTAATAACCACATTAACAAAAGCAAAAAGAAACAGATAAAATTAATGTTAATAATATATTTTACTTGAACCACTATATCTTAGAACATTATTTCAACATGTAATCAATGTACAAATCACTTATTTTATATCTTCTTTTTCATATTTTTCAAAATCTAATTCGCACTTGCCCCATTTGAAGTGCTCAATAGGCATGAGTCATTAATGGCTATGATATTGGACAACACAGCTCTAGACATGGGTTCCTAACTGTTTTTGTTTGGTGGTTGTGAGGGGGTGATCACAAACCATTTTGAGAATTAAATGAAAGCTAAGGATCATATGCACACAAAAGCTCATCTATAAATCTCATAGCGGTCCATGGAGCCAATTTATAACATATACACATACATGATACATATGCACATATACATATATGTCTATTATATATAGTACATATATGTATAATATCATGTTTTTGGTAAATCCCATAAAATATCTTTAGTGGGATCCTTTAAATACTGAAAAAGATTGTGAATGACCTAACTTTAAAAATTTAGGCAGGATAAAATAAAATAATGAACAGATATATCCATGATATGTTTAAGGGAATGTCCCATACAAAGCCTGTCAGTGAAACATTACAATATATCTTTCCACTCCAAATACCATCAATATCATTGATCTTATCTTTTGAAGAATTATGTGGGCATATTTTAAAACTTTAAAAAGCTAAATTTGAAGAACATCTGATGAGCATCATAACGATAAAGTATGATGGAGAGTAAATTTGGTTTACACCAGCAACCACAGTCCTGAGTCATAAGTTGACTCGAATAGGCTATGTTAATTAAAGGTGTTTCTTAGCCTAATTAGACCCATGGGCCCAGTGGCAGCATGATCAAGGAGCCAAGTCATTTGGGAGGCCGATCATTGCAGCCAGCCTGGGAAGAGTGTCACAAACCTTCCATAGCAGGACAGCCCACTTGGCTACAGTGATGTTTAGAAGTAAAGAATGCAAATTATAATGTTTGCAAAAAGGGCACAGGCTTTAGGGTGTGGGAAGAATGGAGGTCAGACATAACTTCTGTCTTGATTGTTGGCAGTTTCTGAATTGGTTTGCTTCCTATTTCAGGTAAGACTTTTAAACTAAAAGTGAAATCTGCTGATATTGTTCTTTAATCAGTTTCGACACTTCTAAGAAAGCACTTTAATTATATTCTAGGTGTTTTCTAAGAATGATCGAGCTTGCTGGGGGTGGAAACAGTGGGCGGTCATTTGAGATTCCCAGGTGAATGGGTGGGTAATTAGTCCTGAGTAGGTTGTCTCAGTGGAGTACAAGACTTTTTTAAGCAGCCCATCTTTATTGTTGGTTTTTTTTTTCCCTTGAGTTCTTTTTTTATTATTGTAGTAAAATATACATAACATTAAACCATACATCCCCATTTGATTTACATACATATATTCAAATAGATAGCATTGTATTTAAGTATCTGTATTCCTGTCCATTTTCCTTTTTTCAATTCTACTATAAGAACATTTAACATGAGACCTACCGTCTTACAAAATTTTAATTATACAATACGTTATTACTGACTATGGGTCCAGTGTTATACAGTAGAGCTCCAGAACTTATTCATTTTGCTTGACTAAAACTTTACATCCTTCGATTAGGAACTCCCCATTTCCCTCTGCACCAAGTCTCTGGCGACCACCATTCTACTTTCTGTCTCTCTGAATTTTACTGCTCTAGGAACCTCATATAAGTGGAATCATACTGTATTTGTCTTTTTGTGACTGGCTTATTTCACTTAGATAACATCCTAAAGATTCATCCATGTTATATGTTAGAATTTCCTTCCTTTTTTAGGCTGAGTAATAGTCCATTATATATATGTATATCACATTTTGCTTATCCATTCTTCTGTCAATGGACACTTGGGTTGCTTCCATTTCAGCTATTTTTTGAGAAACCACTTTACTGTTTTCTAAGGTGGTTGTACCATTTTACAGTCCCACTACCAGTACACAAGGGTTCCAGTTTCTTTACATGCTTGCCAACACTTGGCCTACTGCCTTCTGATTTTCAAGGTTTCTGAAGAGAAATCTGTAATCTTATTGAATATCGTTGTATGTAACAAATCAATTTTTTTGGCTGCTTTCAAGATTCTCTCTTTGTCTTTCAACAGTTTGATTATAATGTGTCTGCATGTGGAGTTCTTCGAGTTTATCTACTTGAAGTTCGTTGAGCTTCTCAGATGTTTATATTCACGTCTTTCATCAAATTTGGGAAGTTTTAGGCAATTATTTCTTCAAATAATCTGTCTCCTTTGCTCTCTCTTCTCCTTCTGGGATTCCCACAACACAATGTCTTCCTTAGGTCTCTAGGCTTGTTTCATGTTTCTTTTATCATTTTTCTTTCTGTTCCTCAGACTCAATAATTTTGATTGTCTTATTTTATAGTAATTATTATATTTCTTCTGCCAGCTCAATTTGCCTTTGAAATCCCTCTGGTGAATTTTTAATTTTAGTTATTGTATATCTCTGCTCTAAAATTTCTTTTTGGTTTCTTTTTAGGTTATCTATCTTTTTACTGGTATTTCCATTTTTTATACACAGTTTTCTTGACTTTCTGTGCTCACTGATTTTTTTTAATAAACAAACTCTACCTCCCACTCGTCTTCTCTGTGAGTTTGGAGTTTCCAGTATTAAAATCAAGAAAAATGGTTAGGGTATTGCCTTTGGGTTACTCTACAGAGATACATATTCTTAAGAGAATTCTAAGTTTTTAAAAAATTTTTATCACAGAGGAAGAGAGAATAATATAATGAACTTCTCATGTACCTATTACCAGTTTTCAGTTATTGTCAACATTGTAACATTGTGCCAATCTTGCTTTATCTATCCAACTCCCAGACTTACCAACACACACACACACACACACACACGCACGCACGCACGCACACACACACACATATACACACACCCCACCCTTCCAAAGCATTTGAAGGCATGGAAATTGCACTTTTAAGGGTCATTCCTGTGCCCAACTTTGTATAGATTGTTTGGAAAATTAATTCTGTGTTCCCTATGTATTTTCCTTAGATATAATATGAAAGCGTGAGACTAACATAACACACAATCATGAGATAGACAAAGTACTAAACATAAACTTATCAGATAAACCTAGTTTTTTTTTTGTACATATGAAAAGTAAAAACCTAAATCCCTGCTCTAATATTTAAAGCCTTAGAAAATGAACCTTTAAACTTTTGCTTACTTTTTATATTCATTTTACCATCTCATAATTCACCACAATCACTTGGTGCCAGAGAAAAAGAAGGGGTGGAATAACTTTCATTATATTCTTAAAATGAATCAGGCAATGGGGCTGGCTCTTTTTTAACATCAGCTCATTTCATAAATATGTCATCCCCTGGGGGGTGGATGGGAAGGTACCGTTAGCTCCATTTTAAAAAGAAAAAAAAAAGTTTAAATTATTTGCTGAAGGTCACATAGCCTTTCAGATCTCTGCTCATTCTGTCCTGTTAGAGTTTGTGGGCAATGGAATGCAGGGAGTTGGTTACCCAGGTAACAGAAGGCTCACCCAACTGGGGTGGGTGAGGCAAACCAGAGATTAGACATTGCAGGAAGCTGCTATCATTCCCTGGCTGTAAAGATGGAGGGAGGAGCTATAACACCTTTCAGAAGCTGGAACCTCCTTTGGCCTGTCCCTCAGGAGATCCTACTGCGAAAGGCAGACGGGAGGGGGAAATACCACCCACCCACCACATCACCACATCATTTCCTGCCGGTGCTTCCTACTGGCCAGACGTAGCCTGATGCCATCTATTCAGGGAGCCAGCAAACATTCCTGCTGCACCAACAGAGCAGGCTCAAGGCAGGGAGTCCACCTGAGGCTGACAGGCCCAGATCTGCACCAGGGAGACTATTTTAAAGCAAAACCAGCTTTACATTTTGGTTCTTCTGCTTATTTGCTGAACAATCTTGTTTTAGCAAGCAAAATATACTATAAGAGTAGATTTTAGGGGATTTGGCAGGAAATATCAACTTGCACATAGTCTCTTAATTTTCCAAGCTATTTTTTCAGCTTTCTTTCCTTTCATCTAGTTTACTATCCTGAAAGGAGCGTAAGTGCTTTCACAGAAAACAATCAGAGGTTTGTGGAAATGTAGTCATTCAATCAAGAATTATTTGTCACACCTGTACCACAGGTCTAGAAAAAAATACATAATTTACCATGAGGTTGGGAAGGCAAAATATATCTTTATGAAGTAATCAGTAAGCAAGAGTCTACAATAAAGTGCTAATTTGTTTGCTTACTAAGAAAATAGAGACTTATGTGCTGATAAGAAGATATGATGTGCTATGCACAGAACAAGGCTCAGAATCATGAAATGCTTATGTGAACACAGGGCCCTTTACTTCTTCGTTGAGCAATCAGTTTACTCAGGAAGCTCAGAGCTGCCCCAGTCTGCTTGACCAGGGGAAGCCCTATTGGCACCAACTCAGTGGACTGATTTGAAAAGCAGAAACCTCTACTTCAGGTTGTGGTGCCTACAAATCATCCCTCAAAACCAGTGTTTTCCAATCCTAGCTGCATATTAGGATCAGCTGGGGAATTTTAGAAAAAATATATACAGCCCAGGCCTTCCCTAGATAGACTAATTCTGAATCCCTAATCTCCGGCATAAGTGTTTCCAGAGGTGCCCCAGGTGCTTGTGGCCCTCACTGAGGGATGGGGCTACTGCTGATCAAAGGCTTTCCAATCCTTAGGAGACCCCGAAACAAGCCTTTTCCAGTAGGTGCACTGGTGGTACAGTGAGAGAACTGAGCTCTGTGCACTAGGAAAGTCCAGAGGGCATTACGATAACCTTTTATTGCTTCATGATTTTGCTGCAGCTGTCGCTGGACGTGCAAATAATAGATGTCAATGGCCTTGTCTCCAAGTTGAAGAAAGAAAATTTTCAAGTTGTTTTCAAATAACCTTTAATGTTTTTTTAAACAACTTTATTTGGATATACTTCACAGACCATAAATTCACCTATTAAGCAATGTAATTCAATATTTTTTAAAAATATATTCGCAAGGTAGTACAAGCATCGCCTCAATTTAATTTTAGATTTTTTTTTTTTTTTTAAATCAAAGACATTTCAGAAGCACACTAGCATTGGTTACTTTCACAGCTGGGCTTGGACTTGGAGAAGCTCAGTGTTTTTGCCTTCTTTCTTTTACATGTGTAGCAGTTTGTTCCATTGTATCTTATCTTATTTTGTGAGAGGTATACCTTTGTCCCTGTGTGTGTTGGGGTGTATCTGGCTAACAACAGGAAGGGTTCCCAAGTGCTGGAAGGCCCTCAGCTGGGTGAGAGCTCAAGTTCCAGGTCCTGTTGCTCCTAGCTCTCATTGATTTCCTGACGGGTTTATGGGTTTGCTCTGGTAGATTTTAAGCATATACGTGTTGTGGCCTAGAATGAGAACAAGGACAACTGTTCTTGCCAAATACGTGGCGATGTCACAGGCTGGAAATATTTGGAAGATTATTCCTTTTTGAGGAAAGAGAGAAAAGCCCTTTATCCAATTTGTCTCATTACCTCTGAACTCCTTACCGCCTCTCTTCGGCTTAGCTCCATGTCGTTTCTGGCCTTCTGTGGCCTTATCTTCCCAATGAAATTTGTGCAGATTTAGGGCTGACCTCCTGCTCTTTCTGTCTTTGGCTTTGTCTCCAGGTGCTAATACAGGTTGAAATTGATAAGTATTGCGTGTCTGATTAATTTTATAAAACAAACCAGTTTTAGAATAGAAAGGTTTTGTATTTTGTTGGGGGGGATTTTTGGTGGTTGTTTTCATTTTAGTGCCTTAGATTGAGACTTTCTCGATGTGAATCTCAAGCTTTTAACTAGATCCAGTGTAGCCTAGTCTCTGTCGATAGACTATAATCCTGATATGTGTCGTGACTGAGGAGGGTCTCACCTTTCAGATCCTCAGTTTCTTTAGCCATAGAATGAAGTGACAGTGTGTACCCCTAGTTGCCATGGGGAGTAAAGGTGACCATACAAGAGAGATTCCTGGCACTGGGCTTGACACAGAGTAGGTGAATAGAACATGTTAGTTCCTTTTTCCTTGTATAGAAAAGTCCTCAGATTTATCAGGTTGTGGCTCAGTTCTCTTTCTTGACCTGTCCATCTTTCCCTTCTCATGCTTCTCACCTCTCCTCACCCCACGAGCTACAGGTAGCTGTAGTTGTTGAAGTTTTCTGTCTTTGCCCTTAGAAAGTCTTGCTGCACGTTCCTCGGTCAGATCAAATTTACCATATATCCTTCCCAAATATTACATTACACCAACTCAATTATGTCAATAGTGCCCAATTATTCCATGAATTAAAAAATCAGGCACATTGAATCTATCTCAGTGAAAAGGCATAACCAGTTTTACCTCATCAACAGACTGCTGAATATTGACTAAGCCCCAAGAAATGGTCAGGGCAATGGTTCATTTATAAAGTTGCTATTTACCGGAAAGTAAATGGCATTCGTAATTCTTGTTAATTCTCTTAAAGTGATGATGATGTCGGAGTTATATTGGAAAACGTCCTTAATTTGAGATGCTTGGTGAAATGTTTAGGAGTACAGTTTTAGAGTATCTGCAATTTACTTTCAAATGCAGGTACATACAAGTATAAAGAGATCGATCTGTCTAAAGTATATGCAAATATGGCAACAATGTTAATAATTATTGAATGTAAGTGGTGGGAATATGGCATCTATTGTATTATCTTTTCAACTTTTTTGTATATTGAAAAATTTAACATAATAAAAAGATGGACTAAAAAAACAAAACTGGAAAAATATAATCTAAACAGTTCCTAAAAAGTGTTCCCATTTTTTATGTGATTTTTATTTATTCTTTCATGTATTATAAAAAAGCTTTCTACTGAGAACAAATATTTCTTTTGAAATCACAAATACCAGTTCTTATAATACATAATTTTTATAATTTGTCATTATGACTCAACATTTTTAGAAGTATTCATTATGTATTTATCCGTCTCAAATTGTTATTTGGAACCTACATAATTTTGAGAGAGTTTGAGCATTTCAGTGGAAGCAAGTAACTGATGGTGCTGATTAATCTGGAGGATTGCAATTTTGAACCACCACCAGGAAAACTTAAAAAAAAAAAAGAGAAAAAAGGCTGTGCACTTATAGTAGGGTAATATACTATAGTGTATTTCCCACCTGAGCAGGAAGCAGAGTGAGACTTTTTGGAGAACATGGAACTTTGTACCAGACAAGAGCAAATTGTCTCCCTAAGTTTCTCATTTGTAAAATAGAATAATACCTCCTGACAAGTAAATGAGTCACTCTAAATAGTACACTCAGTAAAACAGTGGATATAGTGTGTTGTTACCTATGCCTAATCTGACAAAAATACGGAATTGGAGATAATAAATGAATGTGATATCATGGTTCTAAATATACAAGTTCTAGAAGGAGACAGATTAGCTAAATCTCTGTCATTATAAATCTGTCCCTCTCATATTCTATCTCCAAATGTTGTATAATTTTTCCTCCTTTTCTGGCCTTTAAGAATCTTTTGCTCACCAAGTTATTTTAAAACTTATCAATTCCCATCTTGCTCTGATAAGTGTGGGCTTTTAAATGATTTTTTTTTTTTTTAAGATTCGTTAATTAGTCAATTGTGATTGCTCTCAACTGTGGACAAACAAACCCTTGACTGGGACATGTAGGTGAAACAAGCCCCGTAGAGGGCTTCATTCACTAAGCTGGTGCAGCCTGCCAGCTCTTTCATGGATTCCATCCACTAATTCATGAGAGTCTTTTGTTGGGAAGAATTTTCCATTCATGAAAGTGATTTCTTCTGAATTTTTCATATAAAGAACTAATTGAAAAATTTCAGCCATGTGTCTGATATTTCTTCTGTATTTTTCATATAAAGAACTAATTGAAAAATTTCAGCCATGTGTCTGATATTCCTTGGTGCGTTTTTTTACTAAAATATCTGTTGGTATGAGTACAGGGATTATTATTCCATTTAGCATGATTTAGTGACAAAGAACAAATTTGAAGTCAGAAAACCTGCTCTGTGAACTTTTCCCACTTACTAGGTATATGTCCTTGTGAAAAGCACACCAAATGACTCTTATTATTAGTTTTTTCATCCACAAAAATTACGTGAGCCTCTTTTATTGTCTAATAAAAATGTATATGAAAGTGCCTTGTAAATAATAAAGAATGATATAAATTATTGTTACTACTATTACTATTATTTCCACTCTTCTTAATTTGAATAATTTCATTGACTTACATATCTAGGTTATGATTCTGCTCTAGGGAACATAATGAGATTTTGTGTTTTGGTTTAACTGAAGGTGACTGGGATTGAACCCAATGACGAGCTTTTATTTTCTTATATTTGGGCCCCCTCTTCCCACTTTCTTGTACATCCTACTGTGTGCAAAAAAAAAAAAAAAAAAAAAAAGAAAAAGAAAGAAAGAAAATTCTTGTATCCTTTTTTCAGGAACATACAATTTTTTTCCTTTTTCAAAAAAAATTTAATAAACTTTATGGCTTATTTTATTTTATCATCAAAAGAAATGAGCATGTAAGCTACTTGAAGCTTTTACGTACCACATAAAAATACTTGCATTCCTCCCCGCCGTCCTAGTGGGAAAGATAACTCTGTTTCTGGACATGATGAAATTCTAAAGCCATAGTAAATGGAAGTTGTAGGTATGGTCTTTCTACTTCAGGGTTTATCTTTCTGCATGGGTGAATACTTAGAAGAACTACAGAGAATTCCCAGGAGCCATTGGAGGTGATGGTTGACTTGGAAGCTGTGGTCCTCCCTCTTGTCCCTGCTGACCTGAGGCTTAAGTATAGCTTTAGGCTCAACATGGTCCTCAGACATCTCATCTGCATGAGGAACCAGACGTCTCCCATGCTGGCAATTTGGGCTATAAAATTCCATGAGGCATTTTGTAGATGAGATGCTGCCTTGGCATCACTATCAGATCTGTGTCTGGTTAATTACAGACTAACTTTCTACATCCCAAATGAATGTCTGTAGTTTCCCTTGATTTTTGACAGCCACCCACATTGCTGTAGACTTACTAGCACTCTCAGGAGGAAGATTAAAGAGGTCCTTGTTCGTAACAGTCTATATATTTAGCCCTTTGGGATTAAAGTCATTATTACATTATCCTGTATCACCTCCCTATATTAAATATTATCTTTTTTTTTTTAATAGCATGCCAATGAAAAAAACAGTGGCTCGCCTTCCAAGTCAGGAGAAAAGAAAGGATCGGATGAGGTAATTTCCATAATACTCAGTTTTCATTTTCTTTTGCTTTTAAATTGTGAATTCTGTCTTAAAACAAATAATGAAGGTAGCAAAAGAGCTCCTACTGGAATATTGGCAAATTTAGTTTTACGAAGATTTGATTCAAGAATATAAGTGGAAATTATTAAAAAAATAAATAAAAAATGAAGTGCTCCTGGAAAAGGAAACTTTAGAAATAGTACTCAGTTATTTAGGATATTTTCCCTACAGGAATCGGTGAATCTTAAACATTGCGTTGGTGAACATGGAAGGTGGAGAAAGGTAGAGCAAACATTGCAGTGGGAAAGGAAATATTTTTTTTATGAGAGTGAACTGTGAAAGGAAGACACTCTCCTTTCCCAGTTCCCAGATTAACCTGTCATTCACATTCGTGAACAAAAGGAAGAAAGAACGAACTTTTTATTTGGATCAATTCTGTGGAAAAACTAGTAAAAACAAGCCTCTGCACTTTGAGATAGGTTTTCTGTGAGCCTGGGAATTTCTCCTTTCACTGAATGATGCACTATTATGTGCACTGTCAACACTGGCTTGCTTCTCCATGGAAGGGTCATGTGAAAGAGCTGTCTTTGGAAGGGTATTGGACTTGCTTCCCTTTTACTGCTTTTTACCTTTTAAATCTAAATGGATACATTTTATCTTCACTCAGTAGAAATGGTGTCATTTCCACCTTGTAAGATAGCTAGTCCTGAAAGGTACATGGAAATTTAGAAAGCATAAAGTGATCATTTTATTTTTCTTTATATTATTAACATGTTTTCAGAAATTTAGATCCTCTTTCTGCATTTTTGTTTTTAGATATTATTCACTATTAATATTAATCAAGATTAAACTATTTGCACAAAAAATAAAATCTTCTTTTTGAATTCATCACGTAGATAGGAGGCTAATTCTCACAGACTCATTCTCACTAATTATGTTATTATGTAGAAACTTAAATATTATATCTTGAGAGTATAGGCATTGTTGGCTTAAGCAACAGCTGCTAGCACAGTGTTAGGACTTTTGATAATATCTGGACTATAAAGTTTCTTATTTCCATATTTATAAAGGGCTTGGGAAAACTGATAAGGAGCCCTGTTACAAATGCAGCCACGGGAGAATTTGAGATTTCTGCGTCAATGGAGGTAGACTGTACTTTTAGTTTGAAACTGAAAGGCTGAACTTCTACCTGAAGAATAGGAAGAAGGAATTCTTATCTTTATCAGAAATTCAAGCGATTCCAACATTATTTTATAACACATTTGAAAAATTCAAATCTACAACTCCTGTACTTGTGCCAGAGCCTGGACATATTTGTGTGTTCTGCTCTGTACCAGCCAACAGAAGTAAAGAGGGGATAGAGGCTTTTCCCTGCTTCCGTGGTGTAAATCAGTATAGAGATTCATTTCTGCCCATATTTATTTGATAGAGTCAACAGGCCTGTGGGTGTGATGATTTGGTAGTCAAGGTATATTTCCAATGTGTTCTTTTTCCAAGGAGTCTCTAATTCTTTATGTTTTGTGCAAATAGGTTATTGATGAGATATTGTGGCCCTGGAGACAATTCAAGGAAATCATCCTGCATTAGGCATTATATTTAGCCTCTATGTTCACTGTTAAAAAACCATGTATGATCTGGGTTTGTCATGCACCCTGCCTGCTCTACATGTTTGCTCTTTTCTTCTCAGATTACCAGAAAAAGATTTTCTAAAACTGATCATTTCCCCCAAATATTTTCTTACCTACTGCTTTGTTGAACATGAAATGAGATCAGGAATCTTAGTTTGGGTTTTGGAAATCCATTTTCAAACTAGCATGTACCTCCAATGGTTAAACAATGTGTTGTTCCCAAATGTAGGCAAACATACTGGTTAGGCTTCCAATGACAGACCCAGGCCTTTGA
Organism: Eidolon dupreanum; assembly: GCA_028627145.1. Lineage (NCBI taxonomy): Eukaryota > Metazoa > Chordata > Mammalia > Chiroptera > Pteropodidae > Eidolon > Eidolon dupreanum. The sequence continues at coordinate 48,655,626 of CM053501.1, read as the reverse complement.
AACAAAGTCAGTTTGAGAACTTGCTTTCTATGCTCAGGGATACTTCTTGGCATTTTTTTCTTCTCTCTTTTTTACTCTGCTGCATTTCATCTGGAGGTATAAGAAAAAGGGCATAGAGGAAGACTTTGGGAAGTTGTAACCAGGAGAGAAATGATTAATTTAGGTAAGAACCACTGTTATATTGTCATATGTATAGCTATCTGGGGATGAATGCAGCTATATGACTTTCAGAGATATTTCTGCTGCTGTCATAATAGTTACTTGTGTGGTCTATGACCTCTAGACAGTTATTAAGTGATCCTAAGACGTCTTTGGCAATTTTAGTAGAATCTAAAACTAAAATATCATTTGTCATGTTGCTTTTGCAATGAAATTTTTGATGGAGCTGAGTAAGTGTCTATGACAAATGTATTTGTCTGTTTATACCAATCATTATGAATTTTAGTCCTTCTCAGATGTAGAGGAACTATAAGATTAAAAGTTTTAAGGACTAACAAGCCAAAGCTAAAAATGACTCAAGAGTAGGAAAATGAAAGCATTTAGCATCATCACCATTAAATGCAGTAGAACAAAGAAGTCTTTCCAAATCTGCATCCAAATCTAAAGTATTTGACTAACACATCTGACTACCCTGGGGGAGTGGAAGTATTATAGCAACATATTTCAGCGAAGTCCCGAGGAATGGAATTTAAAGCATAAGATGGACATCATCTCACAGAGTCAGTTTTAAGAACTCAAATTTAATAATAGATTTATGGGCAAAGGAAGAGAGGTATAAATAGAAGAGAATAGAAATTTCACCTTAAAGAAAAAAGTATTTAATATATTTAGCATTGGTGGCATTCTTTTCCTCAATGTTTACCTTTCCTTCTTCTAAAATGCATAAGTTAAGTATTGAATGACTCCAACTTTTTTTTACATTTTTTCCTCTTAATAAAATTAGTCTTTTTAATCATAAAGTAATGTGCACTTGCTAAAGCAAAGAAACTATTACCCAGAGTCTTACCACTTGGTTGTAACTACTGCTACAAAATTTTGTGTGTTCTCAAATGTGATAATATTGTGTTCATACTTATATATATGGATTTTAGTAACTTTTTAATGATCATACAGCTAAAACTTAATCACTGAAGAAAATTTGGAAAGTATGAAGACTTCAAAGAAAAAATGTCATCATCTTGAATTCTAGCACCAGGAGAGATGGCTACTATTTCCATTTTAGAGTATTTCCCTACATCTTTTTTTCTACATGTATATATATAAGCTGAGATAACCAAGGAACATTATCAACATGGCCTAGACTGAAAATGGTCAATAATGAGCTTTATGATAGATCAGTCTTTTCCAATTAAAAAAAGAGTTATTATGTGTGGCTTTTAAATGCATAGAAAAGTCATCATTCAAGTTCCTTGTCATTTAATCTGGTCATTATTTTGTACTGTATTTTCGTGGGAGGAAAACATACTTCGTCAAGAGGTCTTCTGGGAAAGTGTTCCCACAAGCAAGTGATTTAGCCATTGTTAGCAGATTCTGGATGAGTATTGCAGTACACATTGTTTTAGGGATTATGAGTCATGACAAAATCCATATTTATTGTGGAGGTTGATTGTGGTTGCATAAACCGATGCCCAGTGCCAAGAGAGGCAAACCTGCAGAGGTGCTCGAGGGCAGTTCTACTAGGTTCACCTGGAGATCCAGACTCTAGCACCCAATGTGGAATCCACCTGGCTGTCTGATTTGGGAGGTTAAACTGAATAAGGGAAGTTCAGGAATTTTTTTGGACTGCAGTTTCCCCATGTTTTAGTTCTAAATTTTGATTTAATTCTTCAGTGAACAGAATATTCTTTAAAATAACTTTCTTGGAGAGAGAGCAGACAGCGATTTTCTGTATGGATGTAGGCATGATTTTCTGCTTATTTCACACACACAAAATTGTACAACATTCTTAGGTGATAGTTCTATTATGTACCTGTTGCTCCTTTATTCTCTGGCTTTTTGTGCTATGTCTGAGGAACCCTAATTTTAATTTTTTTTTAAAAAAACTTGTTTTACTGTCTTAGTACATATATGCTTTTTTTCTTTTGTTCTTAAAATTAAAAAAAAGATACCAGGATATGCCTATATATGTGTTTCTCTTTATTAATTTTTCTCTGGAATGTCTTATTTAGTTATTGTTCTTATTTTTGTTTGTCTTGTTTCTTTTTAAACATACATATAATTATGAGATTAGATATTCATTGACTGCCTCATAATTTTCTCTCTTTGATTGTTACTTTTTTCATTTTGGGAGAGTTCCTAAAGTTTATCCTCTGTATTTTTATTTCTGTCAACTAAATTTTGCTGTTGAAACTTGAGTACAGGTTTAAATTTTGCCCTTTTTGTTTTTGGGGTTTATTTGCACCCCTCTAATCTCCTCCCATCTCTTTTTTTGTCTCACTCTTATCTTCCCACCTCATTGTGCTCTGTATTTATAATCCTCTATACAGGCTTTGTGGAGGTAATATCTTCTTTTCTATTAAGGATGTAGATGTTTTTTTCTAAATTTTCTTTTTGTGATGTATCGTTTTGTGAGATCCAATCTCTGTAATTTTTCAGGAAAATGATGCTCTCTCCCTTCCTCTGCAGTGTGTTTTAGAGAACAGGTTTTTTCCTTCTGTTTGTTCATTTTTAAGTAGAGCTCTGTGTCTAGAGCCTGTCAACTGAGTCATAAGCCTGCCGTTGTTAGCCCTGTTCTGGCCATGTTTAGGCTACTTGAACCTTCTCAGATCTACAGCTATTTGGCAAGTGGATTTGCACATTCCTGGTAAAATCACCACTATCATATTGTCTTTCGTTCAGTACAGAACATCATCTATATGAAATGAAATACACAGAAAATCTTCATTCCTTAGCATGTACTGCTAATGGGGCTCTTCTTACCTCTGCCCCCAAGAAGATTACCTGGGACAACTACTCTCCCAGGTTGTAATGCACCACTGCCACACCCTGCCCATAGCCCTGTTGTCCTACATCCTGCCCCGCTCCACTGAACCACTCTGATTTCTGCTTAGTTTTTAGGTTTTGCAGTCTTAGTTTAGAAAGAAGAGACACTGTCTTAGAAAGAGAGGCACTGATACAAAATAAAGGTATGTTGCCTCATGAGGAAGACTCCTACCCAGGAGGTGTGACCACTAGGTTTTCTAGACAGTTGCATTTCTGAATGAGGAGCCTGAGCATTCAGGGAAGAGAAAAGGTTTTTCAGGGGTGTAGGCTTACTCTATTTCAGATCTCACGACACAAGTGATTCACTGATTGTGCTTTTCAATACAGTTCCATTGGCTTTGATTAGAATGAAGAATCTGCCTAGATTTTGGCAATTGCTCTTGTTATTATTTTTTTTTTTTGGTAAAGTTTTGGCTTTTGAGAAGAGTAGAACTGGTTAACAGTTATTTTATACTAGGAATTCTTAAAATTTTCTTGTAATGATACTGTTTAGCTTCTTTTCTAGTTTTCTTTGAATATAACCTGTGACATGGGTTTCCATTTTAGAGTCTATTCTGTTTATTAGCTGTGTGTAACTCCTCATGAGTTTCAACAGAGAGGCTTGAGATTTCTGAGTTTGAAGACAATTAGCCATCACAGACCCTTCTTCCAGCCTTCCTGTCGATGATACTACAACATCCAGGTTCCCCTACCTTCGAATTGTTTCTTCTTTGAGTTTTTCACTGATTTCTCCTTCTAACCTCCTACCTGCAGGCATTTATCATTTGCTTTTGGTTTCTCTCTTCTTTCTCTCTACATTCTTTTCTTCAATAATTTCAACCAAAAATTTTGACAGTGAGGGTTAGGAAGGAAGATAGAATGGGAGCTTGAGCAGCTTCAAAAGAAACATTTTAAATTTTTTTATGATGAGGAAGACTGAACTAATATGTAGTCTAAAGAGAAGTCATTATTAAATAAAGAGTAAAATGAAAGAGAATAGATGAAAAGACAAGGTCCTAGGAGAAGTAGGAAGAAATGGAGTTAGTACCTGCTTCCTCCAACTAAAGCCTCCCACATGGTCCAGTGACGCTTTGGAACTGTAGCACTCTTAATGTACCTCAGAGCCATGCTGTCCCCAGAACATGGCAGAGCAGAGTTGGTCCAGGGGATAGCGGGTAGGGAAGTCATCTTAAAAAGGAAAAAGAAAATGAGAAACAAGTAAAAAGGAAACACTTATGTGTGCCAACCCCTGTGCTATATGTGCTGTAAGAATGATCTCAGTGTTCAAAATGTGCTCAGAAGACCACTGACAAAGGAGTCATCTGGGGTAATTGGTAAAAATACTGATTCCTTGATCCCACCTTAGAGCTGCTAAATCAGAATCTCTGGGGATGGGGCCCAGGACTCTGAATTTTTCACACTATAGCTAGTGATTCTTAGGCATGTTAAAATTTGAGAATTACTATGTTATCTCACATAATATACTGGAAAATGAAGAATAGAGAGTTTTTAGTACTTTTTTATGATATTAACATACTGTTCTACACATTTACTAAGCATTCTGTAACAATACTGATTGAAAAATAAAAACCTTTGTGATGTCAACTTTCCATGAGGTTTTACTTTCACAAATGAACTGTTTTTATAAGGCTATAACAAACTATTATGCACATTGTTATATGATAAAATACTGTTGACTTTATGACAAGAATCATACATATTCATTCATTAGGTGAAACAGATACCTTGCTAAGGGCATAATTTCAGGTCACTGTTCCTATTGAATCAGTCATTCCTTTATCTTTGAGAAGCTAATGAAGTCTAAAGAGAAGAATAAAAAATAAACTTTAAAACAGGATATTTCAAGAATAATATTTAATCATTCTGTCTATCAGTTTCCAGGACTTATGACCTACTGCAAAGTCAGAAAACAACTTCAATTCAATTCCTTTGACATTTTGTTAACATTTGATTCCAACTTCATATGCCACAGGGTCCAATCTTTTCAGAGACATAGGTGGGACCTATGGTCTTAGGTAATTAGGCTCATAGATCCAAAGTACAACAGTGAAGGATATACTATTGCTGTATGATATAACGTTGATACATTTGTATGTCCTTTTATAGGAGTAAAGTGCTTATTGTTTTTTTATTAGCCATTCTGTATCCAATGATATATCATTTTGTATATCACAGTTCTTAATTTAAAAGCACACTATTTTCATATTCTTTGTTAAAGGTACATCCTTAGCTTCTGATAAAATAATTAATTGAATGTTGATGCAGAAGGTCTCTAGATGTAGCTATTGGCATATGTTTCTAGGTGTTACACACAGTTTGTTTTAAAACAAAAGAACTACTAAGCTTAATGAACTAACAAACTTTTTCTTTATTAATGAGAAAGGCTTTGCGATATATAACCAGAAAAGGAATTTGAGTACTGTCCCATCTCATGGTCACAAATCAATAAGCGACTTACTTTTATTGCCATGCAAGCTCTCTTTTTTGCCCTAACAATTAGTAATAATAATAATAGCAGCTAACATTTATAGAGCTTTCTGTATGGCCCAGGCTCTGTTCTAGACCCTTCGTATGAATGGTCTCATTGATCCTCACACTGACTCAGGTAGAGGTATTACTATGTCTATTTTATAGGTGAAGAAGCTGCCCTTAGTGAGGCAAAGTAATTTGCTTAAGGACACAGATCTAGGAAGTGGCAGAGCTGTGATTCAAATCAAGGTAGCTGGACTCCAGAGCTTGTATCCGCGACTATAATATGCTGCCTCCGTGGATGTCACAGACTGATGGCAGGCTAATTAGGTTATGTATGTGGCTCTTCAAAATTTCCACAGCAGATGAGAAAGAAGATAATCTCAATATGGTCTCAGAATGGCACAGAATTTTTGTCCTGAATTTTGTACACTTCCTGAATTTTTCTCAGAATTCAACCCGGATACATATCTTAGAATTAAATAAGCTGTTTAAATGTCTACATGATAGTTTTAATAGTAGGTTTTAAACTTAAATTCATAAAACAGTACATTCTAGAAATATATCAGGCTGAAATCTGAAAGTTGCAAATACAGTTTTAAAGAAAAACATTTCTCTTATAGGAAATTGAGAGTTCAAATGATCTCATGTTCACATTTCAATTTTGCTTTCACTTAGTACTTGAGATAAAAATTGATTCTCTGAATATAATTTTGTTAGTCATTTTTTCCCGCTTTTCTAACAGCGCTGAGTAGACTGGGTAGAAACTGAAACTATATATTCATTTCACTGAACAGTGAAGGCTGAATAGAAAGCTGAATGACTAAAGAATTTTTAAAATAACACATTTAAATGATAATAAGAGTTCTTATCTAGTAACTACACAGAGGAGAGGTAACTGAAAGACTTCTTAGGTATGATATGATGCCATCCCTCTGACCTAGTGCTAAATATGTAGTTCAGGGGACACCAAGTGGTGAAAAGGAGGAAATTCCTTGCTGTGGTAGTGTTCAAAAACTGATAGAATAAAAACATTTACTAGCCTCAGCAGTGATAATACACTGTTGACTTTGTCTTTGTGAATTAGCATATGTTAGATGTGCATGTGTGTGTGTGTGTGTGTGTGTGTGTGTGTGTGTGTATTTCTTAAGGAAGAAGCTTGATTTTGATGTCTTATGTAAATTTTCTTCAAACATTTAAAAACTTAAAACTTATAAGATTGGAAATGTTAGAAATATGATTAAATTTTTCTTTTGATTAAAAACATAAATGATATCTAGAAATGTGAAATAAGAGTGATGAATAAGAAAAACAATTAAAGCTTTATGACCCAGAAATTCCAATTCTTGGATTTGTTCCAAGTACATAATCAGGGGTATACTTTATGGCTCTGTACAAGTATATTCAACATAGCTTTACTTACTGTAATAACAAACTAGAGGAGAAATAGTGTGCAGCAGTAATAAATTGGTGAAGTTATGGTACAGACATAGTGACTGGGGCATCTTTAACATCATACTTTGAAAATATTTAATGACAGAGGAAAATGCTTATGTTAGGTTAAAAAAAAGAAATACAATTCCATTTACATAACATTTATAACATTGTGCATATTTTTATATTTGCATAAAAAGCAAAAAATAACTAAAAGTAGTTATCTTGAATGGCAAGATTTTGGTTATTTACATTTTCTTTCTATTATTTTCTTTATTCTAAATGTTTATTTTTAATCAGAGGGAAAAGAACAATAAACAGCACATAGATAATAAAAGAATAATGGAAGAGAGTGTTTTAACAATGATCAGAACTAAATCTATGCCTTTGTCTTCTTAGACCTTAAAGAGAGAAGTGTTTATTTAACACGTGAGCCTTTTTCCCTGGCAATGGCTAAGAGATACTTGGAGGGCAAGGCTGTTGTTTCTGCTGCTGCTGCTGCTTCTGCGCGTGCATGTGTGTGTATATGTTTGAATAGAAGTGCATCTCTTAGATATAGACAGAGAATAAGGATTTTGGCCTTAAGGCAGCTTAGAGGGCAAGATTTTTAAAATATTTTTAGTTCATGGTCCCTTTTGGCATCTGATAAAAACTGTCATCTTTTCCTCTGAAAAGTACACACATATGTGAATACAAAAATACCCCTAAAATGCGACATGTGATTTAAAGGGCTTAGAGATACATTCCCACCCCTGAAGGGGCAATCTTATTAAGTAGATATATTTAGGAGGCACCCTGTAATAATGTTTTCTCAGTGGCTTGTTGTTCGTGTCTGAAATTACACCATTAGTAACTTCCTTAACCTTTGAGTTGAAAATTGCCTTCTCCAGGGTCCTCTTTTAAATTGTAGGTCGTCCTAGGAGGGATAATACTGTATTAGTTATTAACACCTTAATGAGAAGCAGTTTGACAAGAAGGAAAAAGAATTATGTAACTACTATTTTCTACAGAGATAAAGGTAGTTGATAACTAGAAATCATTTGTTGAGAATGAGACACACATACTCATACACACACACACACACACACACATACTTACACACCCACCCACCCATCCACCCTTACAATGACTACATTCTTCTGAGGAGGACATGGAGGACAGCTTAAGTAACTGTCCAAGGTCAGACAGAATTGACTCACTTTATGAAGTCTGTGCTTTTAACTAGTATCTGATATTATTTATAAAATTACCTGTTTTAAGAATTCTACTTAAGACCAACTCCACAGACTTTCTTACCACTGTCGTCAAATTTTTGTAACTCACTTCTCTCGTTCCTTCTTTCTTCCTTGTGTTATACCTTGTTTTCATTCAAGAAGATCATAAAGCAAAATTAAATCATTCCAGTTCCCAGGAATCTAAAAGGTAACAAGTGTAAGGACAGCTATTCCTTCTCTGAAGGTAGAAAATGTGGCACCGAGGGAAGCTAAGTCACAGCAGAGGCAGGAGAAGGATAGTGCTCTCCTGATTCTTAGTCAATGTAGCCACCTCGAAACTAGGAAAGACTTGAGCTGGCTCGAATGTGGTGAATGGGCACTGAGTAATCAGAAAAAAAAAATTCACCGAAGTGTGGCTGCCACAGTTTGTGCTGCTAAGACCATTGTGTAACAGACATTTCATTCAATAAGTGAATTTCTGTGTAATCTTATGACTTCATGATAAGACTTACCTATTATGACTTATTTATAAGTGTTTCCCAGGGGCCAGCATACCCCATTTATTGTGTTGCATTTGTGGTAGCACACATTTATACTTCTTTTGGTAATAAATAAAAGCAACATATACTTATTTGTAGATTATTTACAACCAATGTAAAGGAACATTTGTAAGAGTCACGGTTTTATAATTGTTAGTGTTGGGAAATCTGCTTACCCTTTTGAAAGAGAATCTTTTTTTAGATACTATTTTTCAATAAAAACATGTTTTCATGTGGAAACATAATACTTCTTGTCATTCTGTAGGGTGACTATTAAGTAATGGAACTGATTTGTTAACAAATATGTCAAAACCTATATTTTAATATAAGTTTTTATCCTGAAAACTACTACATTTCATCAAACCTAAGACACCACTGATCTAAAAATGGCTGATAGGCAAATGCTAAGAAAGAAAAAAAAACTATCAATTAATCTCTGACAAAGCTTTCTTATACTGATTTTAAGACACAGTTGTATACAAGAGGTATAAAAGAGGAAAGAAAACAGTGACTTCAAATCAATAGAATAAAATTCGGTAGTAACCTGAAAATTTACATAGGTAAGGTGTTCATTGTTCAAATAATTGTGAAACTAATTCCACTTTTACATTCAGAGCACAAAAAAGTTTCATCTTCCCTCAGTATTTTCAGTATTTTTTTTTTTTACTAAAATCAACATTGTCCAGTTTGATAGCCTTCCCATATTTATCAAATATGAATATGATTAACTTTTGCTAGTTGTTAAAAACTTTAATCTCTATTTGGAGGGTGAATATTTGTTTCAACTCTAATGATAATCAAATAATGTGTTGCAGTTTCCAAAGTCACTTCAAGAAACAGGGTTTCAGAAATATCTTGAGCAATTATTTGAGCATGTCAGCTGCCAAGTTGAACCTTTGAGGGTTTCAATCTTCCTTTAATGCAAAAGTTCTTGTGTATTTGTGTGCTCAAAAATTTCAACACGCGTAACATCCGATCTGTTACTAGTAGATCATTGCCCAGTAGAGAATCCCCAGGTCTGCCCTTGCTGGGGGGCTCCCCAGGGAGTATTTGGTGTTACTGTGTTGGAAAAGTGGACTAGCACCTTTCCCCTGCATTTTGGGATGGAGAAGACAACCATTGGGTTGGAGGCTGTGAGAACTCTGACCAACTTCATGGAAAGATTCTCACCCCACAGATGGCTATTTCATCGTCACTGGAAGTCTGTGAGGAATGGGAGTCCAAAAACCAACCTGTGCCTTTCTTTATACCCAACACCTCACTCATACATAGGCTTTATTGAGCTTCTTGAATTGTTGAGTTTATAGTTTCATCAAATTTGGAAATATTTTGACCATTATTTCTTCAAATGTTTTGTTCCTCATCTCTCTCTTCTTCTTTGGAGGCTGTATACGTAGACACACTAACTGCTAGAAGGTTCTTACAATTCACTGATGCTCTGTCTATCCTCTAGTTCTTTACTCTCTCTTTCATTTGGGGTAGTTTCTATTGCTATGTCTACTAGTTCACTGATCTTTTCATTTTTAGTTCTCATCAGTTCTTAATCCCAGTGTATTTTTCGTCTCTGACATATATTTTAGCTTTAGAAGTTTGACTTGGGTGGTCTATTTAAAAAGTATGTCTCTCCTTAACATACTTTAAAAAAGCTTTTTATCTGAAATAATTATTGATTCCCAGAGCATTACAGAGCTAGTATGGAGAGTCCTATGCACCCTTCCTCCAGGTTCCCTGTTGGTTACATCTAATGTAATCATAGTACAACCAAAACTTGGAAGTTGACATTGGTACCAAATGTGTATATAAGTTCCATATCATTTTATTACATGTGTAGATTCTTGAGGCCAGCCTTGCAATCAAGATACTATACTTTTTGAACATTATAATTTCCTGCATTTGGAAATAAAACTATCTTTCTGCTTCTATGTATGCATTGTAATTTTTTATTAGATGCCAAACAGATGTGAATTTCATCTTATTGGGTGCTCATTTGTTGTTACCATTGCCTTAAGTTTTCTTGAGTTTTGTTTTGGACACAGTCAGGTTACCTGGAAACAGTTGGATCCTTCAGGGTTTACTTTTAAGCGTTACTTGGCTGGACCAGAGCAGCCTTTAGAGGAGGACTGACTTTTGCTTCTGTGTGCTCTACCTAGTGATTCCGACTGCTGGGCGTACATCCCTTTCCTGGCCTGCGGGAGCCCCAGTGATTATGCCTCTGCTCCTTCTGGGTGTTTCCCCAGCTCAGGGTTTCCTCCCGGGCAGGCGCAGGCACATCTCTGCAGCTCTCCTTTCCATTGCTCTCCCTGCAGCACCTTGGCCTGCGGGAACTGCCAGCTCCACGTCCTCGACCCAGAGAGACCAGTGGCTTCCGTCTGGGTTCCTCCTCCATGTGTCCTGTTCCAGCAGCCTGGAAACACTCCAGGTGGTGAGCTGTGACAATGAGAGGGCTCTCTGGTTTGTTTCCTTGTCAGGGAACACTTCCCTGTGCTGCCTGGTGTCCAGTGTCTGAAAACCGCTGGTTCTAGTAATTGTCTGGGGGTTTTAGTTGTTTAAGGTAGAACACTCCTTACTTTTGAATCTGAATTTCTTTACTTGAGAATGTCATTAATATAAAAGGGAAACAAACCTGTAGTTGGGAGAAGGAGGTGGCCCGGCTTACAAACTTAAGTTCCTTCATTTACTCTTGAAGGGGTTTGGGCACAGTTCTGGAGTTGGGTTGTTAAATTTTTCTGTTGTAAGCCTGGTCACTGGCTTACTTCTTTGTTCATATACTAATGAGTTTTAGTGCTTTCCGGATATCCTGCTAATGTTTAAAGGTGCAACAAAAACTGTCGAAATCACCTCTGCAATATCCTGACCTGGCACCCGGTAGTACCTCAGAAGGGCCCTTGCAACACTCAAGAAACACACTGAAGTCATGTCTATTTCTTCAGATTATGATGACCCAGAGTCACTCACTGCCCCCAACACACACACACAGACCTGTGTGACAATGTTGGCACCTGTGTGACTCATCACAGCAAGATCCAGAGCGGCCTTCATTTTCAACATCTGTTGCAAGAGTGCTAGGACCAGCTGCTCTGGCTCCAGCAGGTCACACTCAGCGGGAAGCCCTCTCAGCACTAACCCTGTATGTGGTCCTGAGCTTCCCTTAGCTGGCATGTATTGTTGGTCTGCGGGCTAGATGCATCATGTTTATCATTTCACGTGATCCCCACAGCTCACACAGGGTTAGGAACAGGTTATTTTCCCACCATTTCAGAATCAGAAGGGTATCATCTCTCTATTGAAAAAAAGATGCTCCTACTCTGAAGGCTGCTCTCCTTCAACAGAACAAAGCTTAAAAGTAAACCTCGAGAGGATCAAACTATTATTAGAATCATGGCTGGTCCTAAGGAAAAAATCACTTTTTTCTATCCATTGAAAAAAAGAAGTTATTTTTTCTTTTTACATAAATTATAAAAGCTCATAGAAATTCTCAACAGCCACTAAGACTCCTCATGAATTAAAACTGGGCCCTCTGGGGTTCCCCTGAGATCAGTCTGCTCCATTGCTGCCTGTTCAAGGTCTTTGGGCTTCTCTCTTTAGAGCAGGGATATCCTACCTGGGGACCGCAAACCTCAGGCCACACCTCATCTCATTTCATCCTCACAATCTCCCTCTGAGATAAGGGTAGGACTATTCCATTTTTCAGACGAGAAAGTTAGTGTTTAGAAATGTTTATAAACTTACCCAAGTTTTCATAGCTGACATTAAGCGGAGCCAGGATTCTTGCCACACGCATCAAAATATAGGACCGTTATTCTAGAGAACGCTGTGCCTTACTTTGCAGAGTCACTAAGTCTCAGGATGATGTGACGCTTTACTCAGGGGCCTTTCCTGAGATTTTTGGAGATGGTGACACAGCAGCTCTTTGCCTGGCTCGGTGACACAGCAGCTCTTTGCCTGGCTCTTGGAACATTGTCACTTTGAAAATAGTTTTTAAGACTTGAGTTCTGATTCATTCAATAAAAATGTTTATTATGAACTACAACAGACTTACAAAAAGGGTTTACAATTAATTCTTTCCATGCCTTTCTGCAACTGCAGATAGAATTGATCTAATCTGGACATTCTTTATTGAAATTCTCTGCTCAAGCATGAAGTGCCTTTTTTGTGGGTTTCTTGGCTGGCATACTTTGAACCACTTTTGGAGGTGGGGAGGCTGCTTACAATAAAAGGTGTGCATTTATAATCTACGGGAAAAAGGTGTGTGTACACTCAGGAGTCAGTGTCTGAGTGGGGACATTACACAAGTTCTCTGTAAATGGACCAGACTTGGTATCCTGGAGTTTGAGTCCAAAAAGGGCAAATAAAGCATGGAGGATCATACTGTTGTCCCTGTCAGTCATTAAAGCTGAGGCCCTGCGACATGCTGAACTGCAAGGAGGGCATGAGTCAGCCAGGCCTGTGACTCAATACATAGGGATGAGGGCAGGCTATTCCTGACAGTTTTCTTTCTATAAAACTTAAGATAAAGAAGTGCTCAGATTAGAAGGAATGTAATTGATTGGCAAATAAAAATCTGCTTGATGGCCTTAAGCCTATAGGTTTATGGGAAAATAATTTAACTCAGAATTTGAATTATCATAATAGTGGCATCCTCATTTAATATCTTAATCTTTTAGAGACCAGAGCATATCTGTATGTTAGGACAAATGCAGGGTTGTGGACAAATGAGCTTGTTTCGTGAGTTTCTGCTTTCTGTGAGTAGGTGAACTAATTTTGTTCTATCTGAGGGTAGATCTAGCCCTATCACTTGTTAGTATATATGCAGACCTAGCCAGGTGAGAGGTCTGTCCAGGCCAGAGTGGGATTTCTAAGGACCAATGGTGATGATAAAGAAATGGGGGTGCGAGCGTGAAGAAGATACCTGCAAAACTGAGCAGGAGTGACATGAAGTCAGACGACTCTGAGAACTTTTCACCTGGAGGCAAGAGAGTACTCAGCGAGGGCTAGATGACACCCAGAGAAGATCAGGAAGTAGCCAAAGCTGGAAGAAACTAATAATCTCAAACACACCTGACTGTAGGGCCTTCCTAAACCTCTGTCACTTCAGACTAAATATCTTGATCCAGCACCCCACTTCATCTCATACCATGTACCTATGCCCACCATGCTTCACCTACACTAACTTACTTCTGTTCCCCCAACTTGCCAAGCTCATTCCTACCTCAGGACCTTTGCACATGTTGCTCTACCTGGAATGCCTCCCCTCCCCCGTCCCTTATTTACACGATTGGTTTATTTGTAGTCAGATCTCAGTCAAATGTCACTTTTGTCTATCCTGTCTGAAGTAACCCTCAGCCAGTCATACTCTGTTATGTTACCCTGTTTAAGTGTCTTTACAGTACTTGTCACTCACTGAAATCATCTTTTTTGTTGACTTAGAGTCTGAGTCCTCTGACTGGAATGTAAGCACTATAGGAGTAGGGCCTTTTTCTTTTAATTGGTTATTACATCCCTACTGCCTAGAATAGGGCCAGACTTATAGCTAGGGTTCAATAAATGTCTGTCCAATGAGTGAGTAAATAAATGAAGGAATGCATGAAACCTGACACAGTTGAAGAAAGAGAACCAACCAAGTCCTATATATTGGCCAAACGCTCTAATTAAATGCTGGTTAATAACTTCAGAATAAGGAGTCTGTGCTTTGGCGTATGTGTGTACTTCTAAGATTTTCTATTGTTATAAATGCCTGACATTAACTAAGGGTTTAATTAATATTTTTTAGATAAAAATTTAATGAAAGATCAGTTTTACAGATTCTACCCTTGTTTCAGCTGAATTAAATTGGTCCTTTGTGGGGTAGGTAATCCAGGTGGCTCACAAGACAAGGCAAGATTTGAGGTGACAGGTCATACCCATAGGAAAGCTGAGAGATCCTCAACTTTTGAGTAATCTTTTAAGTTAAAAAGACATTGAATTTATTAGTAAATCATCTTTTAAAAGTAAACTTTGAGTTGATATAGAAGTAAAATAAAAATGAGCATGTGTTTAGTTATTATTTTTAATGTAATAGTTTATAACTCAGCCACAAGGCAAATTTTTAAATTCTCATGGTAAATTCAACATCTGGGCTTTGGTGCAATGAGTGGGAGCTGTATTTAGCACAAGATTGGAATGTGGCCTTCCATGATTATAGCTGAGACCAAAGGCTGTAGCTGGAGTGCAGGACAGCTAGGGCGCACTAGACAATGACATGACCTTTCTGGGCTTCAGTTTCCTCCTTGGAAAATGAGGAGGCTGAAAGGGTAACGAGGTTAAAATGAACAACCCCGAACAACCCCATTGCCGGATTCTTGTCTTTATTACCTATGTCCGTTCCCTTGCACTGAATCCATGTATACACCATGGTTATCAGAAACTGTTTGCTAATACACTTTATATTTTGGAAAGAGACTTGTAATATGGATCAAATTTAGATCCTCCTCTCCTTTAACCATCTCCCATATCACACCCACATCACGAGCTTTTCGGTAGCCCTTTTTATTTCTATCACATTTATTTAGGAGTTTTCTTCCCTTGGTTGGTAGTAATGCATGTATGCTCAGGAGAGGCTATTTACCTTGAAGGAAAAAAAGGCTTCTGCTCAAGTCTCCATGGTAGGCATTTTCAAAACAATTAAGCAATATAAATTTTACTAAGTATTTCTCCTAAATGTTAAAGAATTAGACCAAATTATTCTCAATAATTCTCAAAATTATTTATTTTTTAAAATTTTGCTGCATAGTTATACAATTTTTTAATGTTACATGTTAGCTAATTAGTGCATTACTATCCCTTTGTATTTAATGTTTAGAGTATGTTATTCACATTTTATAGGTAGATCAGAATCTCGTCATTTTATTTGATAAAATTTTATATGCTTACTTTTTTGAAGTATATGAATATCATAAGAGATATAAGATATCAAGGCCTTGTTAAGAAAGCAACTGTGTATTTTAAAATCCCTTCTCGACTCATTATTGTTTTTTTATCAGTTAAATGGCTATAGTTATATAAGAAAATACAAAAAAAGCACAATGAACAGTATTTTAAAAAATCACTCTTAACCCCATAATTAGAAAATAACATGTATGAACTTCAGAGATCATACTCTACATACTATTTTATAATCTTACTTTTCTTTATATAAAATATGAATAATATATTTTCATTCAATGAAAGTTCTTCTCAATTTGATTTTCAATTATTGCATAATAATATTTCATGCTGTAGCTGTACCTAGCGTAACCCCCAATTACAGAAGGCAGGATAGGTAGTTAAGAGAATAGGGTCTGAAGCAGACATCCTACTTTTTACTAGCTGTGACCATGGCAATATTATGTTCTCATCTCATTCTTCAGACTTCTCACCCATAAAATGGGGATAACAATATTACCAGCTTCATATCAGTTACTGTGAAGATGAAATGTTATTATACATGGTACTTAAAACAGTGCTTACAATAATGTTCTCATATATTCTACCATTAGAGCATTATTATTCTGTTATCATCTATCATTACATTTTTCTAAGAGAATAATTACCTGATACATGGTAAACACTCAATAAACATTTGTTACTACCTGTATTGTTTTCAGCTTTTTAATGTTATAATACTGTGTTGAATATCATTAAAGAAAAAAGGCTTTTGCTCCACTCATATTATTTCCCTAAGATAAATTTTTAAAAGTAGAATTACGTCTCTGGTGCTTATTGCTAAACCACACTCCACAGAGCGTGTACTGGTGTCCTCTCTGCAGCCGTGTAAGAGAGAAAACAACTGCCCCACAGTGAGTGGCTCCTTCTGGGAGTGCATTCTGGTAAAAAATGGCAACTGCCCATGTGAGGATTTTTGCAGTTCTCCAAAATCATTGAATATCGAACATTTGGGATTTATTCAACTTACTCTTTCTTTCAATATTGATGTAGTCTTCAGGCAAAAATATGTTTGCTTTTTGTGTGCCTAGTATATTAGTCTGATTTTTGCTTGAGAAGATATTAATATTGGTATGAAAATTTGACTGTATTTTAAAGATTTTTTTTCCATTGAAATGAATATTTTTTTATTTTCAAGAAAAAGGCAACGAGCCATGGGAGCAGTCAACCCTCCAGAACCCATGCTGGTGGAACAGCTCCAGCCACCAAGGTCAGTCATTTCCTGAACATGAAAAGATCCCTACTCTAATGTATGATTAATGAGTAGGGCCTATAGGGAAGGCAAACAGTGTCCATATATCACTGAAAGTTTTTGAACAAAGAATCGTTTCTGCGCTGGGGTTGGGGGATGCAATTTCTTAATAGTTATTTGAATGATTTAAAACCTAGTAAAACCATTGTGTTATACCTTTTACTGGCATATAATAAGTGTCCAATAAATAATATTTTCATAAATATCTATAAACAAAATTGTACTTCTACACATACTGCGTGTAGAAATATAGTCTTCCCACTTCTTCAGAAAATAATTCAAATTATCTTACTGAGCATTAACCACACCAGCTGTTTGCTATGTATGCTATACAATTATCCTATGTAATCTCCTTACAACTTTGTAATTATTATTCCTTTGTACCTGAGGAAACCAAGACTCAGAGAGGTTAAGTAGCCATGACAAGATCACAAAGCCAGTAAGATGGAGGTAGAATTTGAACCCAGGTTTCCAGTTCACACAAGGTCCTCGACATGCTGGACCTCATAAGCTCTGACTGAGCATTCTTTGGTAATATAACACTTCAAAGCTTTGCTACTTATAAAAATCACTGAAGCATCGCCTTTCAAAATAAGAAACTACAATTTTAAGCAGTAGTTTTTAATATGTAAAATAGTTATGTTCAGCCCATTTCACCTTGTGTTCTTCCAGTATGTCTAAGATTATGAAAAATTTTAACCTATTTCAGTATTGTCTATACAACCATTTTAAATAAGCGTTTTTCCTTTAAAAGTGGTGGCTCTCCTAAGGCGGTCTGTGGACTTTCTTATGTGGGTTACTTGTTTGGTGAAGAGTTAACTGTCTCCCAGAGCCCTGGCTGCTCTCCAAACCCTTGAAAGGTGCCAAAACCAAAACTCAGCTGAGAAATGAGAAAAGGCCGGGCACAGAAGTGGACAACATTGTAGCTAAAAAAGATTTTTCCAGACATGCTCCTTTTATGATATTAGGACCTTTAGTCAACTTATATTTAAATTATGTCTCTAAAAAATGAGAGAAGCCTCATTGGCAAAACCTCAACCCAGTGAGATTTATTGAATCATTTGTAAATGGTTCCCAAAATTGTTAGTACCTAAACTCTTGGAAAGCCTATGCAATGTGGAAAACTATACTCAGTTTTTTTCTCGAGTTAGTCATGACAAGCAGTACCTTTTTTATTTATTTTTTTTTCACACAGGAAGTTATCATCCAGTCATTATGAGTTGGAATGGTTATAAAGAATTTGAACTTCTCCCGCATAGCCTGCTCTAGCTCAAGAAGCTGAGGGAGGGGCGTAGCTAGGAGGTGAAGACGGTTTAGCCACATGTTTATTGTTTTAGTACTTAAAGGCAAATGTGAAATTCTTTCCTTGGTTTCTAAAACGCTGTCCTTTCCTACCTCCATACTTCTCTTTCCTGTTATTCTTTCTTACTATGGTTTCCTGACTCACCAGTTTTCTGAATATTAGTTATCCCAGGATTTAATTTTACACTCCTTCCTTTCTCGTATCTTTAACTCTTACACAATATTGAAGGAAAAAAATATATGTATATAATACACTTACTTATTTCTTCTTTAGATGCCAGAATTAAAGGGCTTTAACTCAGTATCATCATCACTTAAAAATAATAATTATTCCCATGCATCATTTAGAAAAGTTGAGGCTAATAGCATTTGTGACACTTGAAGCCTTTTATTATATAAGTAATTATCATAACACACACAGGCAAAATAATATTCTCTCAATGCATTCAGAAAAGGTATGACAAAATAGTAGGTACAATCAGACATGAGAATTACTCCTGTTTTTTTTGTTTTTTTGTTTTTTTGTTTTTTGATTCTGGACACATTCAACTTGAAAGTTAAAATAAGTGATAATTTTACAATTATTAAGAAAATCAACTGTCTTAAATATTAAATTTGAAGCTTGTGCATAACTAAAATAGTTACCTTGTATTAGCGAACTGTTTTGTAAGAGTTCTTTCAAAATGAGTATTTATGTACACAAATAATATCACTTCTTCCATAAAGTACTTGTCTTGGAAGATCCAAAACTCTTAAGCGGCATAGATATTTCTAACTCAATTATTATAAGATGTTTAGTGCTTAAAATTAATTTTAATTAAATAAATTAAATAAAATTAAATAAATTAATAATGAGGACTACTGAGGCTGCAGGAATTACATAGCCTCATATTAAAGCCAATGTGAAAATAGTTGTGATCCATAATCAGTCATGCAATTTTATTACTGCAAAAGTTCTCAGGTAACTTCTATTGTAACCACCTCCTTGTTCAGGTGAGGAAACCTAGGTTGAATCTGCATTAGGATTCTCTCTGTGGAAGTCCACAGCTATTTAGAAGATATATGGGTCACAGTCATTAATACCAATTGGAATCCACTCTGATTAGTTCAAGCCAAAAAAAAAGAATTTCTTAAGGAGAGTGGCTAGCTGGTAGAGAAATCCAGAAGGTTTCGGCAGAAGTAACCTAAAGTTTCACAGCCAGAAACAATGCCCAGCCACACTGTGGGAGCTTCTGCTGCCACCACAGCTCAGCACCTATCACATTTAGGACCAGATGGCTGAAACTCTGCAACCGCCAATCTTGAAGCTAGACAGGCCTTATCATAATACAGATTTCTCAGTGGGCAGTGGCCTCTTAGCACCGCTCACTTCTAATCTCATATTTTTTTTGGCACATCTGACCAGCCAACACAAATCATACGCCTCAATCTTGCTACAAGGCAATCTAGGGGTTGTGAGTGTTCCAGATTCTAATATAGGAAGGTGTGTGTTGATTAGGCTGGAAATTATCAATATGTAGTGAGTATTTGCAAATGTGTGGTCAGCAAATGTGTGATACTGAGTTAAAGATACTACTACAGAAAGGAAAACAGGAGAATTACCTAATTGAACTGATGGGAAATCATTAAGGATAGTTTGTTTAGCAACATTCTTCTTAACAGAAGAAGTTACAAACAGCTTTTCTCCCCCAGCTAGAGGAGAGAAGATCTGTGAAGGAATAAGTACCTGTCAGAGAAATACTTTGTGATTTTGATCTGCCATAAAAAGCTGCATTAATTTGGCAACAGAGCTCTTCTCTCAGGTGCTTACTTTTCTCATCTGTAACATAAATGAGGGGCTAGATAAAGTCTTTGTATATTGTGGACGGTGTTCCTGCATGCGATGTCAGCCTCACCCCACAGTGATTTGTGAGATAACTCTGTATGTTAAACATGCAAGCATTTTTATTTTAACAATTTAGCATATATTTTAATGTACTAGAAAAAGTGAACTACCACTTCAAACTCATGATCCCAGTTTTGCTTAAGACAAGGCTAGATTAGAGGTTAAAAAGTAAATCTGTCTTTAAAAAATATTAAGTAAATATAGTAAAATTATTGCAGATAAAAAAATACATTATAGAGAATATACAAAATTTGGGAAACAAGATCCAGAGCAGTAATTCTCATATTTTAATGTGCATATTGAATCAGTAGGATTTTTAGTATAATGAGGATTCTGATTCAAGAAGTCTGGGGTGAGGCTGAGATTCTGCTTTTCTAACAAGCTCCCAGTTAATGCTGATGCTGCTGGTCTGGCAACCACACTTTGAGGAGTAAGGATGCAGAATTGTGCTGAAAGTGGGAGTTTAGACTACCTGTACCTTGGATGACCTAAACCTTTATTAGAGAATCTGATTAAAATGAGGATTCTCAGGTTCCAAGCCAACAAATTCTGATTCACCAGGGTGGGGTAAGGCCCAGGATTTTACATTTTTAATAGCTATCCCCAGGTGTTTCAGATGCAGATGATATGAGGACCACACTAGGAGAAAGGATGAGCCTCAGAGACTGGATAGCCACAGAATATCAGGGTGTGCCAATGTCCCTCTTTATCTCTTAGGAAAGGAGCCACTTCCTGTCTTACAGGATCTGAATCTTTGGAAAATGTATTACATAGCATGTAATTACTCATCTGTATTCTTCAGGAGCACTGAAATATTTGCCTTCATTAAGGGAGATAGATATGCTGCCTAATATTTGGGGCTGTGGGACTCAGGGCTCATCCCTATTGGGGTGTGGCCCAAATAAGTCACCCCATGCTGTTTTTGTCACAGAAGAAATGATTATCAGTGAAACCTAGATGAACTGAGGTTTAGTTTAAAAGAAGAAGAAAAAAATATATTAGCAATGAATTAAAAAGGAATTTTTAAGCTATATTTTGATCAAGAAGAATTACAAAGACAGGATCTTCTGCTCAGGAAATTATAAAATACTAGAATTGGAAAGGCTCTTACTTCCCCAGCTTTATTTAACAGAAGTAGATGAAAAATGAAAATAAATAAGGTGGCTATGAGGAACAGCACCTTGTGGGAGAAGTCAGAGGAACCCCACCTGCTCTGACTACCCAGTGGATGTTGGGTGCAAAGCTGTGCAGATGAGATGAGCTCCCTGTCTTCTTAATGCCAGCTGGCCGTCACCTCTGCCTTGGCTGGTTGCAGCACTGAGTCATTGCTCAGTTGTCACTAAGTGCGTCTGAGGTCTCTGTTCTTCGTCCACTGACCACCATCACATCCTCCACTCACACCAAGCTTAGAGTCCAGAGTCTTTATTGTCATTAGTTTATAGCATCGGGAGAAGCTGGCTTTTCATATTTCTTTTAAAATTTCATTACCTTTTTAACCCCATCATTCATTCTGTATTTATTCATTGGCATTCTTCTCTAAAAAAGAGCATTTCCCTTCCCCTTATTTACTTATTCATCCATTTATTTGTAGCAGTATGGACTCCTGAATTCTTATTTTATTCAGTGGATTAATATCCATTCTACTTATTTTTAAATTTTTAGTCATAATGTAAAATTCAGTAGAATTCTACTTTGTTAAACTCCTCTTTAAAAAAATTCATTCGAAATGTATTTTCAAATTCTTGGTGGTGGTCATTATTAATTTACTTTACAGTTTAATAAGACATTTGGGGACATGTGTTTGCAAAGAGCACTCACAAAGAACACCCCTGTTGCTCCCTTATTTTGGTCGAGTCAAAGGGTGACAGCCTAGGAGCTTCAGATCTCTGCCATCAGCCTGCAGCGTAGCCTGCATCACAGGCCGAGTTATTCAGCTAGCCAGCCTTCGGAGGCCGCCCCGTGACTAGTCACCAGGGAGGAGGGCGGGGAGCAGCCTGCGTCGCACAACGGGAACGCCCAGTCACTCTCTGTGGCTCGGCTGTGAAACCGTGAAACCGTGGGGGCTGAGCCCAAGCAGGAATGCAAACATCCTGTAAACCCAGCTGAAGTTTCTGGGCCCGGGAGCCGGATGCAGAGTGAGTACTGATTTCTGCCGCTTCTCCCCAAGGCTGCGTCTTCTTCCTGGGCGGGCAGCTGGGCCGTGGCTTTCTGTGCCGGCCCTATGCGTCCCAGGCTCCGACCCTGCTTCTGGCTCCCCGGGCTTTGGACGTGTGCTCCTTAGAGTCTCTTGACTCTGAAGATACATTCCTTTCCAAATAGATTCTAAGTTAAAATGTGTTACTTGTCAACCGACCCCTCCTCCCAGTTGGTGACACTGTCGCTGGTTCTTCCTCTGGGAATGTGCCTAATCAGACATGGCAGGGTTACAAAACCAGGGATTTGTGTGACCTGGGAATAATGCTGAAAGAAGAAAAACTGCAGCCATGTCTATTTGTTTTGGTACTTCTAATCTCTAGGGTTAGACCCCCCACCTTCTCCCCTGGCCCTGCCCAGGACACTGTGATGACCTCTGTTTTAGAGAATGAGCTCACCCAGTGAATAACCTCTCCATGTACCTGATACATGCTGGGTGTGGCGTGGCAGATGTTGGAACATGTTGCTCTTCTATTTCCTTGAACACAACCTGAGTCTGATCACTGAGGGGTACTTTCAGGAACACAAATGTTTTCATAGAGATTTCACAATCTCCTATACAGTTATTGTCCCAGTGTTCCTCAGTTATATATGCCCAAGTGGCAAGTTCTTTATACCCATCTTATAGTTTGAGAAAATGAGGCAGAATGTTTAGGAAACTTCCTGAAGGGACAGGACCTTGGGGCTTCTGACTAGTCTTCTAGGAACCCACCTATGCATCAGAGGAAGAGTAATGCTTAATCAGCAGTTCTGTTTAGTTCTTGCTGTATGAGATGCTTTCTAGAGAGAAAACCTCTGCATTGCAGAGAAGGGTTTTTAAGGAGTGGCATCTACTTGTTCAAAAGGGGAAAGTTTGTTTTCTTATGAATAACTGTGGAGCACCATTTCCTGATGTTTTGTATGTGGGCACTGAATTCAACTTTTGCACACTGATTTCTCAATACCTAAAAGGATATTTGTTGCTGGGAATGTGTTGGGGAGGGAGTGCTATCTGGGTTCCAGGAGACAGTATAAGATTAAAACAGTGACATTTAGCAAAGTCATGCTGAACTAGGAAAGGCCACATCTGCTGACTGATGGAGAAGGGGTAGGTGGCCAACAGCAATGAGGTTGGAGCTGAAGTCTGTGTGCACACAGCAAGGACTATTGATATCTATTATAAACAGGTGAGCTTTGCAGACTGCACCACAGTGTTTATGAAATATCACATTCAAATTTAAGTGTTGACTGTCATTCAGTTCATGTGCTTTGAAAGAAGATTCCTAATGTGCTAGAGGAATTGATTACATGGTATTAGTGGTGAGTTCAGTTCCTTGATCTCTGAATTGGCTGAGTATAATTTCTCTCCTATAATGAAAATTTTAAAAGTATCGCATAAAACAACAGTTTGAAAGGATGAAACTAAGAGAGAGCGTGCATGTCAGCCAGCCATTAGGTAAAAATGAGGAATTAATTTGAACTAAATTCTTAAAATCAGCCAAGTATTTGTGTTCCTATTAAATATTTATAATACCAGTTATATCTTTAAGGCATATCTTTACACCTATTTCTTAGGTGTAACTATTTACTTTTCCCAAAATATGAACTATCTAACTGGTAGTCCTGTTTCAATAAAAAACCCACAAGCTATGCACCCATGTGCGTGTGTGGGGGTTGTACACACATGGATACATAGTTGTGGGGCATACACACACACACACACACACACACACACATTTTTTTCATTATACCTTACAATCCCCTCATTTTGGATACTATATGGACTAGGATATATGTTTTAGCACCAATGTTTCTGACCTCATAAGAACATATTTTATCCTACAGTTTTTCTGATATATTGAATTAATAATCTCCATACTGGGAAACTGCAATGGATCTTCACAAACAATTACATTTTATTATTTCGCTGTGAAAAGCTTTTAACTTAAAAAGGTCAGCTACCCAATGTTTCTCAATAGGGTACTATTGGCATTTGAGGTGACAGTTCTTAATTGGGCAGGACTGTCTTGCTCCTACTGAATGCTGGGGCATGACCAAAAGCACTCTAACACATTTTTAAATACTTCTAGTTGGTGCGTTCCCTTCCTTGGTTAAGAATAAATGAGCTACACTATTGGTATGGAAAGCCATAAAAATAATTACTCGGTTCCATTGTTTTCAGTGTTTAAGGGCACTTTGTAATATCTCTTAGGAAGACATGCTGACTTCTGAGCAAGTCCATGCATGTGGACATAGTAGGTTCAAGTGGAGGCAGTGGTAATCCTGCTGCTAGCAAGGTGGCGTTGTCACCCTTGTGCTCTCCTGTCTACACTAGGCAACAATAATAAACTATTAGAATGTGACCGTAATAGTTTGCAGAAGAAGAATAGATCAGCATAATCTGTATTAAAACAGTATTAATATAGCTAAATTTACTGAAAATTATTGTGTTCTAGGCAAACACTTATCACTTGATGTGATGATAATGTAGTGATTAGGTAGATACTCTTTATTATGCCCATTTTACAGATTAAGAGAGAGCCTTATCTCTTAACCACCACACTGTATTGTTTCTTAGGCCATATTAACAGCTCTCCATAAAATACTTTCCAAAAAAATCAGCTTCAGTGCATGAAAAATTATCACAGACTAAAGTTTCATTTAGTCTCACTTAGTTATGGTTACTTTTGTTCTTATAATGCCAGCTTTTTACTATACTGTGAAACCTTTGATGACAGGATCCATATCTTTGTGCCCCCATAGCATTTACCATGGTAATTTCTTAATAAATACTTATTGTGTTGAAAAAGAAGATTGCTCTTGATATGAATAGAGCCCTAAGATGCTATTACATTAATATAGAGATTTATCCTGGGTAGGTGGAAAAGGTAAAATTATATTCATTTTTATTTTCTAGGATTTACAAGTAGAGTTTTAAAATTTAATATCTATTTGTCCTCTGGCTCTAGATTAAAGAGTATATAATAAAAAAAAAAAAAAAAGATCAATAAGGAATGCTTTTGCTTCTTTTTGGGGGGGCTGCGTAGGGTGCGTAATGGGCCAGACATGGTGCTAGGGATACAGAAGTGAGGTATGGTCCCCAAAACAAATGTAAAAACACGATGCGAAAAATGCTAACTAACATTTATCAAGGTGCTACGAAAAGCACAGTGGAAGGTTGAGAGAAGGGGGCCTATTTCTCTGGGAATAAACATGGTAATATGACTCCCTTTAAGGAGATCTACAGCCAGGAGGCCAGTCTAACGTGGAAAATACCAACAGCCAAGATAGATACAGACTCTACAGACTCTCAGGGCTGGGGTGTTAGTCAAGTGGAGTACAGTCAGTTGGAGGCAGGTCTCTTAGAAGTCTGATATACATCCCGCTTCCCAAATATTGAATCTCCTCATTCATTATTTTCCTAATCTCTTCCTTCCATACTTGCCCCTAATGACACTATAGTCTCCCCGTACACTTCTACATAGGCTGTTAGGCAGGGTTAAGAATTCTGATTAATTCTAGGATTATCTGATGAGATATTCTTGACAATTGTCCCTTGTAGACAGGCTGGCTTTCCATCAAATGTCAGATATACCTGAGATTTCCATTTTATCCTGGGCTCTACATGGTTTAACTGGAGACCCCATAGCTGACTGGGTCTATGTTGTCAGTCCTCCAAGCCAGCTTTGAGGGGACGGGTTCCTGGTGTTCATCTTCCTGTTTGTTTCTTCGCCACTCAACCTAGGTGTAAGAAAGGATAGACAAGCTTATTATCAACAGTCAGAATTACCTCCTGAATTCCAGACATTTCTTATCTCTAAAGACACATATTTCTCAATCTAGTTTGTTATTTATATTCAGCAGCTGCCACCTGGTGAGTACATATCTATAGCAAGACAGGGAGAATCTCATATTCCAATTTACTCATCTTTTGTCATTTTCACTGGCTCCTCTCATAGGAATGATTGACACCTCTTGGGTAAAAGTTGCTGCTCAGTCTGCTTTGTTGGTGGGATTTGTTTCTTTTCCTATAGATCGCTTTACAACACTTTAAACAAACCCTAACACTTAGTTTTATTTGGGGAGAATTTCTTATATGTTGGAAAGAGGATTTAGGTCTATTTTTATTGATTAATCAAGTTAACTTTGGTAAACATTTTTTATATTGCTAACACCATTATAATTTTCCTTAGCACTAGAGGCTCCATTACACACTGATCATAACAGATGAGATGTTGGTGAGCGGTGAAGGGAACGTTGATAAGTTTCTCAGTGAGTTTTGCTGATGGACTCCTAAGGAGCGAAGCACATAATTGTGATCTAAGTGAGGCCTCCATAATTGCAAAGAATGAACTTTAACAGTTGGGATCTCCTTAGAAGGGAGAAGGTTTTTGGTCCACAAATAGGGAATGCAGGCCACTAGGGTAATTCCAGACTAATACATGGCCCTGGATCTCACCAAACCCTTGTCTTGAGGATGTGGTACACACCCTTGGAATTTTCTAAGACAGTGTTTCATGATGTGTAGTCTGGATAGCATCTGCATGCATCTAATTCACCTGAGATGCTTATTTAAAAGTGGAGATTTTCCAAGCCCTATCTCAGACCTACTCAGTCAGGATCACTGAAAAATCTATGGCCTAAGCAGCTCTCTAGATAAATATTTACAGCAAGTGAAGTTTGATAACCATTGCTCTAAGAGGTGAGTTGGACTACACAGCCTATCTGTAAGTAGTCTTCTGGCCTTGGCAATGCAGTGAAGTCTTGATATGAGAATTCTAGCTATCCACAGAGGCTCAGACTTCTGAATCATACTGAGGGTGCCTGTGAACTGAACTGATTGATGTTCGTGGCCCACCTTTGGAGCCTACGCAAGGGCCTGGACCCCACCTATTTCACTCAAAGTTGCCATAAGAGATTGAGGCTAGATTAGTAAGTGTGCTTGCTGTCTGGACTATAATAGATTGAGGTCCCCTGCACAAGTGACTTAAGTATAAAGACCTAGACCAGACCTTGGAGCCTCCAGAGTTGTGCAGAATAGAGTTGTTAGGGGAGGGGTGAGAGAACCCTGTTTCTACAGAGAAACGGGGGGCTCAGCCTCATGCATGTTGTTTGTATATTAGCTGCTCTAAGAGGGTAGCCAGAGAACGTAACAGAATAGAATTATTTGAACATATTTCAGTTACAGATACTTTTTAAAAATGTCTTCCTTATGAAAATAGGCAATTGCATTTATATCCAACAAGGCAAAAAAAATTCTCTTATGTAACTTCATTACTATGGCTAGTCATCATCATAGTCCTTGAATACAAATATTTTCATACTAACAATTTATCTAAAACAGTTTCTCACCTGCTTTTAGTCATGTATTTTTTCATAGTATGTTATTTGCAAAGATGTATCAGATTCTGAGGGCTTGATGTACAGTAGGAAATTGAAACTGGTAGCCAGAATATTTTATCTTCCAGGATTTTTAGCTTCTTTCTCATACTCACCATTTCTTGATTTATATCTTTATTTATTTTTTTATGTTAAATTTTATCCAGTATTTTTATGTGTCTGGAACAGAAGAGTGTTCCTCCATCAATATTCAGACTAATTTAGCTAGGCCTGCACAATGCATTAAGTGTCTTGGGGATTAGGACCATAAGGCTGGACAGGACAAATATTCTTGAGTATCAGGACTATTGTTTTAGGTAATATCTAGGCTCTTCAGTAATCTGGGCTGGCAGTATTTGCTGGAAAAACTGGCTGGAAAGTACTTTTGAAAAGTACTTTTGTGAATTTATTATAATATCTTATGTCGTCTGGTTCCTTCCTTTTGACCAAGTGAAAATATAAAACTGAGTTTGTCACCAGGATGAAAGTGTCAATGTATAACAATAGATGGTAGAAAACAGTGGTCATTCATGGACCCACTATAAAGCCATCTTGTTTTAAACTACCTAAAGCAGTGATTCTTAATGTCAGAGAGTTTCAGAATCACCTGAGGGGTTTACAGCTTGTTAGGATACAATCCTTTCTCTTCCGCCTACCCTTTCCCCTTTATAAGTTTCTAAGTGTCCACGTCCCACCCTTCCTCCCCACACACTGCCTCTGAGTTACTCTGTTCCTGGAAAAACTGGCTGGAAAGTACTTTTGAAGAACCAAGAACCGTTGCGTGAAGGTGTTACCACTGGGCCAGTCACATTGCCCAATGGCATGACATAACATTCATTGCCAAATCATTATGTACATTTTCAGTATAAAATGTTTAATTATGAATTTATGCATATTTTGCATATAGTTTCAAAGATTAGAACTAATAATTATTTTTTCCCTAGCAATGTTATAAAACTAAAATATCTTTAATGTGGTATCTTACTCTAACCCTGAGTCTTACACCAATCAATCAATAAATTAGTTAATCATTAATTGTTTGGAATTTTAGCCAGATCCCTGAGAAATGAGTACCCCCTTGCTGAATATTCAGAAATCAAAAAGGAAAGGTTAACCTCTATTAGCCATTGAGTTTGAGCCTTCTTTTGGTTTTGAGAATCTTTTAATTATTGTAGTAATAGGTGCAGAATTATTCTCAATGTATTTGTGGTTAGCCAGATTTCTATCCCAGCAAATTAGAATTGTTTTCTTCTCCAGTCCTTCTGACAATCATATTCTTATACCTCTTCATATGTTTCCAAAGATTGGATAAGATGAACACTGACCTACATAATTGCAATTAAAATATTGGCAAAGTACACCAGTTACTTTTTGATTGATGTGCTAAACCACATCTTCTGTGT
Organism: Eidolon dupreanum; assembly: GCA_028627145.1. NCBI lineage: Eukaryota > Metazoa > Chordata > Mammalia > Chiroptera > Pteropodidae > Eidolon > Eidolon dupreanum. Next base: position 48,626,635 of record CM053501.1, on the reverse strand, counting down.
GTATGTCTAACTGTTCCACAGTCTCCTACAGACCAATAAACTGAAGACTTGGTTACTATTCAAAATGGAATGATAACCAATAGGAAACAAAACTTAATGGACATTCTAGCTAGTTTTAATAATCTTAAAATAATTCTGGAATGCTCTGGGAGAGGGGTTAGGTACAGCAAATGTGTGTAGTCTGGAGAAACTCTCTAAGATCTAAATATTTGAAAATAAATGAAAAAAGAAGAAGCCATCCCTTTATTAATTTATTAAACTACTATGCTAAGTGATTTACATAGGATTTTGTTTAATCTTCTTAAGAGTTGCATATTTTGCAACCAGGTAAGTGGGTGTTAGAACAATTTTATAAATGAGAAGACTGAGGCCCAGTGAGATTAAATAATTTACTCTAGGTCATACAGCAAGATTCTATTTGATTCTAAAAGTCTTTTCAGGAGACGGGTCTTATAAAAATCCTCCACTTAGTAGTTTTTATCTAGGCAGTTTAAATAACTGAGAAAGGAATTTATATCTAAATTCAAAAAAGCACTAGGAATCAATATTGTGTTCTCTTTTGTTATGCTCAATATCTTCATACTGTTGAAATTCTCTCTGATGGATGAGGTTGCCTGCTTGTGTGAAAGAGATTATTGTACACTGATTGGAATTAGCAGATAATAGTTTCATTGATAGAGTTTCTTTATACATTTTAATAGGCAGTAGAGAAGGGATAAATTAGCCATCTTTGAATACAGTAAAATTTTTAAACAGCAGATTAAATAGTACAGAACTAAAAACTTCTTTATCATGTAGGAATACAGAAGTTTTGTTTAGACTGAAGAATAAACAACAATGTTTATATTTTTATATCAGTTTCAATGGAGACCTACTTTAAAATCAATTCTTAATTCCCCTGAATTTTTATCCTAGGGGAAGGAGAACATGCAGTGGAAGGTACTATAATTTCTATTTTATAGATGAGGAAACTGAGGCACAGAGCAGTTAAGGAATTTGCTCAAGGTTACACAGCTGGTAGCAGAGCTGGAATTCACACTCAAGTGATCTGGCTCCACTACCTTTTTAATATTTGCATAGATTAAACTTGCTATTAGTGTACATTTGTGAATTCGTTATTCTTATATGGTTCCCAGAATGAAATTGTATTTCACTTCACATTTTTATTTTGATTATTTAAAGATCAACTTGGACAAGGAAGCCTTGTTATAGTTCCTGTCATGTAAGCCTTCTTATTAAGAACATGCTTCACTGGCTGCCAAGTATGGGCGTGTGACAGGCCCATACCTCAGCCACCACACAATTGGCTCTATCTCAGTATTTCTATATAAATTCCAAGTCACTTCCTGTTAGAGACATTTTGAGTCTATCATCCCTGTAAGAGATTAGGCTGGCAATTGGTTTTATAACACAAGGACCATAAAAGTTTTCATGTTCTCTCGTTCTTTGTTAGGCCTATTAGACCTAAGAGATGAATTTGAATGCACTATGGAAGCTAAGTTGAAAGACCCTGAGACACTTGTTCAGCAGAGCTCAGAGTTTTTTATTATATAATAATCACATCATCAATAACCGTAGATGCTTTAGATGAGCTCAGAATCTTTTAGGATTTGTAAAAAAACTGTGCTGCTACCAAGATTCTTGTTCCTATATCTACTTGAACCTAGACCTAAATAAGCCATACATTTAAATCCAAAGAAAATCCCATAAAATAAAATATTTTTGCCCTTTTTTCTTTAAGAAAGATAAATAACATAGTGTGTAACTTTTCAAAGGAGTGGTCACCACAGAATTGCTCTTCCATTTGGAGAGACTGAGGAAAACTTTTGAGGCCGTAATAAAAATCACTGCTGTTTATTGACATACCATGTTCCAGGCACTGAGCCAAACATGTTATAAATATGCCCTCATTTAATCCTTACTGCTGTCTTTTGAGATGGGTATAATTTTTATACCCATTCGACAAATTGAAAAGCTCAGATTTTGAAAAGTTAAGCAGCTTGCCCAAAGCTACACTAGAATTAGACCCCAGGTCTGTGAGACTCTAGAGGCTAAATTCCTGTGTTTCTCATTTGAATATATGTCATTGGGTACATTATTTAATAAGCTTCACATAACTACAGCATGTGATATTAGAGCTGCAGAACTCCAGAATTCTCAAGCCTGACAATTTATAGATGAGGAAACTGTGTTCCAGAGAGGTTAAGACGCAAAGTCGTATAGCTTGTCAGGGGGCCGTCTTCATTGTTCATCATGTAGCTTCTGCTATGCTGAAATTGCTTGACTCGCAGGATTATGTAAATCATAGCTGGACAAACCTTTTCTAGGCAAGGACCCAGAAGAGGAAACTAGGATGTCTTTTCCAGGTCTAACTTCTCTACTTTGCTTTATCTTGGTCAGCCAATGTCAGAAATAGTTGGAATTATTTCATGCATAAGCAACCAGGATCTCTAGAGGCAGGAGCACAACTTCGGGGGTGGGGGACGACTCCATTTTACACTCTTTGATGACTAATCCAGACTGTGCAGTTTGTTCTTTTCCTTGCCCACAAAATAATTATCATCCCATGGGAAAAATGAAAAACAAATAACGAAAACACTGGAATATTGGAGTTTGCGAAGCAGTGAAAATGAAGCAGTTGCCTTGCAATGCCGGAAGTTCAACTTCATGCCTTTTGTGGATTTTTTTCTAAGCACTTGGGGTGGTCCAGTGTCAGAGCTCATAATCAGACACTCGCAGGATGTGGCCAAACGTTCTACAGCCTCTTTGGTTGGTTTGGATGAGATCACGGTTCAGCTGTAGCTATTGTCCCCGTTGCCAGGCAGCATTTGGATGTTTATTTTGAAGTCTGTCCACATGTTACATTAGAAGCCAAAGCTTCATATGCTCTCCACTTCCCAGAACAAATAGAGCTTAGGCATTCTATTTATATTTTAAGTCTGTGTGTCCCTTTTTAATACTATACTTCATGAACACACAGCATACTCAGCTGAGATAGAATCAATCATCGTTTGTTTCCCACAGATCATCCTCATACCACCTCATTTTGTAGTGCTCTGCTTCATCTAGCTGGCTGCACTCTGGATTGGGTATCTTTGGTACTTTCCTACCTCTAAGTCTAGCTCACCTGGAGTGACTAACCCGTCTCAACCTCTAGCTCCATTTTTTTTGAAAATTCAAATGTTTTAATTTTCGAAAGTAGGGGAATCAGCTTGTTATGGCCAAAAGTGCATGGACATATTGTCATATCTGTGTTCAAATCCAAACTACCACCACTTCTTAACTGTGAGATCTTAGACAAGTTACCCAACTTCTCTGAGCCTCAGGTTTCTCATTCATAAAATGCAGATAATAATGGTTACCTCCTAGGATTTTATAAAGTTATATTGAAATCAGATATATAAGGCACCTGTCACAGTAGCTGGCACATGGAAGATTCTGTAGTCCCCACCACTTTGTTGATCACACCACGATAAATACTAAATAAATAGTTCCCATGTCCTCTGTGAAGCCTTTCCTAACTATCTTCCAAACCCACATCTCAGAAATAGTCCCCCACTCTGGTCTCCTATAATGTCATACTATGCTTAAGATCCTATCATAATTGACGTTATCCATATTACATACATGCTGAGGTGTAAGTTTGTGCCCAAGTAGATCTGCTGGCGCAAAGCGATATTCTCCCTGAAAGAGATGCCTTGACTTCATTCGTAGATGATCCATTGTTTATATTTTATGAGAATCATCTTTTTGTTATGACAAATACTGTACTTTGTTAGGTGATTGTATTTCTGGTCTTTTTAGAAAAAGCAACATTGTTATGCCATGTTAATAATTGAAGGCATTGCAAGAATGTATGTCATGGTGTGACAACATGACAAACAATAGACAAACCGAAACATCTGAATATTCATTTCCTGAAGTGAATAATCCACCATTACAGAAAGAATTACAGAATGTCAGTGCCTTCCTTAAAAAGCCCCTCAGCAGCCGCCTATTGTTTGTTCCAGGCATCTCACAGGAAGCAGCTCAGCTTGGGGGTGTTTTGTGTGTACCTCTGTTTTTAAGCTGTACATCTCCCAGGAAGATGAAAGCTAGGATGTCAAAGACTAGATGTTTAAATTATGTTTTCCTGACCAGTTTTCTGACTTGTGCTTTGAACAAAATTTCAGATGATTGAGTAAAACTCATGATGCTGCTTTTGAGCTATCAGATAATACTTTTGTGTTTATTCACGCACAAATGCATACATTTATTTAACAAATACTTGTTAAGGAACTACTGTGTACAAGGTTCTGGGGATGTGCAGCAACTGAAAACTGGCATGGCCCCTGCCCTCGTGGATTTCTTTTTAAAAATCTGTGGTTTCCTTTCTTTCATTATTTGAGATATATTATTAAAAGAATCTTATTATGGTTCAGAAACAAATTGTTTTTCTCTTGCGCATCTAGTAGAGCTAGTTTTAAAAGTTAAAAGTCAGTTATTAATTTGTCAGATATTTTTAATTAGAGAATTTTTAATATTTATTTTGTGTTTTGCCCACATTGCCCTAATATTTGGTATCTAATTTGACTTTCACAATAGCTCTGCGGGCGCATACAATTCCCATGCTTACTAGGTTTAATCAACTTGCTCTTGGACTCATGGCCACTAAGAAGTCATCAGATTGAAACTTAAGTCTTCTCATTTATTAATTATATTCTTGAGTCTAGCTTTAAAAAATGAAATATTAAAATTATACTTTATTTAAGTATAATTGAAGTAAAATTAAAATTTATTTAAATGGAATTTTAATTGACGATTAGGAAATGGAAATAAAGATTTGAATTAACAGTGATTTTTGAGCTTCTCTTTGCTACAATACACTCAGTACTATGGTAGGCACTGTGGGGCACAGAAATGGCCCCTGCCTTTTGATCAATTTGCAGCTTCATTGATAAGACATGACATATGCCTAGATAAGAGCTCAGTAACCCTCCAATGCAGCATATATGATTAAGTGTTCAAGTGAGAAGTACAAACGTGTATATGAGTTGAGAAGATATGAGCTAAAATAGAATCATGTTGAGCTAAATCTTCCAGGAGAGGAATAAGTGGGACCTAAACAAGGAAAAGCCTTCATAGGCAGTGGGAATGGCAAGATGACTCAGAGGTGGAAGGGGGCATGATGGTGTTGGTGGTGATAATGCTAGCTAGCATTTACCCAGCATGTATCACTTGCCAAGCACTGTTATAATTGGTTACTCAAGAAAAAGTAACTTATTCTTAAAACAACTCTGTGAGGTAAGTAAGAATTGTTGCTATTCCCATTTTACAGATGAGGACACTAAGGCACAGAGAGGTTAAGTAACTTGTTCAAGGTTGCACATGAATTCAGTGTCAACTGGAATTCCATCAATCTTGAGTCCAGAGTCCCCTCTCACACAGTGAGTTATGCTGCCTGATGAGGTGTCCATGAGACAGAAAGGACACCATTCTGGCTGGAGGGGAGACATGGTGTAAGTCATAGCATGAGAGAAAGTGGAATAAGTCGATTAGGTCAAATAAAAGTTCAGGCAGAAGACATTGGACCTTATCATGGACACAGTGGGAAACCATGGATAGTTTAGTATTTCATCAGAGTGGGATCATGCTGCACATTTATCTCAGATAAATTAGTCAGCCATAGACAGAAAGGATTGGAAGCTAAAGATGGGGGTACGAAGGAGAACCACACATGGAAACTATTAGAAGGGCCTTGATGTAATCCAGGTGTGGGAGATACGTGATGAAACCAAGAATGTGGATGGCAAAAGAAATGAAAGGCTAGAATGGGGATGAGGACTGGAGCCAGCACTGTGCCTACTCCAGGTGGTTCAGGGCCAGACGAGTTCCCTACGCACTATCGTTTGACCCTCGTGTCAACTCCAGAGTCAGGTGGTATTACTTCCGTTTTCCAGATAACAGAATGGAGGCTCCAGCTCCAGGAGGTTAATTAATATGGATTAGTAAGTACTGAAGTGGAGATCTGAGCCTGCATCTTTCTTGGCTTCCTCACTTTACGGCAAAATAATGTAGTCTGGTGATAAAGTAGGGTTGCTGATAAGGTACATAGAGTTGTTCACATACTAAATCATAGTTAGAGTCATGGGGAGAAATCAACTTTCTGAGGTAGCAATAATAAAAAGAGAGGGCTTGTGACTGAATATTAACACAGAGAAGAATGGAGCAGGTGGAAGAGGCTTCTAGGAGACAGGTCAGAGGGCTAGAGAGAGAGCCTGTAGCTTCTAATGTCAGGCTGCCACCAGGGAGAGGATGGTCTGTGATTTAGAATGAAACTACTGATGGGTTATCAGAGATAAAAATACACACATGCATCTGGCGTTCCTAGTAACCCTCAACAAACACAGGCAGATCCGGTGTGTGAAGGGTGATTAGTGCGGCAGGTAGGAGGACATAGGAATGCTGCTGGTTAGGGGAGGGGAAAGGAAGCAAGGTCTGGGCTGAGGTGAAACAGTTCTGAGTCATCTCACCTGCTGGCCCACTCTCTGTGTGCACAGTCTGAACCAAGCCAGCCAGTGACAAGTGAGGCTTGTGTGACTGAAGGAGAGGGGAGGGTGTGTGGATTACTGAAAACCAGCTGGAAGTGCCCAGAAAGAAGCTGAGTCTTCTGGGAAAGGACTCTATCGCGTGGAAGACAGACAAGTAAGGAGCTGAGGGAATGACTTTTTCGTCAGCTAGATTTAATGGCAGCAGAAAGGATGAGTAAGCCCTCTAGGACTCCATCTTTTCTAAGGGAGCCTTTAACTCTCCCACCTTGGCCATTCACCAGGACCTATGGGCTAGCTCACAACTCTCCACTCACATCCAGCATCCCATGGTTGAGGTTGGTACTAGGTCTTCTATCTCTTCTCATGCAGCCTCACTAGATTCCCCATATAAACAAGAAAAAGCCCTGGATGGAGACCTGCTGTGAGTAAGATTGAGGGTCAGCAGATTAGTACAACGAAGAGACAGTTCTTTTAAAGGGATGCCATCCGGTGGAGGAGACAGTTCATGACACAGTTGTGGGATTATCTGCCTACATGTGGTGCTATGAATCACTGAGTGCATGATGGGGGAAGGAGGATGCCCATAAAGTTCTGATCGCAGTGGTTCAGAAGTTACAGTGCCAGGACTGGGAGCTAGTAAGATACGCCTGAAAGGAAGGGCATGTAGGATTTTGATATTTGGGGAGCAGAAGCATCCTAACCAGTGGCACTTGTGTGAAAACAATATAAAGTGAGGTGAACCCTGAGACAGGGATGGGCTGGCTGCCCAGAGCAGCTATTCTGAATTGGGAGATGACATGAGATTGAAGCCTGGGTGTCTTTAAAGGCAAGGGAATAGAATTCTGTGTGATACAGCGAGCAACAAGAGTCATCATTGCTGGTTCTACTCTAGAGGGAGATGTGTGTGGAGTGACATGCGGGAGGATTAATCCAGCCAGAATGGGTAAGATAGCTAGAAGACTGTAGTTGGGGAGACAACTGCACAATAGATGTGGAAAAGGAAAGCAGTATCCATTTTCCAAGTGTTTTAAAAGCATATCATCTTTCCGTTGTATCACTAATCATTTACCACAGTAAACTTCCCGAATTCTTACTTAGCAAGTAAACACATTTAAAGAGATTTCACTGAATAATGCCAGGATATAAGATACTGTATTGGATAAGTACAATATTAAATATTAATTTCTTCTAGGCTGAAATTACTCTTTTATCAATGTTGGTTTATTTTCAATGCAGCTTGACAATTACAGCAAGATTATTGGATGTGGGCCTGAAATTGACTTTGAACTCAAACATTTATTTTGTCACATAGGATTCTCTTCATACCTCTTTCAGAGCACTTAAATTGTAATGTAAACTAATGATACTCTGGATGTTAAGAGACTTGCATGGGTCATTTGGAAATGAAAGTATTGTTATACCTGCAAATTCAGGCTGACTTATAGCACTAATCCCAATAGAGATATTTTTGTATGTATGAGTACGGCTGGTTGTGTTTTACGGTTGGCTGCCTCTTGATGTTAGCAGGGCTGGCCAAGTGGTAGGTTCTGCTGCAGAATCACTGGTTTAGAAATCAGGCAGCCGAGGTCCCAGTCTCAGCACACATGTCTCAGAGGGTCATTCCTGGCCTTTTGCCTGGGTGATGCCTCCTTATCTTTCAGTTGTCACATTAAATGTCCCTTCCTCAGCATCACCTGTCTCGACTGTCTCCTGAACTAACTCTGGTTGCCTAGTCTATGTTCGTGTGGGCCCCTTTATAGCTCTTACCACAAGTAATCATTGAAGTGATTATTCAGGTTATCTCTCATGAGGCTATAACTTTTGCAAGGATAGGGACCTGTTTCACCACTGTATTTCCATCATATAACATAGTACCTGGCACAAACTACATTTGAATTAACTCTTCAAATTTTTTAAATCATGTTATTCACACCTATAATTAGAAATTTAAAAAGTATAGAACATTTAAAATGAAAATATATTCAGTATCTCACTAAAGATGACAAAAATAAAAGATCCTTGTCTTTAAAAATAGAAGAAAACAAAATATAGTTGGCTGGAGTTGAATGGGTTCACAATGGGGTAGGATTATTTCCCTTATACACAGACCCCATGAATAGCTTTTTTATTTCAATTTCAAAATATTAGTGCCTTAGTGACAGGATGAAACTTCCATGGAGGAATCTATGCTGAGAACAGATGGGTCCAAGGCCTTCAGCTAAATTCCCATGGTAACCTGCTCCATGCATGTTAACAGCTATTCCTCGTAGATTTTACTGTTCTTGGTGGGCCTTTGAAAGCCTTTCTAGGAATACAGGATCACATTCAGCTGCTGCCTAATGAAGTAGTAAGGCAGGTTGGAGCCCCCACGGCTGTGTGATTTGGCAGGGGAGGGATATTTTAGTAAATTTGTATGTTTAGAAAATTAATGTTCATTTAAAGATTTGCAGCTTAAAAAGCACTTTCATATGGAGTGTTTGGTCTTTGGTAGTTTTATATGGTTGAGAGTAATCATTGAAGGAGTGGGATGTAGCAAAGCAGAACTTCTTGAGTTTGAATGGAAATTTGTACAACCAATTCTAATTGTGGGAAGATAGAATTATATACATGTGGGTACATCAATCCCCAAAATTAAAAAAATTCTCAAAGAAAAAGTGAATATTCATATATTTGTTCATTAATTCAATGGTGGAGGGTGAAGGAGCCTACCTTGGTACATCTTCCAGTTCTAGAATGTAAGAGAGACCACCACTTCATGCCCTGCTACAGGACCAGGTGTGTGCGTGCACACTTGCAGGCGAGTGTTGGAGTTGGGCACGCTTAGCTGGTGCTTAAGGGTGCTCAGAATTAGCTAAGTTCATATGATTATGTTGTGTAATCGGTATTGTGAAGCTTTAGGCTTTTATCTATAAATCAAGATAATTTAACTGTAAGCACCAACATAGTCTACATTGAGTGGGGCCTGTGAGGAAGGTAATTTTGTTCGTGGGCCATGGGTTATAGTGGGTTCACACAGTCACCTGGAATGGACGTGTGTGGCGATCGGAGAGGCGGGAGACCAGCAGCGATGGGCTCATCATCCTGCCCTGGGTCTCGGCCTCTGAAGTGGCTCAGGGCCTCAGAGGCGGGCTTCCGGGTATTGTTGGCAGGGCAGCAGCTGTTTACTGACAGCTGCTTACTTAAGAAGGCATCTTGTGGCAGATGGAATCCCTGGGCTCTAAAATCTAACAGACTCAAATGTTAAGGAGATTTAATGAGCCTGGATTGGAATTCACAAAGATAGTAATCGTCTATGTAATATTAACCAGTGTAATGCAAGTGAAGTACTAGAGTAATATTCAAACCCATGCAAGTATCATGTGCACATCTCACACTGTTTGGATGGTAGATTGCAGGGGCTGATTCCACTACCTCCCAGCATCCGTAGGAAAGGTGTTTCTTGAATACTTCAGTTATGATTCATTTCCTTTGCCCACTAGGGAGGAGCCTAGATGAGACAGGTATCCAACCCATCTCCCATGTCTCTTCCTTACAGTGACACTGACAGGACGATTCTAATCAAGCTACATCTGTTTCCCAGAGTTATGTTTTGTTCCATCTATTTTGTAAAATATCTTAGGAATAAGACACTACTAATTTAATGAGCACCTACAATGTGCCATACATTTTTCACACATATTATTTCAAATACTCTCAACCCCATAAAATATACGTTATAGGCCCCATTTTATGTACTTAGGAAACTGAGACTCAAAGTCACAGAGCTAGTAATTGGCAGAGTTGGCATTTGAACAATTTTCTGTCAAACATAGAGTCCATGTTCTTTTTAAAAATAACACAAATAATAATTATAATAATATTTACTGAGCACTTATATACAGGACGGTAATGAACTTACAAGGTAGTTGTTACCCAATGAAGAAAAATTGAGAAAGGGGAAACAGAGAATCATAAAATTTGAGTAACTTGCCCCAGACTATTTAGTAAGTAACACATCCCAAATTTGAACCCATTTTATTTGGTTACAAAGGCTTTTACCCACTGCACAAAACCACCTACTGGACTTTTGTACTCTAGACAAGGTAAAACCAAGGTAAAAACAAAGTAAACAGGTAAAAGCAAATATGGTTAAGAGGAGCCGAAGAATGAAGTAGGTTGCAGGTTAACTAGAATCAGACTGTCTATTTCTTTTTTTCCTAGGTGTCCACTCCCTCCACTTCAACCAGCAAGTCTTTCAGTATGAATCCCACAGAAACCAAGGTATGGAGAGTCTTCCAGAGTCAGCTTGGGTGAATGTGAATGCCTTTAAGTTGATTAAGTAAAACAATAGTTGGTTGATTAAGTAGACTAATAGTTGACAGATGATTTGTATGTCCTAGGAGGCTTAGGTTATAGAAATAATCATTTTCTTCCTAATTTATGGGGGTCTTCAGAAACTCAGCCTTCCTTTCAGTATTCACTTCCAACGTCATCTATATACTTCTGTCATTTTAGACTATCTAGGAAAGTGTAGTCACCCAGGGCTATTTTGGTCCTAGACCTGATTTTTTATTCGTAAGATAATCTAATTTCATTTCTCTGGCTCTAAATAAGCATATAAATTCCTTAACTTTTTACTAAAATTGTTTTATTATTCCATTCATTTAAAACTAAATATAAGAATGAGAAAAGTTACACTAAATGAACATAGAAGTAAAACAGATTGGCTGTTTCCAATGCTTTCTGAAGTTGTTTTCTAAAATTTGAGTCATACGGGGTACTATCTTATTGATAAACCTTTGTTGAGCTGCATTTGGAATTTATTCTAATATTTATTGGAATTTCGGAAGAGAAAGTAAAAGAATGTTCTCCAATAAGATTGCCACATAGAGTAAGCCTAGTTCTGAAGAGTTGGCTGAAGCTGTCTTAAACCCTCTCCCTCAGTTACCATGTCTCAAGCTCTGTTTCTTGGGAATATTCTTGGGTAGAGGACTAAAGAGGTAGCATTTTCAAGATGTTCTCAACTAATTCTTATGAGCCACTATTTTTGAGTGTCTTGAAGAGCTACCCCACCTCCTTATTACTAAGTTGCCCTTGTTTAAAATCACCAACACAGTTTTACATTCTGTCTTCTATATTATTTTTCTATCCCAGTGGGATCTTATGCTCTACTTTAGTACTGGGACCATAATTTAGTACTATTGAGCGATCCTATGGCCTCATCTTGAACTGTCTTTAAAGGACATTGCAAATATCTTGAAAAACATTGTTTGAATCTAAACTCTTATAAATGTCATCTAGCATTCATTTTAATTTTTAAATGTATTTTAATCTAAAATTGTTATTTAGATTTTACATTTACCTTAAATTCTTATTTTTTTCAAAATATACATTATTTGATCCATAATTAATCTATTAGCTGCCACTACTTATTTATACCAAGCTTAATCTTAAAAATTACAAATAAATCTGATCTCAATCTTAAAATAATCTTAAAACTCTAGAAGTGTCTACCAAAAACCAATTCTCATTGGCCTTAGAGTTGATAGAAACTAAAAAAGGTAGATAGAAAGGAGAACTAAAAATACAGGATTTCCTTTTGATTATTTTGGTTCACATTTGACCTATTGCTTGATTTTAATTCATCCCCCCTGATTCTCAGCTCAAGGACCAATGGTTATCTCAGGTGTGCTCTGTTTCCCAGGGCAAATGTCAACAAATTCTTCAGCCATAGCTAAACATTAATCATGAGAATTTCTGGCAGTCCTATGGAACTTGAGGAATGGAGGAGCAAGAGGAAAGTAGGAGAACGAAGAGAGGTAGAAACAAAAATAAGATGCACATGATGACGTGTCACCAGTGGCTGACTCAAGACCACTTTTGGCCTCAATTCTCTCTCCTTGGTTGATTTCAGTCACTCTGTTCTCATTATTATCTCCATGTGCTTCTGATGTTTGGCTCATAACATTTTTACTAACCTCTTAGAGATTTTTGTGAACTTGATGAGCATATTTCTCCTAATATTTTGAGCTTTTAGAGAAAAGATGTTAATTCAAGATAATACCTATCCCAAATCCTTGTCATGCTCTACACCTTTCAAATGAAATTCAGCCTAGCTCTGAAAGGTGGTGATGTGTCTAGACCTAACTTCTCTCTCACATGCACTGCTATGTGAGAAAGAGAACTTAGATCTCACACACAGCAGTGTGACTACCAATTCTAATTGATTAGAAGTAATTTAACCTTGCATCTGTGAGTGTACATTTTTAATTGTATTGTATTGATTGCCCATTTACAAATTAGGAGCTATTAATAGATTCAAACCATTACAATGCCAACTCACTTATTTTTCTTGTCAATTTAATGAATTACATTTGCATAAATTCAAGAAAGCATAGTAGCACACTTGGAAACTCAAACAAAGATCCAGTTTGAAAGGATCCAAAATATTAAAAAATTTAAAAAAAAACAAAAACATTTCTTTGATCATTAACTTTGTTTCTTTCTCAAAACCATAAGTGTATCAGCATAATAAGAGCCCATTATGTGAGGAAAGTATGTGTCTTCATTATAGAAGCACAAGATGTGGTAAGTTAAGAAGATACTTGGCATTAGCCTCTTCAGATAATAGAATTAAAAAAATAGAAGTTTGTGCTAATACCACCAAACAAATAAAAGAGAAATAAATTATAGGGCGCATCAGGCCTAATTTTTAAATTCTTACTTTGAAAAATCCATAAAACAAATCAAATTTTATTTTTTTATTTTTTTATATTTCCTATGCCAAGAATGCATACATATACTTAAGGAATTGTCTTTTTTGGCACAGGTAACCTTTGGTTGGGTAAAACTCTATAGAATACTCCATTAAAGATCCTAAATCACAACCAATTCTTCCAGAGCATTCCTAGAACTTTAGATCTCTAGATTTTTATTGTACAATAAAAACCCATGCACTTTTTACAAAATTGTTGTATGATTAGGTTGCCAGAATTTTAGAAAACTTTTCCTTTGATCATAACCAAGCATTAGAAATATAGATGGAAAAATATTGCTCAAGCAGCCTTTACACAGAGAAGGGAAGTAAAGGAAAGAGATCCAAAACTAATTTAATAATGAAAATCTTACAGATTTTTCTATACCAGAAAAAGTAAATCCAAACTGAAATATTTGCTTGAGACTTTAAAATTTAAGCTCCTTCAACTTCTTGGAATTATATACATCTGCATAGAGTAGATGAGTGTAATGGGTCTTGATATGAACATTTTAGCTCTGTTTATATGTGGTACTTATTTGACTGTCAGGTAAAATAAGACCATACTTGGGGTTGTGCTCTTATATTAGGCCATTCCTATCAGCAGTCAGATGGACGGTCTTCATCCTCCTAATAAGAAAAGACAAAGAAAACAGGTGATGTGGTTCATTGTACCGGGGCACATTTCTGCTTACTAATGTTCACTTTGGCTTTTTAGTACATGCTGATTGCAGTTCACGGTCTTCTGTAACTCTCTGACCCATCACAGGCTTTCTAGTAGGCTGTCATCCATTGCTCACATTCTGGCACTAAAAATAAATTTCACTGCTTTCTGTGCCCTCAGTTTTGTCACTTTCCCATTGCTTCACAGCATCAGCCAAAACCTATGACGAATATTTCACTCATAGATCTATTATGTTAGTGGCTTTGAAGGAAGAGCGTTTTTATTTTCTTTTGCTTATGTATTAGCTACAATGTTCATAGCAATAAATCTTTACGTATCTTTGATACACATAGGAAAAGTGAGATGTAAACTGGCACCTAAATAGTAAAAACAGAATATTTATTAGTGTGCTTAAGTATTTATCTAAGAGTTATAATTCCAAACAAAATATAATAATTTTAACTCATAAAGTTTATATTTATAAATACATCAAAATTATCTTTTTAGCTTCCCTAGTTGGAGAAAATCTATGATAAACTTTGTAAATGATGTCCATTTTTCCTCCCTTATTTCCTTCCTTCCATCCTTTTTCTTTCTTTTTCTGCATTTAGGCTGTAAAAATAGAACCTGAAAAGAAGTCACAATCAACTAAGGTAAGTGATTTAACTCAACTAGTGAGTTATTTGGATTCTTTAAATAGTAATGAATATAACCACAATGAGATACCATCTCATACTTGTCAGAATAGCTATAATCAATGGAACAAATAATAATAAATGTTGCAGAGGATGAGGACAATAGTAATGAATAACCAAGTTTCTCCATTGTTGGTATTGAATGGTAAAAGGATTTTTGTCAGCTAATTTATTGAATTTTGGATTATTCTTTTGCACATGATTTTATAGAGTATAAAATAATTATAACATTGAAATTATACATAAAATTAATGTATAATATTTTATAAACAAAAACTACATTTCAAAAGGAATTTGTTCAAATCTATATTTTTTATAGGTGAAGTAATTGTTTAAAAAAATAAGCAGCAGGAATAAAGGAGAGAGGGCAAAGGGTAATAAGTATCCAGTTACTTTAATAATGAGATATCAAGAATAACTGTCTGTTGAACCTAGCACCCAGAAAACTTAAAGATAAAAGTCCTTCCTAAGAGTCTGACTGGCTTAATCTTGAGAGTCTTATCTTGGTTGGTAGAACTAGCCATTGAAGACACAGCTCTGACTCTCCCTTGGGAACACCTTTCCTGGCTTTCTTGACTCAAGGCTGTTTACTCTGAAAGCTGATCTGTCTCCACTTGGAGATGGACCTCAGAGTGTCTGCAGGCACAGCAAACGCTTCTTTTCAGTAGAATGCTGCTCTTCATTTCTTTCAAGCACACTTAAGAAAGTACTTAGATGAAACCTCAGGTTCCCTGTGGGAAAGCACAGAGATGCTGTGGGCTGAAGTACTTTTAAGTGGAGGCAAGGGTGAGGCCATCTGTGTGAAAGGTGAGGCTTATCGGATTTTCTGTAAGGCATCTTGGTGGCCTCTGAGGATGATAATTCCATAGTCCAGACAGGTGGAGGTAGTCTTCTATTTTATATTTAAATGCTTTTGGCTATCCACCCTATCTCCAGAGAATTATGTTTCTGGTTTCTTCTCTACTTGTAACACAGAAAAGATATAAATCTTTTAGTTGAAGAAAATGCAGTTTTCTTTATTTTATTTTTTTTCACATAAATTGCAAAAAAAAGCCAATAACTTAGAGATACGTACCCATTTGAAAAACGATTCTAGGTGAAATACTAAATTTGTCATTATTCTGATGATTATCATTTTTCAGACTGTTGATAGGATTGCCATTGACCAGACAGCACATATATACTTCTCTAATTGGGCCTTTCGCAAGAGAGGCAGAATGGTCTAATTGGAAATTTTGTACTTGAGCCTGTTTGGAAATATGAAAACAATGGAATCCAGTGTAATTGAGATTTTATCTTTTGAAATTGACAGCCATCTGTGGTTCATGAGGGAAAAACTCAAGAAGTAAAGCCAAAGGAACACAGAGAGGTAAATGATCATTATTAGGACTTGATATCATAAGGGAATGTGTGTTCACACACATGGATAAAATACTAAACTCTTAAACACTCAAGACTTAAATCCTACTAGGATGGGTGATATTTATTTTTGCACCACCATGTGGCAATTGCAGTATTTGCCATTTATTCATGATTCTTGCTGTATTTGTGGGAAAGGATTTGCATTATATCAAATTTTGAACCTAAAGTGAAGTTTTATCACATCTGCATCACATCAATTTAAACTTGCACAGTTCATAACTACATAAAATACAACTGTGTGAACACTTTCTGTTCCATTGGGAAAAGTATCTATTTGCCATCTTGTTTGTTAACAAAGTGGTGTATGTGTGTGTTTTCAGCCAAAAAGCCTATCCAAACATGCTTCAGATACAGGAAGCAAGCATGCTCATAGTGAAAAAGCAGTTTCCGGATTAAGTGAGCAGGAAACATCAGAGAAATCAACAAAACCAAAGGTAGGTAAATCATATTGATAGCTAGGAAAACACTAATATCAACTAGGGAGTAAGAGACAGATCCTCTATCTACATTGACACATGGAGGAGAATCTAAAGAGCTCTGCTGAATATATCTTGTATTGTCATGATTTGGTGCCATCTTTTTACTGGTTTTGCAAATAGCCTTGTGGAAATGTGGGCTTATGAAAGTCCTGAAAAGAGCATCAGATGGTCCAGGGGATGTTCCACCCAGCCTCTCCTATTGTCCAGCAGTACCCAGTTGTGACTGCAGGGTAGCAGGCTCTGGTGTCTCACAGACAGGGAGCTTGAGATTGAGGCCACCTCCTGGACCCCTCTCTTTGTGGGCTGTGGGAACATAGATGCTCTGCGTGTTTTGCTGTTTACGTAGAAGTTTTAGAGTTTTTAGAGTCTTGTTCTAGAAGAGATGAACTTACAGAGCCAAAATCAGAAATAGATTCCATATTTCTAGAGCTACTAGGGGGCCAGCTCCTAGAAGAAGAAACATCTATGAGAAGACCTTTCCTGTTGAGAGTTCTTGGAAGACAAGAACTAGGCTAGCTTGATAATGTACTTTATATCAGAGATTGTAAGCCTGTGGCCCACCAATTAAATGTATCCCATGTGTGTTTTGTTCAAATCTATTTTGTTTGGCTTACAGTGTTAAAATTATTTTTAATTAGCTGCCAACAATAAAGTGAGAATCTTTCACCTGAAGTCAAAATTTCTGGCTTCTCTTAAAAAATCAATATCTGGCAGCGGTGAGTTCACATGGCAAGAATTGACTGGAGCTTTACGCCTGGTATATGTGCTCAACTTTACCATAGTCCCTACCTGGCCCACTCTGTAAACTCGAGTCCAGCCTTATGTGGTACCCAGTGTTGCATCATGTTCAGTAGAATCTAGCAAACATTCCTCTACGAGATGTCCAGGAGGGTAAACAAGCTCAGTAGTGACATTTGAAATGAATGATCTCAAAAAATAGTTACTCAAAGAAACTCAGTCCTGTTGATCATTTATTCCCACCCTTAGACTAAACCACAGGACGCAGTTTCTGCTGATGGAAAGAGTGTTGTTGCTGGTGTAGCTGTGGAATCTGGCAGACAGGATGACAAGGTGAGCTCATGAGCAGATATAAAGTGTACATGGGCCTCGGTGCTTATCAGGTCTCTTTCATGAGAAATGTGTACTCAGCGAAGGCCCATCCTACCAGGGCTTTAGGTCTCACTCTCATTTATCATTTAGAGTTTTAGTGCTGCCACACTCAAATGACCTATCAGTTGATAAAACTGAACACTGTTCATATGTGAAATTTTGTGAAGAGGATCATATAACTAAAGGATATAGAATGAGCAGGATACCAAAAATGATTTTAAAATTCATGTATTTAGTTAATACTCATTGAGCACCTGCCATGTATAAGGCCTGGTATCAGTACCAAGGAAATTAACTTGTGAGTTGACTCAAATCCTGCCTTTAAGATGTATTGGTTTGAATTAAAGCAAATAAATTGCCATGAGCATTTGAAAAAGCATGACTTTCAGCTTTCTACCTGGACACCAGCTATTGGGATACTAGTAAATGACACTAATAGCTGTGACATCTATCTCAGTTGTTTTGGGAGGTTTTCAAAGGAGATATCATAAGCCTCTCAGAGGAGAGTGTATGTGCCCTCCTGGTAAATTGTGGGCTGGTCTTCCTTAGGTCCTTTGATGAGCCACGTCAGATAATAGCCTGGAAATGTAAGGTGAGAAGTACCTGGCTTTGTACCCATAGCAGTGCAGAGTGAGGCATCAGTTTGGAGGCCAGGCTTCCCTAGAAATGCTAGTACTTGTTTCTCCTGAAGCCATGAGTAAGTAATTGAAGCAATAATGAGAAGATGGAAATGAAAACGGGGGAAGTATATATTTTATTTTCTTGCTTCTCACAATGTGAAAGGTATCCCCCTACAGATAGATGGCAAGTAAAGTCATAGGATAAATTGTGTCACATCTCCCTGAAGCATCAATTTTTCTTAGATTTTGGGAGAAAATGCACATTGTTTTTGTTCAAATTAATGCAGATATCCTATGGTGTTATGGTAAACTTTATATAAATTTTTAAATGAAGATATTCAACTTAAATTAAAAAATTATTTTCCTGCAACAGACCACTTGAGACTACCCTCAAACCATCCAGGGGTACCCATTACTCTCTTGCATTGGTTTGAAAAATAGATAGATTTAAGAAGATTAGATCTCTTAGAATAGGCCTTAAAATGTCATCAAAATTTGAAAACTTATGCTAGATATAAATTAGCCAGGGCTATCAGTAAAAGATAAACAATAAAATTGAGAGGCTTATATGGAATACTGGTGTGAGTTGACTTGTGCTGGAATTTGTGGTAAATCATTTCACTTTTCTTTGCCTCTGATTCGTCTCCCATAAAATGGGATTGATCATATCTGCATTTTTTTAAAAAGTACCTACCGTGCTTAACTGTGTCTAATTCTGTAGGACACCCGAGTTGCAGGCTGGCCCATCTAGGGGTGGGAAGAAGACAGTACACCTGGGGCTGCAGATCAAGGCAGGTTACGACAAGGAGCTGTTTAGTGAGGAATGGAGACATTCTCTCTGATTGGGGAAATCCATAAGGACTAAGAATAGATCCCATCTGAGTGAGGCGTGTAAGGATAGCTAGGGTTGGAGGCTTACAGACTCATCAAGGTGGAAAAGTATAAGATGTGTTCTGGGTACAAAGTGCATTCCAATGTTGGGTGAAGCACAGGGAGGTGAGTGGTGGGACTGTAAGACCAGAAAGACGGGTTGACACGTTGCTGTGGAGACTGCTGAGGTGAGTTTATACATGTGGTAGTGATTCAACAGGCAAAGGATAAACACTGAAGATTAGAGAACAGATGGAATAATGCATTAAAACTAAGCTGCAGAAGGATTAAGTGACTGCAGTTAGGTAGGATGAAATGGAATAGAGATAGGAAGGTGGAAGGCTGATCAGGGGCTGTTTCAGTAGTCCTGTTGAGTCCCAATTTAATCTAAATTGGAGCTGAGATAGAATAAGACAGTGGGGAGTGATGGAGGAGACATTGCAGAGGTAAAATCTTCAGGTTTTAGGAAATGATCAGCTGCAGTGGGCAAGGGTAGAGTAAAATATCATAACCTGGGGCTTCAGAGTGTGAATGAACCAGGTTGATAACCCTAAGGTGAGGGCTTGTGCCAGTGCAGGGCTGGCACCCAAGAGTGAGTGCCTCCTTAAATTATGAGCCTGGTCCCTAATTACCACTGACAGATGGACACAAGTCACAAGAGGAATTGATTGAGGAGGAAAAGTGTCTGATTTTGGACAGGCTGAATTTAAGTGTCTTGAGCTGCCCCAAGAAAGATGTGTAGCAAGGCAATTAGAATATTGTCTTAGAGTACAGGAGAATGGGGAGAGAGAGAATAGGAGAGGGGAGGGACGAAAGGACATGAACAAATGTCTGCATAAGGTCCTGGTTGAGTCATGGATATGGATTCAGGTGCCCAGACTGAGGCTCACACCTTGGTAACCCCCACAGTATTTTTAACATAACAGTCTCAGCAATCAATTTATTAAGCATTTTCTTATATAATAGGTACCTACAAGGGGCTTGGTATGGGCCAAACACTGGCTTTCATACTTCAAAAGATAATTTATCTTATCCTCACAGTCCCTGGGGCAGGTACGATCACTGCATAAAACTGGGGAGTCTCACACATGAGGACACAGAGGTACGGCCAGCATGTTTCAGCTGGTGTTCTCTCCACCTCCATTCTCTGCTGCCCAGATTTTGGGAACTGGCAAATATGACAGTTCACTCTGTCAATATGGGCTTAAATCAGTAAGATTTAAGATGCTGCCATTCTATTTTTTGAGGTTAAGAATGATTCACTATGAAGAATAACCTGCATTCAAAGAGGAAAACAACAATCTGGGGAAAGCCCTTTTACTATTTAACTCAGATTAAAAGAGAATATTTAATTTGTCTTAATCCCATCAACTTCACCCATTTAGTTCCTGCCAGACCATGAAAACATTTGGTTCCTGGGCCTAGAGGACGATTTTGAACAGGACCACCAACACAGTACAGAAATATTTAGAATGTATGCAGTTGGGGGCAAAGCAGAGGAGATGCCAGAGGTGGCAGAGAATGAAGGGCACACAAATGACTAGTAGAACCGGGATGGTGCTTGGTCCTGGCTGCAGTGAGAGATGAGTCAGAGGGATCCTCACCAGGGTCAGACTTCAGAGAAGATTATGTCTGGGTAAAGGCATGGAAACCACAGACTGGGAAATTATTGGCAATCATTGATAGAGCAGCTGAAGTACACTGGTAGAAAGGAAATTTATTTTAGGAAAATAAAGGAAAGAGTAGGTGATGAGATGCCAGAGAAAGTGGTATGGAGATCTGGATGTGTGGGAGCAAAGACTGAAATAGCAACAGCTAGAAGAAGTGGCCACATATTGAAAGAATTTACGGGTCTTGCATATCTTGACGTTGGGCCCTGGGAGAGGCAACCGAGAGTAGTGAAGAAAGAAGACAGCAGTTTTCGATTCAAATCTTGATTCTGTTTTTCACTGTGTGACCTGAGAAAGGTTACTTAACCTCTCTGAGCCTTGCTTTCCACATTACAAATATACATTAATATTATTTATGCTGTTCTGAAGAAGGATGTAACACATACAACACAGTGTCTGGCACAGAGCAGATGTTCAGTATATGATCAAGGCTTTTACTATTATAATGAATTCATTTTTAAATATGTATTATTATTGAATTTTAAAATGTATGTGAAGAAGTTTTGTTTTTTTTCTTTCTAATCCCCGACCAGAAAAAAGAAAATAAATCATTAACCTCGGCTGTACCGGTTGAATCCAAACCGGGTAAACCATCTGGAAAGGTATGAAGATAGCAGTGTATTTCTGCTTAAGCTATTTATTCAGTCTCTATTTCTTGATTTCTTGAGGGCAAACAGTATGAGGGGGTAACTTAATGGATCTTTTTAATGAATTGTTTCAAGCTCATATGAGTGGGTTGAAAGTGTGATTTTATTATATATGTTTATAACATTTTATATTATAACCCTCTGTTTTAAAAACTCAGTTACATCCCATGTGGTTTACATTTCACTTTCTTTCCTGCCAAAAGACACCTTTAACCAGAAGTATCACTAAAGAATGTCAGGTACTTCATTCTAAAATTTCCAGTTGAATCAGTCTAATGCTAACAGGCCTCAAATTCTATTACATGATCAAGTAAGTTCCTAATATTGTAGTGGGAATATGATAGTTGCAAAACAAACAAACAAAAACAACCAACAACAACAAAAACTCGTCACTTTTAATCTGAGTTAAATAGTAAAGGATCTTTCCCTTTACTATTTAAATATAGGTTTTTCTTCACAATGAATAGTTCTTAACCTGAAAAATGGGATGTTGGCATTCTTTTATTCATTGTATTGTTTCAAACCCATATTGAAAGAATAAACTGTCACTTCTTATAAATTTAACATCCCTTTCAAGTAATTTGTGAACATCTTTGGGGAAGCAAGTGAACAACAACAAAAACAAAACCCACAAATGAATGAAAACACAGGGCAATCCACTTTTTGACATACATTTTATTTGGAAGAGGTACGATAGTGAGATTTTGTTGGGGCTCTTTGGATATTTAACTCTGGAAAACTATTGAGCAGCAGTAAATATCAAGCATTTCTCCTATTGCATATAGCGACATGATCATAATTCTTTGTATTTTGTTGGTTTTTTTTTTTACCTGTCAGTAAATTGGTCTGGCAGCTTTAATGAACCATACATTTGCTCATGTAGTTAATGCCTTTAGATTTATTAAAATTATGATTCCTACTTGAATATGACTTTTTATCTTTCCACCCTACAATCTATACTCTGAGACGTTAAATAATAAGGACTATTAGAGACCAGATTTTAACTGTTTTGATAGTTAAAGAACTTTTGGTGTTTTGGTATTTTTTCTACACAGAATGGTGTTTTTAGTTTTAAAAAAAAAGAAGTCAAAAGTGAAATATATATATATAATAAATAGCATTTAAATATCTGCTCTCTTTTTTCTACCAGTCAAGCATGGATGCTGCTTTGGATGACTTAATAGACACTTTAGGGGAACCTGAAGAAACTGAAGAAGATAACACAACATATACTGGACCTGAAGTTTTGGTATGTGATCTTGGTATCTGTAAAGATTCATTCTTAATGGGTAGGAGAGCAAAATAAGGTCATGATGCACAAAAGTATACCTAGTGTTTTGTTGCTTAGAGAGAAATGGGATGATGTCAGTATTAATATCAGCAACTAAAATCAGTGTTAGAGATGAAAGTGTTTTATCCTATGGTAGCTATACTATTACATTGATTCAGCAAACATTTATTGATTGTGCTGAGACAGGTGCTGGCATGCAGCCTCTTGAGTCACAAAGACTTTTTCAATCCTCAAAATCTGAGTCCTATGGACTTAAACTTATTTCAGTCTCTAGGTATAACCACCCTCGGTATGTCTTTATTCCTAGTTTTTAAAAGCAAGAATATTATGTGTTCATTGATATTTTTTTAAAAAGAAAAGACATCCCGTAGACTAGAAGGAAATATTTGCAACAGACACAACAAAGGATTTGTGTACAGAATTTGTGAAGAGTTTTAAAAAGAAAGACAACCCAATAGAAAATTAGGAGATAACTTGATTGGCCAATAAACAGACAAAATGAAAGTCTCCCTAGTAATTAGGAAAATGATATAAAACATGAAGAGATATCACTTCATACTTAACAGGTTGGCAAAATATAAAAATCTAACAACTCAGAGCAGAGCAATTCCATGTCCGAGGGGATTGATTCCCCAGAGAGAGCCTCGCCCAGGTGTACAGGGAGCTATAAGAACAGCTAGAACATTTGGAAATTATTATGTTCAACAGGAGAGAAGATAAGGTGATGGAGTATTTTCTAGTGGTTGAAATAGATCATTACAAACATGGATACATTACAAAAACATAATTTTGATTAAAATAATTACAGAATGCTATATAGAATATGATACCATTTGTATAACATTTGAAAATATACAAATAATTCTATATATTGTTCTTGGATACCTACACGTAGGATAATTGCTTTAAAATATCCTTAACTTTAAGTGGGTAGATATGATAAAGTTCAGAATGGTGGCTATCTTTGGTTAACAAGGAAGGGGAATGGGATTGGAAAGGGTTAACAATAGTTTCATAAATTAAGGATGGAATAGTACTTTGGTTTCAGAATATACATATAACATTCTCAGCTAAATAATTATAAAATATCTCTATTTATGTGATTTTTGTTCCAGGATCCAATGAGTTCTACCTACATCGAGGAATTGGGTAAAAGAGAAGGCACAATTCCTCCCAAATATAGGGAACTTTTGGCTGTAAGTTAAATAACCGTTTACCTTTACTGTTTCCTTTTTGGAATATAATATTTATCACAATGATATACCTGCCAATTTTTAAATTTAGAAAAAAAATGAGGCACGTGAAGCTGCCATTAGTATGGCACTCACTGTATTAGTTTGCTAGGCCTGCCGTAACAAAGTACCACAGACTGGCTTAAACAGCAGAAAGACATCATCTCACAGTCCTGGAGGCCAGAAAACTGGCATCAAGGTGCGGACAGGGCTGGTTCCTTCTAAGGAAAGGATCTGTTCCAGGCTCCTCTCCTTGGCTTGTAGATGGCCATCTTCTCCCTATATCTGTTTATGCTGCCTTCCCTCCATGTGTATCCCTTGGTCCATGTTCCCCCCCATTTTATAAGAACACCAGTTATATTGGGTTAGGGTCCATCCTAAAGTCCTCATTTAACCTTAATTGCCTCTATAAAGGCCCTGTCTCAAAATACAGTCACATTTCTGAGGTACTAGGGGTTAGGACTTCAACAATATGAATTTTGGGAAGACACAGTTCAACCCATAACCTTCACTGAGGAATACATGTTGCTGATTATAAGGGTTAATTTCACTTTCTCAACATTATCCAATGAATATTTATTTCAGAAGAAAGAAGGGATCACAGGCCCCCCTCCAGACTCTTCGGTAAGTTTACATAAATGTCTTCTAAGATCCAGATGAACATTTTTTATATCTTTGGTTGGCAGGTAGGGCTATTCTGTATTTTGGGATTATGGCTAAAGTAATCTCTAAATCAGATAAAGTTTCTGTTTATTCAGAGAAAGCGGGTGGATATGGGGATTGTCTCAGTGTTCATCGGTTTCGTATGGAGTTTTTTTGAAGGGAAGAGGAGGGAGCCAAGAAAGTTTTAGGATAAAATGTTGATAAAAATAGAATGAGAATATATCCTAACGTAATACATTAGAAGAGGGGAACAGGAAAATAATATTGCAAAACCCTTTCCCTTCTAGACATAGGCTTCCATCAGAGTTATTTTATTAACAGATCTCATTCAGTGGTAAAGGAATCGCCAAAGTACATTCTTCATATGCTGGGTTTATAATCTGATCCTTCACTTGAATGATTCCCACAAGTTACCTACCCATCATGGTGCCTGTTTCTTTAGAAACCCATGGGGCCCGATGATGCCATAGATGCCTTGTCATCTGACTTCACCTGCAGTTCTCCTACCGCTGGTGGAAAGGAAACTGAGGAAGAGGTATTATTTCCAATGTTATTAGTGGAACTTGTTAGAAACCCTCTTGAACTTTAAAACAACTGCTTTTTAGTTCCAGGTACTACATTTCCCTCATCTATAAATCTAATTTTTTGTGTTTTGTTTTTCAGAAATCTACAGGAGAGGTTTTGAAAGCCCAGTCAGCTGGTGTAATCAAAAGTGCTGTCCCACTGCACGAGAAAAAAAGAAAGGTGGAGGAGGTATAAATAATCACTTCTTTGAAAATAACCACGGTCACCTGACAGCAGTTGTTTTCCTGAAGCTGAACTGGCTGATTCCAGACAATCCTAATAGTGCATTACACATGACAAGGAGCATCTTTTCTTCCTCTGGTCTGTGTGGAATAGTGAAACCAATCAGGCTGATACTGATTATCTCCAGGCAGGTCTTTTCTGTTTCCACAAATGCTTATGAGAGATTTCAGCACAACCTCTTTGGTCACGAAACAAGACTATCTCACCATTACAATACGCAGAAGGGCAGGACACCAGATAAATTATACTCTTGGAACATAAAGTCTTTAATGTGCTTTCCTAAAGGAGCTTGAGCCTTGTGAAATTACTAGAGGGATATTGTAGCTGCTTCTGTCTACCTCTCTTAACCACAATCAACTTAATTCTCACAAAACCTAAAATGTGGTTCTATACCTCTGGGCTAGATGAGAAAAGATGTCCAGTGCAGATACTACAAGGGACAGTTTCTGTCGGAGCTGCTCTGCCTCTCCCCTCCCTGAGTGGACAGTTTATTTTTATCTTGCTGGCTGAAGGCACAGTAAGAGCACCACACCCCTGAGAGTGGGAGTTCTTACAGCCATCAGTCATTGTGCCTTCAGAGAAGAAGGCAGTGGGGGCCACCTCAGGTTTCTTTACTTTCTAGGCTTAGCTGGTTTGCTTTAAAGGACAGCGTTGTCAGAAGTTATTTTTAGAAAAGAAAAACAGGATAGTGAAAGTTTTCTTCTTGAGCTTTTATTTCGATATGAGTATTTTATAATGGCATAATTATCATCGTAGTTATACCTCTAACTTGCTAAATAAGAGGTGCAGTGTGCGTCTGAGAGCACTGTCACTGTAGAAACGTGTCTCAGCTCCAGTTTTCACTCACTGGTAAGTTCTTGATTATTTCTCTTCTGCTAGTTTTCAAATAAAATTGCCTTGCTAAAGTCCTTCCCCAACTGATGGTTCATTTTATAGACTTAAAATTTGTATTTCACAAAGAAGTGGATGGATTATTCAGGCTAAAGAGGTGTTCTCTTTTTTTTAATGGACAGATTTTTCTCCTTTTTAACAGGACACAATGAGTGATCAAGCATTAGAAGCTCTTTCAGCTTCTCTGGGCAGCCGGAAGTCAGAACCTGAGCTCGACCTCAGCTCCATTAAAGAAGTCGATGAGGTATTGACCTTGGAGTTCATGTACAAAGCACATTAGTCTGCAGGTTACAAAACTAAATGTGTTATGCATATCTAGAATTCTCATATAACTTTTATTGGAGACTTAAAATGAACTGCTTTTCATTCTGCCTTACTTTAGGGTCTGATTAATTAAGATTATTTATTGCTGAGGAGTTAGTAACCAAGAAGGATATATGAGTATGTCTTGTAAACCATCTAGAATTTTAATATTTAAAATGAACACTTATCTCCTCTGTCAATGCTTAAATGACACCTGACTAAACAAGATAACGCAGAGGCAGTGGCCTTGTGAGAAATAGTTTTGTCTGCTATTGTGGAAATTGGAAACTTGTATTTTCAGAAGGGGTTTGGGCGCTTCTCTTTATAGGAGAAGAGGGAAATGACTGTAGACGGGTGTGGAGACTATTCTGTTTATAATTGTGGGGAAATACATTGAAAATTTGTCTCAAATTAGAATAAAATCCAGCAACAATTACTCTGTAACCGAAGCTGTTGCCTCTTTAGAGTGTAATGCTGAAGTTTTTATCCCACCACAGTTAACAATATCTTAACAAGCCTTCTGTAAGCTTGTTTTTGGTGGAAAGTTTTAATATTAAATTACAGTTTCTTAAAGAATTTTTCTACTGAGTTCTCTGAGGGAAAAGAGGAAGGAAAGAAGAGAATTGCCCTGGGGACATTTCTGACAAGGTAGTGTGTGGGGGGCGGGGCGGGGGAACATGAGAATGCTGCCGAGGTCCCTCAGGAACACCACCCTATCAGCTCAAGGAGGGAAGCTGGCAGATGTCGCTGTCACAATGCCACTGCCTCTGCTGTCACTTCCTGTTCTGAGTTACTGGGCAAGGTGAGTCTCACCAACTCCCAGCAACTCTTCCTGAGTCTGGGACTGCCCTGGTCCAAAATGGGCCAGTTTCTATCTTCGACTTTCCTTGAGGGCTCACCGGACGCAGTATGGCACCACAGGTTTTGTGAAGGCGAACACAAGGGAGCAGAGGAAGCAGCCCTTGTCCTCCAGGACCAAGTAATATATTGGGAAGAAAAGAAACTTTGACTAAAACACAATGCGAGATACCCATTACTGGGAGCAGCCAAATAGAAGGAAAGGGCGACCTGGCAAAACCCCAGGAGAGGGGTGGTACCGACTAAGTCTAGTTGAGGTTCCACCACCAGAAGGCTCCATGGCAGTGAGCCAGATGCACTTTCGCCTTGGGCTTCTTACATAATTAGGGTGATTTAATGAGACAATAATTTGGGGAGGGAAGTTGTAAACATAAATCTCAGGACAAAAAGAGGCTTAGAGTACCTAAAATCAGATAAGTAGATATAAAAAAAAAGTTAAAAACTTATTAAGCACTTTGGGTAACTAGTTTAGAAATGCATATAAGTATATTAAATTTCCTCCAGAAAACCTAAACAGCAGTAAACTCCTAAAATTATAATAAAAAGAACTGTTCTTTTCTACTTTCTCCACTGGTTTTTGCTTTTCCACTTGTTTTTCTTTTTTTTTTTTTTGTAATGTACAAAATGTCAGCATTTCCTAAGATCTTCCAATCCTCTGTATTCTAAGGCTGAATTTGTACTATCTAATGGTAAATTCATTACTTCCTGGATAGTCTGATGTTGTGATAAGGCTCATAAAGGTCACATACTATAGGATCCACAGCCACTCAGTACATTCCAGACTAGACAGCTGTCTGAGGCAAAATTACATAATACTTCAGAGAAGAGGTTCATGCCTACTTGTCATTTTTATAAGGTATCAGAACATAAAATAATATTTATACCGATACCTCAATAGTAATCTCCCCCGTAGATACTATTTTCAGTGCCTACAGTGCAGACATTTTAAGAATATAAAGATCAAAAAGAAATAAAAAGGATCTAGCTGTGCATGTAACTCTCGAAGTGGAGTGGAGAAGACAGTCTTTATCAAACAGATGACCCCTGACCTTCACAAAGGTTGGTTTATGGGCGGAGAACTCACAAATCTATGAAGTAAGGAGTACCACTACATAGTGGGGCTTCCTCTATATAATGCAGTAGAAATATAAGTAAAAATGTTTAAAAAAACCCCACAAAACTTTGATCCATCTTTTAGTGAGTCATTATTCTATAGAGCAATAAAACTGTATTTCCAAAGCCTAGAAGAATGCCTGCCACATTAAAGTGCTTAATATTTTTTTAAAATTAATCAACTGACTAATTATTCAGTGGAGAACTACCTGGCTGATAATGTAGGTGGGAGAAGTGGGTTGAGCTGGAATTTGCTAAGTAACACGCACACACCTTGCTTTGTGCCCAAGAGCTCCTTGGTTTGATTAAATCCATACCTTGATATAGATTACAATTGTTATAGATCATGGAATTTTGCATTACTCACCAGTTGTTCAAAATACAAATGTTATATCCTAGAAGCCAGTGATCTATTATAGGATTACTGTATACTGTTGTTTTTAACAGACTTGGTTGTTCATTGTTCATTCATCCAGAGAAGTTCTGGTGTTGTTGAAGTGAATCTTTTTAAAGCTAATTGCCCATGGATCTGCCAAGATTCGTGGCGGGCTGCTTTCCCATTTCTGAACTATGGTCAACATGCATGAGAACTGATTGCTTTTTCCCCCACAGTAACTAGCTACCTCATTGAGTAAGACAGATGAAGTCTGTTAAAATCATTGTAACTAAATTCTGCGCTGTGCTTAACTGTCATGAGTATTTTATTTACTTTTCTCTGGTGATCTTTACAAGTCAATAGCTAGGTAAGGATTACTAGCAGCCTCATTTTATAGCTGAAGAGACCTAGTAGAAGAAAAACTAAGTGGCTTCCCAAGGTCACAGAGTGCATGAGGGCAGGGCAGGGAAACCTCCCTAGGATTCCTGGCTGATTTTTCTGTCATTCTCCTTGATGCTGTCCTCAAAGCCACTTACCACAGTCTATAGTTTACAAAGCAAGTACAGACACTTTTATCTGATTTGGTCTTCTCTTCAGCACCCTTAAAGTGCATAAAGTAATGCCATTTTATTTTACGAGTATCATCCAAATGTTTGTTTATTTTTTCTCCACTTTTGTCAGGCAAAAGCCAGAGAAGAGAAACTAAAGAAGTGTGGTGAAGATGATGAAACAGTCCCATCGGAGTACAGATTAAAACCAGCCACGGTACATTGTTAGTCACCGTGCACGACTGCACCACAAGGCCTCTTCTGTTCCCATCATGTTTGTGGGGTCTGTCCCCATGATGCTTAAGGACCATCTGTCCTGGTTCTTACACTGACTCTGGAAACCTGGGACCCTTTCTTCTCTGCTTTCTGCAATTATTCCCTTTAAGGGATGGTTTCCTAAGTCGTGACCATGTGGTCATTAAAATTCCCACAAATTCAAGTGTTTCTACTATTAACAATGCTTGACATAGATTCTTAACCTTAAAGCAGAAGGAACAGTTTGGGAATAATTTTTTTCTCTACCTGCTATATGGATAAAAGCACCATCGATCTTCTAAGTGGTAGATATAAATGTACAGCTATTTCCTCAGTTAAGATGGTTTTGTTGGTTTTGGTTTGAAGTAAGGATGGTGGACTAGCTCCTATAATTATATCTGTAATTTACCTTTGAAGTGATACACATAAACACATGATGGAAAATAGTTGCTATTTTTATATATGCTTATAAATGGAAAGTTTTTCATTTTTAGAAATATTCTACATTGTGAAACCTCATATCCAAAAAAACCCTAAAACGGTATTGTAGGAATAACATCTACCTCTTCATCCTGGGATGGAGAATTGAGACTTTTTAAAAAAATATTCCATTAATATAGCCGCATCTTTTTTGCTAAAGATTTTTAAAAATTAATATTTTTCTATCAAATAGATGAAATTTTTTAGTAACTTTTAAAGAAAAGTAGATATGCATTATATTTTATAACATTTGGTCTCTTGACTTTACATCTCAACTCTTTAATACTTTATAAAAAATAAATCTGAAATAGAAATCCACTTAAAGGAAAAAACAAGCTCTCTCCTCATTTCCTGGAATTCCCTAAGACAAACTTAATGGGACATGAAAGCAAAATTATCTTTTTCATTTTCAATGACTTTTCAATTTTATTTACAGGATAAAGATGGAAAACCACTATTGCCAGAATCTGAAGAAAAATCCAAGGTTAGTAAATAAGTTTTTTCCTGATACTTTTAGAAATGTAAAGCATAAATTGAGATAATTTTGAGACAAGATTTCACTCTGGAGGCTTGGCACGCCAGCCTAGTATGAAGGAGAGGGAAACCGGACAGGGACACTCGCTCGGCTCATCTCTCTGATTCCTTTTCACATATTTTAATAATTATTTTCCTTGTGGGTTATTACTAGGCTATTATAAATTTCTAGTTGATGTTCATTGAACATTAGGAGCTCATGTCAAGAGGGCACTTAATTTAGATAGTTAGCACTTAGAGTTTGTTTCTAATCACAGTATCAAATACTCTAATGATTCTAAACAGCCATTACTTAAGTTGATATTGACCAGCGAAGTTACCTGCAGTAACATTTATTAATCACTTACTATGTGCCTGACATTGCCCTAGTTGCCTTTTATATGTTATCTTTTTGAGTCCTCACTGAATGAGGAAGGTGCTATTATTATTCTCATTTTACAGGTGAGGAAACTAAGATACAGAATGATTATATACATAGCCTAAGCATCACACAGCTGGAAAATAGCAAGGCCAGAACTCCAAATTCAGGCTGTCCAACACAGGGGCCCAGCTTCTGAATCACATGTCATTCTGTCATTGATTACTGTTATTAGTCAAAATCTCTACATGCCCTGAATAAATAATACACTTCCCCTTAAGATACTAGGGATAGCAGAACTTTCACACCGAAACCCCACATGGTCATAGGAGAGGAGTGTATGATCTACTCCTCTGACTTAGAAGGGATGTCATAAGAAAGTAAAATCACAAAAGAAAAAATCTACACATGTCTTCATTGGAAAGAATAGGCAGTTTTATTTGAACAGAATTACTCTGAAATTGTAGTATCAGGAAAACTTTAAATAAACCATTCACATTTTTGTGGCACTGAGGTATTTAATATTTCTTATTTGTCACATGACATTTATCTTACACATTAATCAATGAAATGCCCTATATCAATTAGCTTTTGGTTTTAAATCCTAAAATACAGCCTAATATGTGTTATCGGGGAAAAAATTCTGTGTGGAAACTTTTTAACAAAGTAAAAAATAGTCATTTCATAATATATAATGTCTCTTATCTTACAGCCACTGAGTGAATCAGAACTCATTGATGAGCTTTCAGAAGATTTTGACCAGAGTAAATGTAAAGAAAAACAATCTAAGCCAACTGAAAAAACAGAAGTATGTTTCTTTTTTTAAAAAAAGTCTCTAGTTTTGCTTTTTTTTTTTTTTTTTTTTACCATTTTTCTATAATCTTCAAAATATGAGGCCAAAAGTATCTTAGCATGAGTGGTTGATAAAAAGGCCCATTATGCTATCCTTTTTTTTTAATACAGTTTTTGTCTTGCCTTTTTCTGAATGTACTTTCTTTCCCCAGGCTGACCCTATAATTCTTACAGTTTAAGTCCTATAATTATTCCTTCAGGAAAGCATTCACACCCATGCTTTCCTTTTCTATTCCTGCTTTTGTCACTGACCTAGTCCAAAGTAGTCATCATCATTCTCCTCAAGATGGCAATGGTTTCTGTCTTCAGTCTCCTTCCAGTCCATACTGTATGTCAACCTGATTTATTGTTTCTCGGGCTTTCTTATAGTCACATCATTCTCCTGCTCCAAACCTCAGGAGCTTCCCATTTCCTACAAAATAGAAGTTCCTACTAATGTATTCTGGCCCCAGCTTCCCTTCCTACCAAGGTGTGTCCCCACATCACTAAACTGTGACATCGTGTATCTCCCTGGCTTTTCTTGTATAGTTTCTCTGTATAGAATAACTTTCCCTCCTAGTTCTAGATAAACTAAAATCTTAGTCATCCTCTTAAGGCTGCTAAAATATGGCCTTTGTCTCCTGCTTTGCCCTCCCCAAAACTGACTACCCTGCCAACATTTATTGCACAGAATACAACATGCCAAGGGTAGTTCTTTCTTTATACATCCCTGTTAAGACATTTCTTGCAAACAAGTTTTTAGCTCTGTTGGTCCTTCACATCTTGCATTTATATATAGTTTTAAATTGTAAGTTCTTCAAAAGAAGAAATCATAGCCTATTGATGATCACCTTGCATGTTATAGTATAGAGTTCCATAAATGTCTGAATGAAAAACAATTTGAAATTTTACCTTGTGGTAAAGTAAGATAGTACATTGGTTCTGAAACTTTAACATATGTCAGAATCCCCTGAGGGTTTGTTAAAACAGAGATGGCTGGGCCCTATACCCAGAATTCCTTATTTAGTATGTTGGGGTGGGGCCTAAGAATTTTCATTTCTAACAAGTTCCCTGGTAAAGCTGAGGCTACTGGTCCAGGGACCACACTTTGAGAACTCCTGGGATGGTATCACTACCTTGCATTTGTACATAGTTATTTACAATGTACAAGGTGCTCTTAGATATATAAAAATGATGTATTTATATAAAGTATTACATTATATAACTGGTATATTGTATTATTATATGATGAGAAATAACACAAATAATAATAGTTGCTAAGAAGTTATTGAGTTTACTATATTCCCGGGTGCTATGCAAAGCACTTCATGTTTTATTAAAGCCGCCTATCAACTCTTGAGATGTAGGTACTATTATTGTTCTCATTTTACAGATGTGGAAACTGAGTCTCATAGAAGTTAAGTAATCTACCTAAGGTAAGAGGTAAAACTAAGTTGAAATAATGGTAGCCAAAGAGTTTTAACGTGCCTTGACTTATTTACTATTATAGGTATTCGGGAAAATCATGCTCACAGCGGATAGTATAGCAGAGTGTATTGCTGATTCATCGTTGTTCAGTGTTACTAACCAGATATTTCTAAAACTTCTTCATTGTACCTGCTTCTTTCCACAGGAATCTCAGGCGGGCGCCCCAGCTCCTGTGGGAGAGGATGTGCCTCGGGCCTCCATGTGTAGCATACAGTCAGCACCACCCAAGCCAGCCTCCTTGGTGAGTGAGTGATCCTCCGGGCACTGAGAAATGACTTGGGAAAGTAGTATTCTGTTCTTCCTCCCATCCACTCTCTGCTCCATGTCATCAACATATTTTATTCTGACAAAATAATAAAATCTTACATAGCTAAAGTATCTACTATTTGGGGGCTTCGGGGTTATGCCAGAAATTCAGGCTGTATTTAAATTTTTAATTAAATT
Organism: Eidolon dupreanum; assembly: GCA_028627145.1. Lineage (NCBI taxonomy): Eukaryota > Metazoa > Chordata > Mammalia > Chiroptera > Pteropodidae > Eidolon > Eidolon dupreanum. The sequence goes on along the minus strand of CM053501.1, from coordinate 48,592,723 downwards.
GCTACAAGCTGTGTTTTTCTTTCACCTTCTGAAATTCTTTCTAGTTCCTCAGCTATTGTGGATAACCATGCTTTTGCACTTCCCTGCATCTTTCAAGCCTGGTGGAATAATCTGTGCCAATATCATCATGACCCTCCCCACCCAACTGAAGGGAGGATAAATTCTCAATCTCTTTCCTTTTTCTTCATTACTTCCCTCTCTTGTACGCTGTTTTGGATGAAGTAAGATATTTAACTAGTTGAATCTTTGTTTCCTTTTGAATTCAGTGAGGTTTGTTTCCATTAGCCTATAGAATCTGACTTAGAGAATAACATCAGTGAAATATGTTCCATTACTACAGACTCAGTGGATCTATACTCTAAAGAACTAAACCCTTCAGAGCCTCAGCTGAAATGAAAATATGGTTCCTGCCCAAAGCTACCTTTTGAGTCTACCTTTTGAGTGTGGATATGGGCTAGAGCGCAAGCTTACAGTGCAGCTTGATCACTCTTATACGGAAAACGGGCAGAAGGAACGTTGGGTTCCTTATTCTTTAGAGAGATTTAGGAACGGCTTGTGAGTGGAGGGCAGGATCACCCTGAGAAGTGGGATTAGCACTGTTTTCCCAGTGAGCCGAGGATAAGCCAAGCACAGGTGCGAGGCACTTGGTATACCTGGGACATGTGCACTTAGTTATTTGAGAAAACGGGGCCTTGAAGAAGGTGTAGGGCAAGGGTCCTGGGTACCCTGAAGTGATTGCTTTCTGTCAGGGAAGTCCTTGGTGCCAACTGCAAATCCCCTCAAAGTCCAGGGTCTGCCTCTTGCCTTAGAAACAGGACTTAAACCCCCACCTTTTTTCTTTGAGGTTTCAGGGTACTCTCTAGAAACTTTTACATTGTAGGAGCCAGGTCACAGGCCATAGGGGCAAAGATCAGGAAAAAGGAGAGAATCTGGAACTGATGTAAGAAATAGAAACAGAGGCAGTGATTGGAATCAAAAAGACAATAGCCAGCATTCCAGGGCAGAACTCTTGTGACCTAAACATGAGTCATTTACACCTTGTGCCTTGTATGACTGCCAAGGTCTTAGAGGGCTCAGTTAGTTCCATGCCAACTTCACCTTGCCTGTAGAGTCAAGCATTGGATGTTTAGTGGACAGGAAAAAAAAAAAAAAAAAAAAGAGCTCTTGTTGTTTCATTCTCTGGCTGCCTTTCCAGGCCTCTGCTCCACCAACTCTGGTTACCATGGTTGCCAAGGTTACAGTCACTGAGGTTAGTTGGCATTTCTGGGATTGTGACACCCTTGGGAACCAGGGAGAATAGCTGCAGAGTGTGATAAAAGTCAGAAGGCTCAAGAAAGTTTTGAGATTTAGTGAGCAGAAGGGAATAAAAAGACCAGAGAAAGGTTTGGGGGGTTGTTTGTATGAAAGTTTATTGAGGAACTCTAGAAGCCTGAGTTCTAGCTCTGAGTCTGGCAACATGAAGTACTACAGAAACAGAAATTTCAGTCCTTAGTCCTATTTTCAGATTCCTTAGTTCCAACGACTGCTTCTTCTAACTTTTGTTTCACTTATTTCTTAAGCCAAACTGCTTGTGAAGCAGTGGTTTCCAAGGACGCAACAGCAGAGAGGAGGAGGAAACAGAAGTAAAGTGTGAGCTGGTGCCTGGGACTAGTAGCAGCTCAGAGTGCTTATCTCAGGCTTGGGGAACTGCTGCAACTCTTGCAATTTGGATATAACCACAAACATTATATATCAGGGATTTTCATTGTCCTTGGAGTAAACTCTATGCAGTGCCCAACCACTAGATGGTGATAAATCACTTTCCACTCAGGCACCCTTTCCTCATTGGTGATCTTTCCTTTTGCAGTGCAGCTTAGCGGGGAAAACAGCTTTTCTTACTTGGAATGATGGCTAAGCTATAAAACAGACACCTTTACTCTAAAATTCCAGTATATATTCAACATGAGGTCATAGGCTTTTCAGATAAGAATAAACTTTGAGACCGCTTAATTCAAGGGCTTTCACATTTTTGACCAAGGCCAACAGTAGGAAATGCATCGATATTACAACCTAGTACCCACACAAAAGACACAAATTTTATGAATGGCACTTATCCTTTTTATGTAAGATGCATTCTGTTTTCTATTCTAGTCGTTCATTAAAAAAAAAGTTCCAGCCATTAACTATAAATTGAGTTTGTGAGCCACTAATATTTGGATCATGGATTTAGAAGCCAGGTTTAGTCCTATATTTTGGCCCAAACACAGTTTTTTGTTTTCCCTTTATTCCATTTATGCTGTGTTCACCCAGTTGCTTTTAAAATATCAGCATGGCAGGAGCTCACTAAATTGTGATGGAGCACATTTTATTTTGAACAACTGGACCACAGGTAGATGGCTCTCATTGGTCCACTCAGGTTAGTCAGTCACAGGTGGTCGCTTGAATCAGCATGGATTCACTTTGACCAGTAGAAGCCACCAGGAAAACACAGGCTTCTGTGCTTCAGCGGAGGCTCAGCCAGAGCCACCACTTGTAGGATGGACCAGGCTATTTCACAGAAAATTTTCCAAAAATATTTTTCTGTGCCATTTCAAGAACAATCACCAGAAAATCATTTTTCTTCTTTTCAGGCTTTCAGCATCTTTGTGATACACCCATTCCTTTGCCTTCCTTATTTCCAATCCAAAATAGTGGGGTAGATCTTAAAAGTTTCTCAGTGTCTTAGTTGCACAAACTTAATATAAGAACCTTGCTCTAATTTTTAACATTTTAGGTTTTTTAAACATAAATTCTAATTCAGTTGATAATTCAAATTATTAAAATATGATATGTGCTTATCTAGGTGTGAAATATGGATATGCCCTTCTGAATTGTATGACATAGTCTCTTTTAAAAGGAGGCACTAACCACATACTTAGTATACCCACGACTGTACTTTTAGAAGGGCATGGTGCCAGATGATGCTGTGGAAGCCTTGGCAGGTAGCCTGGGGAAAAAGGAAGCAGATCCAGAAGATGGAAAGCCTGTGGAGGATAAAGTCAAGGTAATGGCAGCTCAGATACTCCTAGAAAGTAACAATCATCCCTTGCCCTCATTGCCCAAATAAGTTAGCCATTTTTAAAAATATGTATTTCCCATAATACATGACCAGCTGGCTGTTACTGTGCATATCCTGCTTAATAAGCCTAACCTGAGTGAGCATCAGTGCTTGAGCGCAGCAGTGGATGAACAGCACACACACATCAGAGCTCTGAGTCTCACCTTGGCCCCCTGCATTCCTGTCGCTGTGGACTCACGAGAGGAGTGGCAGCTGCCTCCTTCTCCTCATGACTGCCTTTTAGCTCAGCAGGCTTGGTGGTGGGGTCTGCGCTTGCTAAACTCAGATAGTGTTAAAGATTAGGGTGCTGTAGGAACTCTACAAATATGGTCGTATGTACATTCTAACAATAGCTATATTTACCTCAGCTTTAGTCATTCAGGAAATTCTCTCCATGGAGAAAAGATATATTAACAATGAAAATGGTATAATTTTTATTTAGGAGAAAGCCAAAGAGGAGGATCGTGAAAAACTTGGTGAAAAAGAAGAAACAATTCCTCCTGACTATAGATTAGAAGAGGTCAAGGTAAATAGTCTGGGTATTTTTCTCTCTTAATTCAGACTGAACTCCATATACATAAAGAAGGGACATGGAAGCACACCTGGAATATAACGATTTTGTTTCTTAATATTTCAAATACCAAATAGTGTTAGTCAGTAATATCCTGTTAGCACACCAGTTATGAAGCTAAAATATTCCTAAGTGGCCTTTCACTCCTCCCTGAAGTGAAAGAAATCTAATGTCTAAACTATCTCATTTTTTCCTAATACATGGTTTCTTACAAGACCAAAAATAAAAATATTAGAAAACCTTTATATAGATAGGAAAAGCAAAATGAAGAACACCTATTTACTATCAGGAGAAATTTGCAACTCAGAATAAATTGAAGAAAATAAGAGCGCCCATTTAACATGGAGAAAAGTGATAAATTGGCCGATTTTATTTTGAATGTACAGATTGTTCAGAGCAAGTCAAATGGAGGAGACCCCATTATGAACTTTGTAGTTTAAGTACAGTCACTTGAACAGGCACAGACACATGGACAATAGAACAAATGTTAGTCATCTTTATAACATACCATTACTCAAGAGGATATTCAACTAAACTTCATTAACAATTTTGGAAAATCAAATGGCTACCCCTCTTATTCATTTATGTGCACGAGTCCATTTCTTTAGCAAAGACAGGAACTCTATTGAGCTCTCCCTGATTAAAAGGTTATTATTCTGCTTGTTTCTGCATTTCACGATTCAGTTGAAACCATGACATTTTTGTTAATTTGGGCTTGTGTATGCTTCTTTGCAAGGTTTTTAGAGAGTTCCTTAAGGGCCATGTGTTCTGTTACTACTGACCATCCCCCCCACCTCCACCCCCGCCCCCCCCGCCCAGTTTGGTAAATGCAGTAATTCTTCATGGTAGGAGTTTGGTAGCTTTCTCTCTCCCTTTGTTGAATTTTAGTAGCAGTTTTTAAGCAGTCGGTTGGCTTTCCTTGACCATTTTACTCTGTGGTTGTTTCAGCCTCTTCTGGACTTGTTGATCTCATACATTATAAATTACCTACTGTTTTATAACATTTTTATGGGGGTTGGCTTGATCTCTTGTTTAAATCCTATACTGTTATTCATCAACTACACTCACATCAGGCCTCTCCAGTGAGATTCAGCTCCCTGAGCATAGCCCACAAATTTCTGCTTCCAGACATGGGGTGATTTCAGTTTGAGTGTGGAGCAGATGTGCCCCCACTGGTCCATGTGTCCCTAGGGAAGTTTGCTGCCTTTGCAGCTAAGGGATGGTGGAGAGCAAGCCCAGGTTCTGCTTTCCCTCCTAACTGAAGAATAGTCAGGAGGTACGAGTGAACCTACAGAGGAGATAGAAAAGGGGGGAAAGGTAAAGGAGTTTATGTCAGACAAGGGGAAGCAGGTAATAAACTCTAAACCATTGCACCTCCTCACATTTTAAATAAACTAAAACAAACAAAAATTACCTTGACCAGTTTATTAGAAGAAATATAGATATATAGCCTTGCACTTATTTATTTTTGTGTATCTGGATAAATGGGATTTACCAGTTACTTACAAACCTTCTTTTACTAAAGAGACCCACATGCTTTATTGATTTTTTCTTGTTACTCAGAAGTGGCACATAAGAGTCATTTGAAGCTTGGCATTATCTGAGCCTTGTTTCGGAGCATCCCACCCATAGGATGAGCTTCCTAGAGCAGGGACTTAGTCTGTCCTAGGTTCTATGGTATTCCCAGTGTTCACTGCAGGGATGGGCATGGTATTGATGCATATTATTGGATCTGTTGCCCTTTAAACAGCTTTTTCCAAACAACTTCTGCAAATCATCCTTGCCAGGCTCATCATCCCTATTCTCCCACAGGGTCCTGCAAGCACCCTGTCACAGCACCACATGCCACACTACATTAACTGTTCATGTTTTTCTCCTGCACCAGATTGTGGGCTTCTACAATATATTTTGCAGACCCTGTGCATAGGGGATGCCTGATGTATGTGAGCTGTTTGTTGACATAAATTAATTAGGGCATATTCTCTGGTCAGAGAATCTGTTACCTGAAATGATGAATCTAATTTATAGTACAACATCTGGTACATAACCTGTTGACTCCTTATGTTTACAAAGGTTCATACTTAGGATAAATGTGAAATGATTCAATGCCATATTTTTCTCGCCCTGGATAGGACAAAGATGGGAAACCACTCCTGCCAAAAGAGTCCAAGGAATCGCTTCCAGTAAGCAAGCCAGTTTTCTCTGAGTATATCTTTCTCATTTGGCCCTGACTGTTAATTCAGGAAGGGCATAGCTTTCTTTTTAATGAGTTGATCAGCATGTGAACATGACATCATTTTGAAGAGGAGACAAATGAGGTGGTGTTTGTTGATACATTTCCTGGTTCTTACAGCACATGAGTGAAGACTTCCTTCTTGATGCTTTGTCTGAGGACTTCGTTGGTCCCCCAAACACTTCGTCGTTTGTAAGTCTGCAACTCCTGGTTTTATTTCCTTACTTTTAGGGAAGCAGAAATAAATGGGAACTTGTGACTTAGAATCTGACTTGGGAGCAGAGAAAACAGTCACAAAATTAATGGCAGTTAACCCACTGTAGCATTAAAAATGTGTTGCATTATGAAATACTGTTCCAACACAATGAAAATTTTAAACAGTATAACTAAGTGAACCAGTGGGCATGTACTCTCTCAAGTACATCAATGAAAAGAGAATTTAAAATTGAGTATATCTAAATTTCTTAGACAACTTTACCAATTGATAATCTATAATGTGATCATTTTCCAGATTACCACTAGGGAAACTTCATGAGAATAGATAGTCCCTCAAAGGGAATTCTGTTACTAGAAAGTTTGGGAAATGTTATGTAATGGTAAGCAGGTTTCTCAACTGTAGGCTTTTTAGGGCTTTTTTATTTGCAAACATATTGTAAGTCTGTTGGAGTTATCAAACTTATATAACTGTAGAACCATTTTTGGTGGGGTCTGGGTTATTTAATCCTGTGTGGACAATGGCATAGAAAATATATATCAGTTGAAAAATAGAATAGAATAGAATAGAATAGAATAGAATAGAATAGAATAGAATAGAATAAAATAATCTAAATATTTATAAAAATTAGAAAATATAAAAATAATATGATGAGATGTCTGACTTATGTAAAGAAAGCTGCAATAGAAGAAATGAATAGAGAAGCAAGAACATAAAGAAATTAAAACCCATACATCTCAGAGTTTGACTAAATGACTTAAAAGAATGATAATTATTTCCAGTCATTTTATAGGTTAATATTTTTATTAAAATAGCAACAAGTTACTTTATATAACTCAGTTATTCTATATTTGAAAAATAAGTGCATAAAAACATGAAAAAATACTGAAAAGCATTTTCATTCACTCTTTTTGGAGATTAACCTAACTGAACACTAGGCTTTAGTACAACAATAAAGATAAAAAATACAGTTCAGATTCAGAAAGCAAAGCCACAAGTCAATGGAAAAAGAAATTGAGAAATGAACACAAATGACAGATTTAGTATGTCTTTAAAATGAGAGAAGAAATCATTTTAGAAAGTTTCTAGAATAACATTATTTAACAATAAGGAAAAAATAATAAAATGAAACCTCATACCATATACCAAGTATAAAAGCAACAGTAGTACATCATTTTCTACCTCATACATTATCAGAATTAAAAATATTTAGATGAGCAAGGCCATGGGAAACAGGTGTGCTCATTTGTTGCTTGCAGCTGTATAAATTTCTGCAGTTTTTGAGAGGGCAGTTTAGGAGAATATAGCTAGCACTATAAAAACAACAGCTTCTAGAACTTTGATTTAGGGTAACTAGTTACAAAGAAGGAAGCTGAAAAATTACAAATAACCTAAATATGCAACAAGAAATACATACAAGAAATATATAAACAAACCATGCAAACCATGAATAGTAAACTATGTAAATTTTTTTTTTTTTCACAGAAGCAATTGGAGGACACTAAACTTTCCGCTGCCATCTCTGAAGTGGTCTCCCAGACCCCAGCCTCAGCCACCCACTCTGCAGGCCCACCCCCTGACACTCCAGTAAGCAACATATTTTATAAATGTTTATTTGCACTGTAGCAACAACAAGAAAGAAAATAGGATTCCAGCTTAGGGTACATGGAAGTAGACACAATTGTTAGGAAGACTGGGCACCTTCTATTTCAGAAGAGGTAAGACTGGTTTAGGGAGATGACAGAGAATGTCTAAAATGATTAAATGAAACAATATATGTGAAAATATTTTATACATAGTTGAGGAGCTTAATATTGTTTTATTAGAAGTGAAAGTGCAATGTGCATTGTGTATATATTTGAATTATTAGATTTTTAAGGAATTTTAAGCTTTCTTGATTTTCTCTATACTTTTCTTGACACATGCTGTAAATACTATCCATTACTTAAGCTCAAGTTTTTTTTTATGGAATTGTTCAGTGTTTGTGCTTTCCCCCTTAAAATTCACAAATGTGTCATAGAATAGCATTGTTTTCCTCCCATTCACACCAGTAAAAATTTTTCATTTTCATGCTGGCAGTAGAAAAACCTCAGTATCAATATTGTTTTAATTATTTACATGTTCTGAGGCAGGACTGTGGGACCAAAGCTTTTCCAGACTTCCTTGATTAATTTTCTGTGCAGTACCAAATGTGAAATAATCGAGGAGACCACGGCACATCAAAAGACAGAGAGACTACTCTAAACCAGATCCCCGTCTCCTTTGGTTGAGAAGTGCCCTCTTTGCTAGGTGGAGATGAAGTAGCTTTAGTGAAGTCAGCTATACTTCCTTTCCTTTTGATGTAGCATCAAAGCTCACTACTGCTGTAGTCTGAGATTCTGAATGAATTTCCATCCTGTTGGGTCAGCCTCAGGAGCATCTGAAAATATCCAGAGGCACAAATGACAAAGCCCAGACCTGACTATGGGCAGCTCCACTATTAGAAGCTATAATCCTGGGCTCTTGTGAAGCATATAAAACCAGTAAAATGCTGTGTGCGTGTGCACATTACACACACACACACACACACACACACACACACACACAGGTGTGTGTGTGTGTGTGTGTGTGTGTGTGTGTGTGTGTGTGTAAATAATAGAATGAAAGTCCCTGTACAGCAGAAAGGAAGAATCAGTAACCCAGGCTGCCATTTGTACTAAGTTCTTAATACTCAGGTGAGACGTTCTGCCCTGATTGAGTCTATTAGTAGACATCTTCAATCAAAAGCCTTTTTGGCTTTCAAAAGTATGCATTAGAATGACACTTTTCTCATCACTTTTCCCATCAGAGGCTCTAGTTTCAATTTTTTTTTTTTGAGCTAACACTAAAATTAAGTATAAAGCTTTACTTAAATCAATACACTTGGGAATCAAAGAGTAAGCTATCATAATTCATGTGAGTTTTCTTAGCTGGGCACATTACACTATCACCAGTTAGTGTTGCATATACTGAAAGCTATCTTAAGACACATTTTCCAGCAAATCAAGCTAGGAGCCCCATCTTTTTAGGAGGGACTTATTTTCTTGGAAGAGAAAGGCATCTGGGGGTGGGACAGGGGTAAACAGGCACAGAGAAGTGCCAGAGATCAGGGAGAAAGAGCATCGACCAAGGGTTGGGAGTCCGGTGTCTTCCACCCATCCTGCCCATCTCTCTGGTGAAAACCCCATGAGTTTATGGAAGTCTTGGTGGCAGTATTGGGGCCACAATCTAATACATCATCTGATCTGGCCAACCAGTGACTAATTCAAATTTACTTTTAACAGAGTGACAACAAAGAACTCGATGATGCCCTGGATCAACTTTCTGACAGTCTAGGGCAAAGGCAGCCTGATCCAGATGAGAACAAACCAATAAAGGATAAAGTCAAGGTAAAAGAAAAGAAGTGAAAATTTAAGATTTATAGCATAGAATACCCTACTCTCTGTACAAAAGGAAAAAAAACAACACTTTTGACTTTGGAGTTAATGAACAGTTGGATAACTTAAGTCTCATTTTTTCCTGTCTGTGGTCTGTTGTATTTCTTTACTTCCTCAGTGAGGACTATGCCATGTCATAGATTCAGGCAAGTGTCCTGTTTGTGGGACCACACCTTGTTATTTTGAAAGAGCACAGCTCTGCTTGTTAATTTTATTTTTGCCCCACATTAACTTTGCTTGATTTTATCTGGTAGAAAACACATCATATATCTGATACCCATAATGTGTATTTTGTAGGTTGACATGTTCCGTGCACCTGGTGGCAGAGGTCACTCTAGGTGGCAGAGGTTTCCCTAGCAGCCTTCTCTGCAGTCATAACTATGCATACAAACTCCGAAAGAAAGAGCGCTGGTCAGCACTGTGCAGACATAGCGTGTCTACAAGGCACAAACTATTAATTTTGCATATCTTATACAACATATATAAGTACTTATTTATACTTACTAATATATAATATTCAACAATCCGTTTGGCTTGGAATCAAGAAGTAACTGACCAGCCAAATCGATCTCCCAAAGACAGGGCATTTCAAAGAATTCTTAGGTCTTGATTCTATCATTGTCATAGGAATACTGATGTGAACTTATATTTGAAAAACAAAATTATGATGCAGAAAAATAAAATCTAAAGCCCCCCCCCAACCATATGTGGGGCAGAGTTAGTGTCACTGAATCTGTGAGAGACCAGCCATGCCCCACTGAGGTGGGGGTATTGGAAGGTAAGTACTGCTTACTCAACAGTAGGTATCCCCACACCTGCAACAAGCAGTCAGTACATGCATTCAGATTTGCTACATGTCCTGGTCCTTCAGGGTCACTTAGAAATAGTCAAAGTGGTAACTATTACCTCTTTGAATGCCAAGGTACAGTGACTTGATTTTTGTATCTGAAAAGTGAAACTCACAGAAAAAGATATTTTTTACCCCTGGGTTTTATCTCCTTAATGGTTTCTGAGAATTATTTAATAATTTATTTCAATTTAAAATACAGGTAGAAAATGCACAGATGTGGACTGACATATAGAAGCACATAGGTTTACTATTTTTTCTCAACTAATAGTCTGTTCAGGTCTTCCATTTTGTTCTATTGCTTAAAAAAATAACAGACCATGTGTTTTGCCTCAGAAATGTACAATAAATGCTACACTTCAGAATGTATTCCCTAAGTGAAGGAGGAAAGAAATATTAATTATACTTGTTCAATGTTTATAGGAAAAAGCTAAAGCTGAACATAGAGACAAGCTGGGAGAAAGAGATGACACAATCCCACCTGAATACAGAGATCTCTTGGATAATAATAATGAGGTAAACGAAGGCAAATGTCTAGATTGGATATGTACCCCAAAGCTTTTAAAATTCAAATCTCACTTGAAATGAACAGGAGGTACACTTTAACAAAAGCATAAAAATGTAACCTGACTTTTTTAATGTGTCTCAGCTGAGCAGGGTGTCTGTTTAATATTTATTTGAGCCAATATCATTTGATGTTCACTTGTACTAGGCACAGTGGCATAGAGTTGAATAATGTTCAGTCACTCACTAATGCTTACAATGATTCCAAAGCATATACACAGATGAATTCTCTTTACAAGAAAAGGCTATAAAAAAGAATATTTGTAACCCTGACTGAAGCAGAGTCTCTCCATTTAGGGAGAACAGTAAAGGAGCGAGTAGTGGAATAATAGGGCAAATATAGCACCTCCAAGACGTGGGGTCTCCCTTTCCACCTTCTATACTGCCACCAGTACTGTTCAGTGAAGACAGGCAAAACTGTGTTCCCACTCACAAGTTTTATTTTTATATCTAAATACATTGTCAGAAAGTCCTGGCCTTTTGTCTCTAACATGGAAGCCAGTTTTTCTTGAGTCGACCTGGTCTGTACCTCTCCCCTTCCTATTCGGTTCCTAGTTGCAAGTCAGTTAGATGATAAATAACTCAAGGCCTGTTAATCAAAAACAGGGAGGTCCAAATTACATCCTCCTCTCTGTACTGCTTCATTTTGTGGATTTGATGACTCCCTGGTTTAAGGAGTGTTTACCAGCTTCAGTGTCTCCTCTTATAGGAATCAATTCTCCTTGCTTTCATTCAGTATTCAAGATAGCAATTCTGTGTCCCATGAGAATCCTCCCTGCTTTAATAGTACCACCTGACCCTGCTTCTATTCTTTGGGAAATGCATTATTTAATGACCTTGCCTTCGCAGATGATGAGTTAGTTATACTTGTAATGCTGACTGAAAAACCCTAATGTACCTATAGGCTATCCTAGGGCTTCTAATCCTACTGAAATATAAGCTTTAGAAAATATGACATAAAAACACAAGTTACTTTTTGTAACATTTTAAGTTGTAACACATGATGGCAGAAAGTTCCCAAATAGTTTTTCTTTCACTTCCAGGACCAGACACTCTTGCATTTTCCCCAAGGCTACTGAAATAGTTATATGATAGTAATTAAGCAAAGCTGGTGGAGAAATAGTAGGAACCCCAGTTTATCAGCTATTGCAAATATATACTCCATTTTCCCAAGTCAAGTCATTGGATAATACAGATTATATAGATACTGACTATACCTAAGTAAAACCTTTACAAAGATTTATATGCAACCAATAGTCTGCTTTGTTTTTAAGGGCAAACCAGTGAAGCCACCCACAGAGAAACCCAAAGAATCAAAGGTAAATACCATTGCTGCATGTTTCTATAAAAGATTTTTCTTTTAATTTTAGCTGTGACTTTTACAATTTAGAAATCTAAAATTTACTGAATGCCTACCCTGTGATTGGTATGATGCCAACGGCATGTGAGAGTATGTATATTTCTTTCATTTAGTCTTCCCAAGAACCTTTCAAGATAGGTCCATCTTCCAGAGTAGAAAATCAAGGCTCAGAGAATACTAAGCAAGTGGTATAAAAGAAGATAAAGCTGTCAAGGTTTTCCTGTTTTACAGAACATTAAGTCTGTTAGGAAAGGATGTGAGCAAGGTATTTTTTAAATAAGCATCTTTTATTTTCAGTGATGTGAGAAAATATACCACATAGCATTTTTACGTTGTGCTTCTTCACTGATGGGTATTTCTATTATCTCAGAAACCTGCAGATGACCAAGACCCCATTGATGCCCTCTCAGGGGATTTTGACAGCTGTCCTTCAAGTACAGAAATCTCAGAGAACAGAGCAAAAGTACTGTGCTTTTTCATACTGACTTTCTTTGAATGTCTGTTCATGTATACATGTAATTTGATACTGAAAAATGAATTGGATGAGGCCATAGAGAACTGAAAATAGAGAAAAAATATGATTCCACTGCCCTGCATATACTATTTGGTATATTTCTAGTATATTTAACATATTTCCATATATGTTTTATAATTGTACTTTGAGTCCATATATAATACATTAACATTGTTTCAGAAATGTCTTTCATGTAGCTTTTCCACTGTGGTTAGTTTTTGATTGCCACACTATATTGTTGTACAATAGTGATGCTTTGTGTTCATTTAAAAGGAAAGCAGCCCCTAACTACACCCCACTCTCTTATGCACATGGTCCTGAGGTTTCTCCCCAGCTTGCTGACTTATCTCTCAGGGCCAGCCCCATCCCCACTTCCTTCAGAAAAACTTCCCTTACTGCTTCTTCCTTCCCCAGGCCACAGCTGGAAGCCTCTCCCCTGTGCTTCCCTACCCTCCAGGTCACTTTTAGTCATGTGTGCATTACACCACTGAGCTGTGTACTTTACACAGTACTGATGTGTCTTTTACCTCAGTGCTCAGCATTAGTACTAGCGGATGCTCAAAACATGATTATTAGTGAATGAAAAAATTGTGTAACTCAAGTGTTTATGTGTGTGGCATTGTACCTATGAATTATTGTACCTATAAACTATACCCTTCCATAAATCAAATCCATAAATGAAATGGGTGTCCTTCACTGTTATATTTAGAATTAATACTGCAGCTCTGTTTGTTATTGCCTTGGCTGTTATTAAGCATTATCTCCCAATCACTGAATTATCAGTCCTTCCCATATTTGATGATTTAATTTCTAGTGCCTCAGCATTGTGTTTCTCACTCTTGGAAAATCATAAATAATGCCTTTTTGGCAAAGGGACTTTATTTTTATATGTAACTTCTCCCAGCTCTCTGTGGTGGTCTCCATTGTTATTTTCTCTTCCATAACATTTAAAACAATGTCCTATTCTTACACTATTGGTACCTAAAAACCAGTCCCAAGAGAAACAAGCTGTTTTGATGAGCAAAATAATGTCTGGGTGAATCATGCATCGTGGAAATTGTCAGACTATCAATGTGACCCATATTATCCTCATTTTTATCCTTTTAACCTCTTACCTTAATCACTTCAGTGTACATTCACTACTGTTCAAAAAATCGTGACTAAAACACCCAGAGTTTTCCATTATTAAATTGGAGATCTCCAGGCTACTAAAAAAAAAGAATAGTCTGAATTGATTTGCTTGCAGCCAATACATAATTGCTAGACAGATTAATGATAGCAATAGCCTCATGACCTTTCCTTTGCTTAAGGGCAAAGACAAGAAGAAGGCCACTTCCAGCTCCAAAGCTCCAAAGAATGGGGGAAAAGCAAAGGATTCTGCAAAGGTAAATAGCAGTAAATATACTACAAACCTGTTTAGCAATTACATGAAGTGGCATTTATTCTTTTAGTCATTTGATTTCTGATTGTAATCTATTTAGAATAAAATTATTTAAGCATTAAGCACTACCTATCCTCTAACCTGTCTTGGTAAAGAAATTGAAGTTTTAAAACTTATTTTTTTAAAAGCTAACTGGTACTTTAGAAATCTAAGCAAACATACTTAACACAATTATTGAAACACCACCAGAGTCCTGTGCTGATCTGGAGAATGATGTAGAAAGTATGGATGAGGCCACTGTAATTTTATGGTGCCCAATGTCAACTAAGCTGTTTGTTTGTGCTGGCCCTGTGCTAGGCCCTCTTCCCTTCCCCAAAGCCCACATTCTTCACACCCCCTTCCAGCAACATTTCCCCACTGTCTGCAGATAGCCTTGTCTTCTACTTCAAAGAGAAAAACTGAGGCCACCCTACAGGAAATGCCCAAGGTCCCTTTCCCACTTACAAACACTCTCCCCTCTCCTTACCCTTCAGTTTCTTCCCAGCAGTCAATCAAGTTTCTCTAGTATCTTTAATCACTTCATCTCTATTGATGCTTTTCCCTTATAATACACATGTTCAAGTACCACTTTAAAAGCAATATTCAGACTTAGTAGCCCTTCTGCCTACTACCTTATTTCCCTTCACCTCCTTGAAAGATCTAAGATTTTTGCTTCCTCTTAAGTCCTTCCTGAGATCATCAATGACATGCTGGTTGCTATAACATTAGTTTACGTGATCTCTTAACAGTATGCCTTTGGGCCTCAGAGTTGATGCTGTAATGAATTGTAAGGGAACGTTGGGATGGGAGAATGTGTTTTATACCTCCACCACTTCCAACCATTTCTACTTGGATAGCACATTGATTGTACAGGTATAATCTTTCATGTTGCTGTAGAAAGTAGAATTAAGGCTAAGGAGTAGAAGCTATAAGTTCCAGTTTCTTAGAATTGGGCATTAATAGAAGACAACAGTTGAGAGCTTCCTGTCAATATTATTCAAGCTGTGGTCAGGAAAGGAATGGAAGTTGAATTAGACTACTTCTGGATCCCTTTGAACTCTTAGGGTATGATAGTAATAACCATCCGAATCATATGTTCTAACTATGAGAAATTAAAGGTACAGCTTTAAAAACAGTTCCAAGTCAAGATGGCAACAGGAAGAGCCTGAACTCACCTCCTTCCATGGACACACCAAATCTATAGCTAAATGTAGAACAAGACAATTTCCTCTGGAAAAAAAAATCTAAAAACTAGCTGAAGGACTCCTACTCATCAGGCAAATGAAAAAAAAGAAAAAACTCATATTAGAGCAGGTAGGAGAAACTTAGACACAATCTTCTTATAAATCTTACCTCTAGTGAACTCAAAACCTGGAGCTTCTCCCTGAAGAACCAAGTTTGAAGGCTACATCTGGTACCCCAACTTTTAAGATGTACACTTGAGACAAGCCAACAAGGCTCACATCCACAAGACCCACAAAACTAGTGACCTGACAAAATGGTTCTTAATGTGCTGGCACAATTGGACTTAACAGCCACAGAGCCCAGCACAGAGGTAGTCATTGAGAGGCTTACTGGCTTACCTCAAGTGTTGGCCTGAGGGCCAGGAATCTAATTTAACTCACACCTAGGGGCCTGCTGTAATACTTAGCAGGGATGGAGGCTGTGGGAGCCACCTTTGCACTCTCCCTCTGCTTCACTACAGCTTGCCATTACCACCCCCCTGCCCCCCGACCCCCGCCCCGGAAAGGAGCTTATACCTTCCTCTGGTACTCGAATATGTTCAGCCGCTGCCAGGGGACACCTCTAGATCACCCGGCCCTGGTGGCCAGTGGGACTTACCACTTACCATCCCATAGGACTGTGTACTTTTGCATGCTTTAAAAGCTGCTGAGGGTCTGGCTTCCAGTCAGCCTGAACCCAGGTGCTGACTGAGCTCCTACCCTCTTTGGGATACTGACAGATCTCAGCACACCCTCACATACTGGGATCCACCAAAAACAAAATCAGCTGCTTGAACAATCACAAAGGTTTAACAACCAAGAGCTAGGACAAAGTTGAATGATAAGCTTTATCTCCTACACAAGGTAACCCCTTCAAGACTGGAAGAGGTGGCTGTTTTATCTAAAGTGTAGAAACCAACACAAAGTGTCAAGGAAAATGAAGAAACAGAGGAATGTGTTCCAAGTGAAACAACAAGGTAAAAGCACAGAAAAAGTCCTTAATGAAATGGAGAGAAGTGAGTGACCTAATAAAGAGTTCAAAATAATGGTCATAAAGATGCTCACTGAGCTCCATGAGACCCACAAAGGAGAAGAATGGATGAACACAGAACTTCAACAAAGACACAGAACAATAAGAAACTACCAAATAGCAGTCACAGAGCTGAAGAATAACTGAACTGAAATATACATAGGAGGGGTTCAACAGTAGATTAGAAGAAGAAGAAAAGATCAGGAGAAAGGACAGAGCAGCAAAAAGAAAAACAAGAATGAAAAAAAATGAAGATAGCTTAAGGAACTTACGGGAAAACATCAGGCAGACGAACATCTGCATTATAGGGATCCCAGAAGAGAGAAAGAAGCAGAAAACTTGTTTGAAGAAATGACAGGTGAAAACTTCCTTAACCTGGGGAAGGAAACAAACATCCAGTTCCAGATAGCCCATAGAGTTCCAAATAAGGTGAACCCAAAGAGACCCACACTAAGACACATTATAATGAAAAAGTAAAAAGTTAGACAAAGAGAGAACTTGAAAAGCAACAAGAGAAAAACGTTTTATGTACAAGGGAACCCCCATAACACTATCAGCAGATTTTTCATCAGAAACTTTGAATATATTGTGCCTTCTAGCCTGCAAAGTGCTGAAAAAAATAAATAAAACTTCCAACCAAGAATACTCTGCCCAGCAAAGTTGTCATTCAGAATTAAAGGAAAAATATAGGGTTTCCCAGACAAGCAAATACTGAAGGAGTTCATCACCACTAAATTGCCCTTACAAAGAATGTTAAAGGGACTTAAGGTGAAATGAAAGGGTGCTAATTAATAAGAAAAAAATATATGAAAGTAAAGGTAAATATACAGTAAAATTCAGAATAATGTAAAGTTGGTGAATTAATTACTTAAAAACTAGTGTGAAGGTTAAAAGACAAAAGAGGTAAAAGTATAGTAATTAAAGGATATACAACATAAAAGGATATAAAATGTGACATCAAAAATCAAAAATCTGGGGTAGGGGTATAAAAATGTAGGGTTTTGGAATGGGTTCAAACAAGTGTTCAACTTAATAGACTGCAATAAATATAACTTGTTATATATAAACCTTATAGTAACCATAAAACTAAACTGTATAGTAGATACACAAAAAATAAAGGAATCTAAGCATACCACTACAGAAGTCATCAAATCACAAAGGAAGAGAGCAAGAAATGAAGGAACAGAGGAACTGCAAAACAGCTAGAAACCAACAGAAGGGCCATAACTACATAACTATCAATAATTACTTTAAATGTAAGTGGACTAAATTCTCCAATCAAAAGACAGAGTGGCTGAATGGATTTAAAAAGCAAAACAAAACAAAACCACAAGACCCATCTATATGCTGCCTACAGGAGAGTTCAGATGGAAAGAGACACAGACCAAAAAGTGAAGGGATGGAAAAAGACATTCCATCCAAATGGAAACCAAAAGAAATCTGGGGCAGCTATACTCAAACCAAATAAGCTTTAAAACAAAGACTGCGACCGAGAGTGATGTCAGCATCATGGCAGCATGAGTCATTACTGTTTTCTCTCCCCTTCAATTTACAACTATTTGGACATCCATAACTGAGCACGGGTGACTTTGCACAGCACACCAGGATACCCAAGGGATCGTTCCATCTGTGCATCCGAAAACAGGAGAATTGGACCTCGGAGGAGGCTCCAAAGCCAGGGGAGTGGTAGCATAGGCAGAGGCGACCTTAATGACAAAGGAGATGGAAAGTGAAGGAGATGAGTGGGGGGTCTTCCTAGACTTGTATGCTGCAGCTGCAGGGACCCATTGCTTTCTCTGAGGAGACTGCAGTTACTGAGGCGCAGGGGGATGGAGAAGGGAAAAGGAAGAGGCAGAACTGAAGAGAATGCATTTCTTGTTGTCTGCCCTGGATTATAGCAAGAGGTCTGCCAACAGAATTCTGGGACTCTCCCAACTCGAGGATCCCCCACCTGGTCATGGGCACAATTAAAGCTCCATGTGCTAATAAGCACATACATCTCCCCACACTGCTGCCAGCCTTTTTTTTTTTAAAGCCAGCTTGTTTTTATCAACACCGTCCCAACTTCAGCAGCAAATCAAGTACCAATAAGAGAAACCAAAAACTTGTTCTATAGAGCCACCTTCTGGGGCAGGGGGGGGCGGGAAGACTTCTAAGGGCCAACCTGTTGAACAGTTAGAATCAAATAAAGCCTTACCCAAATAAGACATTTGCTACTTCAGATGCGATGGCAGAGGCACATTTAATACTACGAAAAATCACAGTGATAAAGTATGACCAAAAAAACACAATTTCCCAGCAACCAAACTCAAAGACATGGAATATTATTATATAATTGATAAAGAATTCAAAATAGCTGTTATGAAGAAACTCAACCCACAAGAAAACTCAAGCAATTCAATGAATTCACGGAATAAAATTAATGAACAGAAGTGGTACTTTAACAAAGACTGAAATTATAAAAAAGAACCAAATAAATTCTGGAGCTGAAGAATTCATTAAGTGAGATGAAGGATGCATTAGAAAATCATTGGAAATGGAACAAGTAAGATTTAAGAAAGATTGAAGAAAGATTAAGTGAAAATAGAAATATATCAAATATTATGGGATACAGAAAAAAGTTCTGAAAGTTTATAGCAATAAATACATATATTAAGAAATTAGTAAGATCTCAAAAAACTACACCTCCATGAACTAGAAAAAGAATAAATTAAGTTCAGGGGCAGCAGAAGAAAATAATAAAGGTCAGATTGGAAATAAATAAAATAGAGACCAGAAAAAAACAATAGACAGGATCAATAAAACTAAGAACTGTGTCTTTGAAAAGAAAAAATTGGCAAACCTTTATCTATACCAGGAAAAAAAAAGACTCAAATATTAGAAATGAAAGAGGAGACATTATAACTGGTACTACAGAAATACATAGGATCATAAGAAATTCCTATGAACAATTATATACCAACAAATTACAATAACCTAGAAGAAATGAATACATTTCTAGAAACGCACAACCTGTACCAAGACTAAATCAGGATGAAACTGAAAATCTGAACATACCAATAAAGAGATTGAACCTAGTAATAAACAAAACCCATAACAAAAACAAAACAAAACAAAACAAAAAACAGGATGAGATGGTTTCACTGGTAAATTCTGTCAAACATTTGAAGAATTAACACCTATCTTCCTCAAACTCTTCCAAAATATCGGGGAGGAAAGAATACTTCCAAACTCATTTTATGAGGCCTGCTTTACCTTGATACCAAAACCAGGTAAAGATACCACAACAAAACTATAGACCAATATCTCTGATGCATATAGAAGTAAAAATTCTCAACAAAATATTAGCAAATCAAATTTAAAAACACATTAAAGGATTATCCACCATGATCAAGTGGGATTTACCCTGGGATGCAAGGACAGTTCAACATATGCAAATCAATATCACATAAATAAAATAAAAGATAAAAATTACATGATCATCTCAATAGATGCAGAAAAATCATTTGATAGCATCCTTTCATGATAAGAACTCAAAAGACAGGATACAGAAGGAACATACCTCAACATAATAAAGGCCATTTACAGCAAACCCAGAGCTAACGTTACACTCAATGAAGAAAAATTAAAAGCTTTTCTTCCAAGATTAGAAACAAGAAAAGAATGGCCACTCTCACCACTCCTATTCAACAGAATGCTGGAAATCTTGACTAGATCAATTAGGCAAGACAAAGAAATAAGGCATCCATTTGGAAAGGAAAAAGCAAAATTATTTGCTGGTATGATTTTATATATAGAAAATCCCAAAGAGTCAAAAAAACACATGCATTGGAACTAATGAATGACTTCAGTAAATTTGCAGGATAAAAAATCAACATAGAGAAATCACTTGCACTCTTCCACATTTAATGTTGAAATTTCTGAAGAAGAAAATATTCCATACACAATAGATCAAAAACAAAATACTTAGGAATAACTTTACCAAGGAAGTGAAAGATTTGTAAACTAAAAACTATAAGAGTTTGATGAAAGGTAAAGATGATATAAACAGATGGTAAGACATGTTTATGGATCAGAAGAATTAAATAACATTGTTAAAGATGTTCTACCCAAAACCATCAAAAGATTCAGTACATTCCCTGATCAAAATTCCAATGGCATTTTTCACAGAAATAGATAACAAATAATCCTAAAATTTGTATGGAAGCACAAAAGACCCCATATAAGCCAAAGCAATCTTAAGAACAAAGTTTGCAACATTGCACTCCCTGATTTCAAATTATATTACTTTTATAATAATCAAAACAGTATAATAATTACACAAAACTTAACTCAAAATTGATTAGAGACTTAAACATAAGACTGGAAACTATAATGCATGGAAGAAAACATAGGTACTAAACTTATGGACCTTTGTCTCAGAGGGGTTTTTTTTATGAACTTGAGCAAGGGAAGTAAAAATAAAAATTTTTTTGTTTTGTTTTGTTTTTAAATGCCAAACTAAAAAGCTTTTGTACAGCAAAAGAAACCAACAAAACAAAAAGGCAACCAACCGAATGGGAGAAGATATTTGTAAACAATACTCTGATAAGGGGCTAATATTCCAAAATATGGAGAGCTCATACAACTCAACCATGAAAAGACATCTAATTTAAAAATGGGCAGAGGACTTGAACAGACACTTTTCTCAAGGAGACATACAGATAATCAACAGATAAATGAAAAGATGCTCAGCTTCACTAGCTATATGAGAAATGCAAATTAAAACTACAATGAGATACCATCCCATACCTGTTAGAATGACTTGATATCAGTAAGGAATAAGTGCTGGAGAGGATGTGGAAAAAAGGGAACCCTCATACACTGCTGGTGAGAATGTAAATTGGTGCAACCTCTATGGAAAACAGTATGGAAGTTCTTCAAAAAATTAATGAGAGATATGACCCAGCATTCCCTCTTCTGGGAATCCACCCCAAAATTTTGAAAACACTTATTTGTACAGATATGTACACCCCTTTGTTTGCTGCATTATTCACAATAGCGAAGACATGGAAACAACTTAAGTTTCCTTTGATGATTGGATAAAGATGTGGTGTATACATACACACAATGGAATACTGCCCAGCCATAAAAAAGAAATATTACCATTTTGTGGCAACATGGATCTTGAGAGTATCATGCTAAATAAGTCAAACATAAAAGGACAAGAATCATATGATTTCACTCATATGATTTCACTCATATGTGGGATATAAACAAAAGCAACAAATAAACTCACAGACAACAGTATGGTGATTACCAGAAGGGAAGAGGGGGCAGGAAGAGGGTGAAGAAGGTAAATGGGGTCAAATATATAGTAACAAAAGTAGACTGTGGGTGATGAGCACACAAGGGATATACAGATAATATAAAATTGTACACCTGAAACTTAACCAATGTTACTCCAATAAATTAAAAAAATAATAATTTTAATAAATCCACCACCACCACTAGTATGGTATTGGCATAAAAATAGACAGATAGATCAATATAACAGAATAGAGTGCCCAGAAATAAACTCATGCATATAAGGTCAATTGATTTATGACAAAGGAGCCAAGAATATACAGTGGGAGAAAGGGCAGTTCAATAAATAGTGCTTAGAGAACTGGACAGCCACGTGCCAAGTGAAACTGGATGACTATCTCACACCATACACAAAAATTTGCTCAAAGTGGATTAAAGATTTGAATGTAAGAGCAGAAACCATAAAACCCCTAGGAGAAAACATGGGTGGGAAGCTCCTTGACAGTGTTTTTAGAGATGATTTTATGTATTTGACACTAAAAGCAAAGGCAACAAAAGCAAAAAATAAATGAGTGGGATTATATTAAACTAGAAAGCTTCTGCACAGCAAAGAAAACTATCAACATCACAGTGAAAACGCAACCTACTGAATGGGAGAAAATGTTGGCAAGTCATATCTGGTAAGGGTTAATATCCAAAATACATAAAGAACTCAGACAACTTAATAGCAAAAATCCACCCAATGGAAAAATGTACAGAAGATCTGAATACATTTTTCCAAGAAGATATACACATGGCCAATAGGTACATGAAAAAGTACTCAATATCATTAATCATCAGGGAACTGCAAATCAAAACCACAGTGAGGTATCATCTCACACCTGGTAGAATGGCTATTAAAAAGACAAGAAATAACAAGTGTTGGCCAGGTTGTGTAGAAAAGGGAACCCTGGATAATGTCAGTAGGAATGTAAATTAGCGTAGCCAGTTTGGAAAACAGTATGGAGATTCCTCAAAAAATTAAAGAGAGAACTACCTATGATCTAGCAATTCAACTTTTGGGTATTTATACAAAGAAAACAAAAACACTAACTTGAAAATGTCTGTACACTCCATGTTCATTGCAACATTACTTAACAATAGCCAAGATACGGAAACTAGTGAAGTGTCCATGTATGGATGAAAGGATAAAAAATGTGATGTATATATACACAATGGAATATTACTCAGCCATAAAAAGGGAATGAATTCTTGCCATTTGCGACAACATGGCTGGACTTTGAGGGCATTAGGATAAGTGAAATAAGTCAGAGAAAGACAAATAACATGATCTCACATGTGAAATCTAAAAAAAAAAAAACAAAAAAATGAGCTCATAGATTGATAGCTGCCAGAGGCTGGGGTGGGTCCAATGGATTAAAGGGGTCAATAGGTACAAAATTCCAGTTATAAAATAAATGGTCACTATAGTTAATAAGTTGATCTTAAACGTTCTCATTACAAGAGAAAAAATTTTTGTAACTATGTATGGTGACAGATAATAACTAGACTTATCATGATGATCATTTCATAATATATACAAATATCAAATCATGTTGTATAACTGAAATATTATATGTCAATTATACCTCAATAAAAAACCAAGATAATAAAATCCATAAAAGATAACAAGAAACTGGACTGAGAATTAGTTGCTCATGCCATTCATTTCAAATAGATTAATTTGCTTATTTAATTTCAGTTACAAAAAGTTATATGATCAACCCTTGAATAAAAAATAGAAAGCATAACCTTGTGCTGAGTGGATTAGCTGGCCAGCAATGCCCCCATGTACAAGAAAAGGATGAATCACCATAGAATGAACAGTACCATCCAAGAACACACATGTAATTTTTTTCTTAAATTACCCTGGCCTTCCAAAAAAAAAAAAAAAAAAAAAAAGCCTAGAGTTAATTTAAAATCACTTAAGGTTCTAGAAAGGGGAAGAATTCATAGTGTTTTGGCTAAATGAAAAAGATACTTAGAAAGGATCACCTTATTTTCCCCCACTGACTGCAATCTTTTGCACCTTTAATTCTGAGAAGCCCATTTCCTTATAAGAATTAATCAGTTTTGATATTTAATCCAGCAAAGAGCTCATCAATAGTTTTGCTTTCTCTTTTAGGCAAAGGAGGAAATCTCCAAGCCAAAAGCTGATGAAAAAAACAAAAGTTAAAGTTCACATTATTTGGTAAGTTGGTGTTTGTTGTAAATGAAGCCAACCGTACCTTCAACCAACCTGTTATAGGCAAGAGAAACTAAATCCAGTTCTTATTTTGTGTTCTTTTTATACTATTGGCATGAAATACACATTGCAAACTCTATAGAGCAATTCATTGAAAAGCACTGAATGGAATGATTATGGTACTGGAATGTTTAAAAATCTTAATCTTATAATTAAGAGCTCTTTAAAATATTAGGCCAGGCTCTTAAAGAAAATGACCATTTAGATCTATTGACTCTTTGAAACCCAAATGCTCATGATTGCAGGTTACTGTAGCAAAGCAAATTAGCATGTTGTGTTGTTACCTCTTATAGTGAAATATATATTGATAATCCCCAAAATACCAACACATGGTGGGTTGAGAGGAGTACTCGGGTCTGGTGGAATTACAGGTTTTTGGGGGGACAAGGGCAAAGGAAAAGATTAATAGCTTTTGTTTTGAAAAGTAAAATACTATGTTTGATTGTACTTTATGTGACTGAAGAGCTCATATGGATGAGGGGATCTTATTCTGAGCCATAATAAAAAGCTTATGACTGTTTGCCAACCAAAAGCCTAATGTATATCAAAATGTAGGTTAAATTGGGTTAAGGTCTCTTATCATGATTTTTTTTTTATTCCCTATAAAGAGGGAGGATACTAATTAGAACTGCTCCAGAGATTTTCCCCAAAATTAAAAAGATTTCTATTAATAATCCACTCATATTTACTTATAGGAAATTCATTCTTGTTGTTAAACAATGCTCCTGCTAAATGTTATATTTACTATACTTTGTAACCCAAAAATTTACATATCAAGTGATTCACTGGATTTTTTTCATTGACTTTTTCAAGGTATCTGTATATAAAACCTTCGGCTGGCAGATGGTGACTTTTGAAGAACTTTGGCAACAAATTTTTCTGGGTGGCTTCTAGACAGTGGTATTTGTTGAGTCTTTGACAACCTAAACATTGGTCTGTTATTCTTTTCCCAGAAAAAAATTGAATTTGCCTGGTTCGACTGTGCTATTGTACTGAGTGTATCGATAAACTTTGAATTTTTAAAAATTGCTCTCAGTTGGGAGAGAAAGGAACTTTATATTTCTAAGAGATATTTGATAGTTTCTTAAAGCGACACACCAAAAAGAGGAAAAACCTTTGCAAACTTTTGCACATTCTACACATAGTGCCTGTAAATCTCATCAGTATTTTCAGTTTGCACTTAATTTTTTTTGTTCTTAGCATTTGGAAAATAATGCTTTAAGCATTCTTTAATATTCTGATTTCTCATTATCCCTTTCCTCTTGGGCTTTTGAACTGTATTTAATGTTTCTTTGGGTTTATGTTTATAAGTAAAACAAAAAATATTGTACAATGGGCACATATCTCCTCTTGGGCTGCTATATAATAAATTAATAACCTGGACAGACCAGGAAGCACCACACCCCTTTTCAGGTCTAACTGTCCTTTATCAGAGGTTAGGACTTCTGCACCTTACAGCCAGCACAAAGCAAACAGACTTGAATCAAGTCAGAAGAGCATAATACAGATTATATGTCACTGCATAAAGTTCCAAGAATAATAAAATCTACTACTTAGAATATTCATATTGCTTGAACATTGTTGGTTTACTGTGTTAAGCTGTGCTTTCCATTCTCTCCATATAAAACCTGACAGCAATTCTTTGCTTAGAGCCGTTACCACACCAGTCTCTGCACAGTATAGCATCTTGCTTTATGGAAGTTAGGTTTACGAGTACAAAACCAAACTTCTGATTTAAAAAAAGAAATCTGAAATTTAAAAATTTGCTTTTCCTCCCCACAGCAACTTAAGAACTAGGCCCTGATATCCTACAACTTTGGATTCTCAGATCTTTCTGAATGAATTGGTTATGAACATAGCACTGATGTCATTGATGGGATTTTGATAAATATTTAATTTCATCTTTACTTCCTGGTAATGAATACAGGAAAACATATCAGGTACATATCATACACTGATCTGGAATCTGTTTCAGAGGGCACGGCCTTCCTTAGCATCTGTTTAAAGGTCTTATTTATTAGGACTTACTGACTTCACTAAATATATCACTAATACTATCTAATGCAGGCTGGAGGGGCAAGCAAAAATAAATTTGTAATGGGCATCAAATTTTGTTGATACTCTAAAAATTCTCTTTAAAAATCATGGACGTACCTATGGGATTTCAAACATCACCCACTTTAAATTCTATGTCTCTATCACATCAGAGATGCAGGTATTTTTCTATGATTCTAAATCTAGGAAATATAGGCGAGTATCATGGTGCCTAAACAGGCCTTTTCAAAGCACTGACCAAAAAACAAAAAAACAAAAAAACAAAACGTTTCCAGAGGAATTTTAACTATGTATCTAATTCTTCCATTTGAATAGTGTAAAGTGTTTTTTGTCTGTTTAAAAAAAAAGTAAAACCTTTGCAATGTCAATGATACGGCTGCAGTATTACTAACTTCCATGCATATATAAAAGTATTTTTAAATGACATACCGAAATCCAGAGATTTCAGAAATGCCTACATATCGTAAAAATGTAAGGTACTCCAAATATGCCTTTTCATTAGAAATGTCTTTAAGACTTGGGTGTTTGCTGGTAATTAATGATGACCTGAGTAAGCAATAAGATCTAAATCAGTCCTTTCTTACCCATCTAATTAGGAGGAAATAACTCAAATATCTGCTTACAGAAGAATAAAAGACAATTTTTTATTACCAAAAAGGGTTTTGCACATTGTTGTGGCAATATTGTATCCAGTTAGGAAATGGCCTTATCCAAATACAAATGAAAATAGGTTCTTCAGGTGACCAAAACTGAAAATCACTATTTCCATGTTTTATTAGTTAAGATATGAAATACAATTAAAAATATTTTACATTAAAATCTTGGCTTTGTATGTTTTTTTTAGAAAGAAAATACCTAGGGGTGGAAATTACCAGTGATTTGTTTTTATTTCTCAAACAATTAAACCATGCAACATTTATAAAAATAGAATTGTAAACACATTTATGTTCAAAAAGATCACTATTCCGAGTGAATTAGTACACATTTTGACACTTTTCATCATATTTCTTCACCCTGAAAATTCTGCAGTATATTTAAAACTCACAAAGACTTCATTTCAAAGACAATACATTATCCTCACTTGAAGTAATATAAGCAAGTGTTTTCAGTTTCACAATGCATCATCATTTACTGGAGTCTCCACAATGATTTATTGGCAATAAACGCCAATAACAAGTTATTTAGGAATTATAAACTAGGCCAAATAACATGTAGGTAGAGGAATCCCACCTACCTAAGGATTAACAGCTCTCAGGTCCAACTTCAAATGAAAGGTTTCTCCTCTAGACCTGAATTTTACTCTGCTGTTTCAGAAGGGACACTATCAGTCAGGGTCCCTAAGGAAATAGATGACACACTCAAATTAAGATTGTCTGAGGAGGGTTCTATAAAAGGTGTTTTGTTGTTGTTTTTGTTCTTTTGTTTTGTTTTGTTTTGTTTTTTTTAAACAAGGTAGGGGCAAGGATATATGGGAACCACAAACACAGCCAGGACTAATAACAACCAGGCTCTCACTTCACCCTTCATCTTGAAGGGATGAGATGAGGAAGCAGTTACTAAGATACAGAGATGCAAAACACATGGACAAGAAGGCCACACCCCTTAGAGCTGAGACCTTCAGTAGAGGCCAGTCTGAGGGAACCTGCAAGGGAACTAGGGAAATAAACACCCCACCTCCTCTTACTTCCACCCCAGCTCCATCTGCCTTCCTGTGAGTCTGACCAAGAGGGCAGAAAAGCTTGACGATGTGGCCCTACAAGCAGACTAGGCTCGTTCCAGCCTAGTCACTGATCTGGGTGGTTACTCACTGTTCAGTAGTCTCCACTGTTCAAAGTGTTCCGAGAGGACGGACAAAGGAGCTTATGAATGACAAACACGTGGGGAAGAGGGATCTGGAGACTGGGGCTTAAGTATAAAATATAAATTAGAAGAATAAGGTATTTTATTCCTTCACAGTGGGGATGCCACCTCGGGATTATAAGGTAGGACAATACCTGTAAATGAAACACATGATAGGACTTCTCAGATGGATAAAGAGTTGAAGGGGGAAGTATCTTCAGCGGAAACCAAAACAGCCATCTCTAGTTTGAAAATATTCACATCTGACAAAATTTTGGCAATTAGAGATCACAGGAACCGGCAAGGAACGAATTGTTACAGCAGTTCAGGCTCTTGGTTTTGGAGCCACAGTCTGATTTTATCAAAATTCTTATCCATCCAACGTATGTTTTCCTCAATGGTTTCAATTGTTTGTTGGACACAACGGAGCTGAGAACCATTTTCTTTCAAAGAGCTGAAGAATCCTTTTACCTTGTGAGGAAAAATTGGGTTTTTAAAATTTTGCTTTATTATGTTACACAAATAGAAGTTCAGGCTAGTTAAAACTGAAGCCAAAATTCCAGTATTTGTCAAAATTCTATATGGAAGGCAGCACCAGGTGTCTGGATACGATTATGTACACTAACTTAAGCTACATGAAATGAGCTCATGCCTCATGATGTCGTTTTGTTTTCTCTTTGTAGTTTTGTATTCATTCGCAGTTGCCAGATTCTAAAAGACTTCACTGTTTACCATTTTATAATTAAGGTTTAATTGAGTGTGTCTAATGTCTGTTATACACACAGATGCAAACTTAACTTTTTTCAACATGGCATCTAAAAAGCAGAATGTGCAGAGCATCATCTTTGCCAAGCAAAACAGTTTCAACCACATAAGCACAGTCTTTCTCTGTGGGCCTGGACTGTGTGTTGTGATAGAAACACTGTGGGGAATGGGGTTCTTAGCAAGTTACAGTGGTAATACACCAAACTTTGCCAAGCTTTTGTTATCCTAAACCACAGTTCATGTGTTGATCCCTCCAGATAAAATCCACACAAAATTCTCCATGGTTTTAGAGAGATAAGAGACTCTTGGCTATCTCCTTGAAAATATCTTTGTTGTTGTTTCATGGCTGGGTATCTTAGCCCCTTTAAGCTCGCATGAGGGATAGGCTAGCTTTGCCATAGCATTGATCATTGTGCTATTCTGTTTCACCTTAAAGGGTTCTTAACCTTTTCCCATAAATTTTCACAGCATTAATCCACAACTTTTGATTTTGTAGACAGGAAGCAAGTCTAGGCCAAGATGTAGTATTAATGCAGCATGGATTCCAGACAGTTAATTCCTTAAAAACCCATATCAGAGTATCATGTTATGAGTTTGGAAATAGTTCGGTAAGAATGGGTTTTTGAAAGATCAAATTCCAATTTTAAATGATGCAAGGTTGTTTTAAAATTCTCAGTGCAATGCCTCAGAGCTGGAGGCATGCCTGCTGTAGCAACCTAGAACACACTTATTCTACTTCACTGTCTTGCCTTAAGCTGTAGCTCAAACTACTCTTTCATACTCTCAGAACTCAAGATTTACATTCAATTAAAAATCGCTTTGGGCGTTCTTCGACAGTCAGACCACATCAGTAATTTTGCCAGTTGGGCAAATTATTTAATCCTGAAGGAGCCTGTCATTACGGTACAACTAAAAACAGACCTGTAAGAGCTGTGACAAAGCCAGCTGTTAACCCTCGCCCTTAAGTTTTTCCTAACCCAAAATTCTCTCTCCCATCTGCCTTGGGAAATGCTGCAATTCCTCAGAGAATTTGATTCAAACCTGCCTCCTCAAGAACATTTCCTGTGCAGTTAACAGCATGCCATAGAGATAGAGATACAGGTTTATCCTACTAACTTATCTGACCTTGAACAAATGATTCAATTTCTCTGGGACTCAGTCACCTCATTTGTTAAACAAGGGTCACTTCTACAGAGCAGAGCAATGGTGAGGCTGTAGTTATGTAACATGGGTAAAGTGCAGAACCTAAAACCCTGCATGTGTCAGGGACTCAGCCTCATCCATTTATTTATGAATATTTCCTCTGGTATTTATTCATCCCTTTGCCCTAATTACTGTGCTAGAACTGAGGATGAGGCAGTGAATCAGGCAAACATCCTATCCTCATGGAGCTTAAAATCTACCTGGGGAGACAAGCAGTAAACTGTTACTCTAAATATACTGCTGTGAAGAAAATAAACTGGGTCTATGACAGTAACTGAGTGGTTTGCTTTAGACAGAGTAGTCAGGAAGACGACACTTGAGCTGGAACCCCTAAAGGATAAAATGAGCCTTTCCAGTGGAAAGCTGGGGAAAGAACAAGCCAGTCAGAAGAGCAGAGGCTTAGAGACAGGAGAAACAGCTGGTGGCTGGAGTGTTGGGAGAGTGAATAAGGAGAGCAAGCAAGAATTGGCCCTAGAGGTGGGCAGGAGTCAGGTCATCAGTCTTGTGCACATGGGAAGGAGAGGTTTGAAATTTACTGTAAGAGCATTAGGCAGAGTTTCAAGAAGAGGGTCAGTCATGGCCTGATTTTCAGTTTTAAATGTGGAAAATGGTTTAGTTAATGGCAAAGGCTTGAATGGAGTAAGGGGCAGAGAGAGGTGCATATATGATACGTATGCCAGAGACAAAGCCAATAGGACTTAAGGATGAATTAGATGAGAGGGGAAGGAAGAGCTCAGGTTGACTCCTATGTTTTAAATGTCAGTAGGGCATGCTCTATTATGATAATATCTCAGGCTCTTTCATTTCTATGCCTTGCCTCCGGGTTTTTACACCTGATGTTTCCTGTGTACACAACACTCTCCTCCTAGATATGTGCATGTCCTTTACTACCTGCTCAGATGTCTCCTAGCCATCCTATAAAACAGCACCATTCCCTACCCCAGTCACTCTCATCCTTGCTTTATTCAGTCTTCAACCTGATATAGATTGTAACTGGCTGATTCCCTCAGTAGAATTTAAGTTCCTCGAAGGCAGGCGCTTTGTCTATTCTGTTCACCCTCAAAGCCCAGAACTTAAAACCATGCCTGCCGTATCGTAAGAATGTAACGTCTTGAATGAATTAATGAGAAAACAAATGAATGAACAAGTGAATGAATGAAATGTTTTGCTGGTCTATCGATAGCTGTCTAGTCACAGCCTATGAGAATGCCTCGCTGGAGCTCAAGCCTGAAATGTTATGTGCACATTAATTTCACAAGCTTGGGTGAGGCTATGGAAAACTGGACACAAAAGCTAGAGGATGTGACATTTCTTTTGCATTTTCAAAGCATTCTCCCTATATTAAGCTAGATTATGGTGTGACTGTACAATGGAACTATTTCTAAAAAATATTAGGTGCTTGGTTTTTATCTAAATGTAACATTTTTAAGCAGTGTACATTTGTTCTACAACTTTACTATAGAAAATATTACAGAAGAGACACAAAACAACTATCCATACATCAAATTCTTCAGAACTTAACACTTGGAGAAAAGTTTTCTACTTTTATGGAAAACTTATATGTTCCATGGTTCCCTCTTACCAAAGAGAATAACTCATACTGTTTTCTCATTTTTCTTTGACTGCTAGGAAGCTGTGATAAATTTAGGGTACAATTGCAATAAATTATCCTCAGCATAAATCTTTAATACAGTTACTTCTTTCCATTATGCAGCTTTTTGTTCTTTAACACTTTTATACATGGGCCTAATAAGTTGCCTAAAATTCTTTCTGAAAGTAGATGGCATATAAACAAGTGCAGGAAATCATGAACTTGCAGAGAACTGGATCCCAGACCTGCCTCTTTTACAATAGGAAGACGATCACTTCAGTTATTTATACCTTTTAAAATCATTTTTACCATCCAAAAACAGGGACTAAGTGTTTCAAGTAATTTTAAGCCTTAAAATTTTTAATAGTAGGGCTAAGATTTCTTAATGTGTTTGGGAAGAGGCAGCTTTCACTTGTTCATTTGTAAATGATTTTCATTTATGTCAAAAACACCATATAGCATCCGAAAAGAATATCTACTAAGTGACAAAACCTGTCTCTAACTCATCACACCCTTATTTTGTCTATCCCATATTTATTAGCTAATTATCACTTAAGTTTAAAAAGATTTTTTTTTACCTCTTCAAGCCGAGCTCTTGTGGAGAATTGATTTGTTGTTCCCATTACCATGTAGGCTAAGGAAGATGAGCCAAGTTCAAACCTAGAAATGGAAATTGTCAAAATACATTGTGAAATATTTATTCTTTTAGCATTTTAAGTACCTCACATATGTTATAGCATTTAACTAAAAACTGGTTAGGCATGAAAAACAGACATGATCCTCACCTTTCGATGGGTTAAGATCTAGTTGCAAAAAAATATATACCGATAACTGAATAAAAGGTGAAGTAACCCCCCCCCCCAAAAAAAAAAAAGAGAGAGAGAGAGAGGTAATGCTACCGGAGTTAGACAAGGGTAGGTACAAACAAGTGAAAGTGCTGAGGAGGGAGGCTTCAACTGGGTCAGTGGGTGCAGGAAAAGGACTGTTCCAGATGGAATGGGAAACTTGACTGCCAGCTTCATTAGCTAGCAAGGAAGTAGAGGTTTATATTTTCTATGGATATTTTAAGTATCTCTACCTTCTATCTTCAATCAAAAAATCCCTTTAAGACTATTACTGTTGTTTTACAAACAAAGCAAAAACAAAGCAAGGTTAACTTTTCCAGTCATAGCACAATTTTTGGCACTACTTACTTTTCTACAAGTTTATTCCAGTTTTCCCTCAGAAACTGCCAGGCCAGTGGATATCCCACCGGGTTTCTACCAACAGATCTAAGAATATGTGGAAACTCTTGAGTTTTTATTATATCTCCCTTAAAACTTTGGTCTAGTAGCCTAGAATATTAAAAGAAGAAATGTTAGCAATGAACAGACCCTGAAAAAGTTATGATTTCAATAAGATATGTGAAAAAAAAAAAAGAGCTAATTTGCCAATAACACACACAAAAAAGATAACCAGGTAACCAGAGCCCTGATAAACTCATTATAGCTACAAAATAAAAACTAACAGTGTTTAGAATACCCATTCTCATATATTCTCTCATTTGCTCATAAAAATAGCTTAAAAAGGTATATTAATATGTATTTCTAAATGTGTTATTTTAAAAATACACAAATATATACTCCTTTAAATATTTTTCCTAACACCTGCTTCCTCCTAATTATCATACCCATTAGATGTGTGCCCACTGGCATAAATGTTCCCAGCAGAACAGGCAATTCCTGGTCAGGATAGATGCTATAAGGACCTGATCTAATTTAATTCCTTTTGGCCACACGAACATGAGTGAATTACTCACCACTGAAGCTTTTCCTCATTTTGGCTAATACAGAGGGCAAATTCAATTTGGTTTTTCTCAGTATCGGACAAAGAAGACTGATATTTCTTATAAAGAAAATCCCATCCTTCAGAGGTCTGGGCCCCCACAGCAAACACTGCCAAGGTCACATCACTGGGCAGTCTGTGAAAAAGAACACACCTGGTAAGAATCTGAGACAAAGGAAGTATGTTTGGTGCAGAATGGTGACCAGTTATGAACTGATAAACTGGCCCAATGATCAGAGAAATATACCTAGAAATAGAAACAAAAATAACATCTTTCCTTGTTACACTTTATGAAAGAAGAGAAAGTAAAACTAGGTTGTAAGTAGCAGTCTCACAAACGTAATGTGAAATGCCACTTTTATAAATACCTAAGTATCTAACATACTTTAATGATGCTGAATGACTCAGTAGGCAGTCACTTTTTAAGCCAAAAGAAAAAATTTAGACTCAAAAGGTAGTTCATGAACAAAAGTCAGGAATCCAGTAGGACCACCGTTTGTCAGCATTTCTTTAAATAGAAGCATGTATACTGTTGGCTTAGTATATCCTAGATAGGATTTAAGCCCCAAATATAAAAGGAATTAAGTATAGCAAGAATTAAATTTCCAGCTATAGGAAGATCCTACTTTGCTTAGACCGTGTCAGCAAATACTGTGCACCCTCTGTCAAGGACTCTGGAGGCCACTGTGAGATGCAGTGCTTCTGTTCCTGTTCAGTCAGCCTTTCTCAGTTCTGTCTGATAAGGTTTTGTATCCTTAGCTATACAAAAATGGGAATTATTCTAATTCCACTGTAATTCTCCAGATATTTGACTTCTGTGTATAGAAGTTCCTTCTTAGCATTTCTTAAAACAAGGTGAGAGATACATAGATATATCTTAAAAAATTATTTTCCCAAAAAGAGCAGCAGGGGAGTCTATTCTTTTTTTCTCACAACATTTAGTACTGATTATGGGATATAGAAAAGATATCCCTTACATGAACAAACTGGTAGTTTGGTAAGGACAGACCTCAAATTTCCATTGGCTTCCTTCCACTCTCTGAAATAGCCTTCTGCCCTTTGCACACAGGGCTGATACTTGCGCACACAGGCGAGGAGGAGGAGCTGACTCCGCAGCATTCTCTCTGAGACCGAGCCATCATCAGTCCAAGTCTGTTTATCAATGAGGTTCCTCAGCAGCCTGATGAGAAAGGCCTGAGGGAAAGCCACATGTGTCACCAGCTCTGTCCCAGGACATCTCTTATGTTAAATCTAATCCAATATACCCTCAGCGATGGGGAATATTTTTTAAAGCTTAATGTAACGTTTATTTTTAAAACCATGCAGTTCTGTTTATATTTTATTATAAAAGGGGTCAAAAAGAAGAAATAATGAATATTTTAGTGTTTACACAACAATCTTGTATAAATTTGTCCTTATCTACTTAAAATCAAGATAAAATGCCACTTTTAAAACAAACTAAAAGAGACAGTTTATGATTACATTTTTAGAAAAAATTATACAACAGGACTTTATCACATCTTGCCAAAAATAAGTTTTGTGCTTCTTCTTTTAAGCACCTGAATCTCAGAAAATCTTAATAGCAATCATCATAATACGGAAGTAAAATAAAATCAAGGATCTACATTAAAAAGGGAATAACATCCACGAAAATTAAGTACAAAATCTCATAGTGCTGTGCCTATTTTTAATGCCAAAATAAAACCGAAATCTTTGCTAGTCAATCCAAATACTGAGTTAATTTTGATTTACTTTAATATATATCAAGACATATATATGCACACAATGATAAGAACTCTTTTCCACACCCACACAAAAGCAAATCAGTTACATAACTACTCAATTTATTTCAGGTTTTTACCTTGAATTGAGTTTCTACTTCATTCATATCTCTTTTCTCCATTAACTTATACATAGGTATCAGCTCATCCAAACCTTGGAACACGGGCATAATTTCAGTTTCATGTTTCAAGTACAAGGTTAAATCCAAGGCTTTTTCAATTGGCAGCTTTCCAATGCTGATCAGGAGACACCATGGTTAGTAGTTTTTAAACAGTTCAGCAAAACTTTTTGTTTCAAAAGACATTTTAACAACCTTCCAGCAAAAAATTCAATCAGATATAAATGTCCCTTATAAATAATTATATTAGTGTCTTTTCTGTCACGCATAATAACACAACATCTGGCACGTTTACACTGTGGAGGAAGTTTCTTAAACAGCTAGGGCTAACTTGTGGTTAAGACAAAATGGAAGCATGTCAGTGTGTCCTATGAAACGCTAGACTGTGTGCTGAACTTCCAGAGTAAGATGGGGATTTTTAAAAGCCTGGTAAGACAGACTGCCACTCAGTCAACAGTTTAAGTCCCTGGGATCAATACATACTCTTCTCCACTCCAAAAAGAAACTGAAACTGAATTTAGATATAAACTCTTCATTATAGAAGGTTGGTGTTAAAAGCCTTAGTGGTAGGGCATATGCTTATATACGTAAACACAAAACCCTCTAAGATTTGAGCCACTAGTATGCTATGGAGGGGAACAGTTTTAGGCATGAAGAAATAGCTAGGCAATCCCTGTCTTTATCTCCCATTACTTTTTGTAACCTCAAGAAGACCCAGAAAAGGACAAATGCAACATTTGGAGCAGAAGGACATAGGGTATGATGAAAATTATAAATTATTCCTTCCCACCTGGGTGATGCCCCTTAGGATTTCAGTTTTGCCTAAAAGCTAAAGAAGTTTTGAGTTTTAGGCTTGTCGACCATTTCCTTAAAAACCATCGCCATGGGGGAAAAATTAGAGTGAACGCTATACTCAGCAATGAAAAGGTCATTTGGTTGGGCCAAATTTTATGAGCTATAATCCATAAAGATATGGTGAAGTCCTGGTACCTGGGTGGGGGAGGGGGAATCCCTCCTTTAGTCAAGAAATGATCCAAACAACTTGGGCCTGGGCCACTGGATCTTCTAAGAAGGCATCACGATTGCTAAAGACCCAGCAGGGGAAAAACCTGATCTGTTATAGCAGGCCTGAGAACGTGTAGGACCAGGCTCCAGAGACTAGGTAAGGAGCTCCTCCAGGATATTGGTCTCCTTGTTTTCTATACTTCTGCCTCAGTATGATCTCAGTTGTTAATGGAAAAGATTAAAATACAGATTCCGTCCTTTACCTTAGCCAGTAAACACAGACAGGAGGTAAACCATAAGGCTTAAAGCAACCTTGGATTATTAGAAGAATTTAGGGGAAAACATGCTTCAACTTATTAGCAATCAATAATTTTCATCTTCAGAAATTAAGAAAGCAGGTGATAACACCTCCTTTCAGAACTAAACCAAGACCTTGAAGAGCTTGTATTACCTGACAAGCTGAAATGCATTGTTAATGAGACTGGCTCGATCATTACTGCTGATTGCTGTGTGTGTTTCTTTTAAAAGGCCAGTCAAAGAATCCCATCCATCATCCTCGTAATGCACAATGTAATAGCCATTCATTCCCACATTAAATTTGATCCATTCCACCTCTTCTGGGAGGATGAGCACATCTAGAGCAAATAAAATAAATCATAGCTTCATTTTCTCTTGACTGATGAAAGCTCTTCTGATCACAGACTGGACCACACAACTAAAAGGCAAGTTCAATACTAAACAATTTCAATACTGGAATGAGTTTCATATTGAATACATTTCTTTTAGAAACCAGAAAACAACATCCCAATAGACAAAAGCCAACACTAGTTTCAGACATCAATTCTGTGAGATTAATAGATCTATGAGAAGAATGCAGTCACGTTCCAGGCCATACATACTATATAACCCAGCAGTGTTAACAAAGTAATGGAGAATTTTCACTAGTATTCTCTCCCTTTTTATAGTTCAACTGTTTTAATCTCTACTCGGCAAGAAACTAGCCTGCCTATCCATCTATCTATCTATCTATCTATCTATTTATTTATTTATTTAATTTTGCAACCAGGCAGTATTTTCAAACCTATATCCTTCACTGGAAATTGAAAACCAAGCATTTGCTGAGGATAAAGACTGGCCTGATTCTTTTGTTTTAACCAAGATAAATAACCAAAGAAACTTAGTATCTAAATCTTGTACATTTCTGTAGTTCTGCCCTAAATTAACCTAGTTACCTTCCCAAAAAATTACCTGTTTTTGTCTTCAGCAAAAATCTGTGGGCAGAGTCTGATGTGCTGGTAATGAACGTCAATGGAACATGCCACAGATACCTAAATGAACAGAGGATGAATGGGTTCATTTGTTGATTCAATTTAACAAGCAGGTACTAAATCACCTGTCATGTGTCAGGCACTAGCTAGTTTAAGAAAGAATGGTACCAAAATTGCAATAGCCAGAAGATTAAAACGTCCCCAACTTGTTTTCTAAGCACTATGCATCTTTCTTGAGCTACTTGAATAGAGCCAGGAATCTGGGCTCAAGTGAGCCCTGTCAGCCTATACAGTGTTTGGTCAATTGGAGTTCAGAGGGCCTATTTTAAAAATCGTGGCCACTAGTAATGTCATATACGAAGAACATAAAGCTTCTAGGGAATTCCTACTGTGATGCATAATCTGAACCTGATCATGAAGAAACAGCTGAAACCCAAATCAGAGGACATTCCACAAAATAAATGGCCTGTTTTTGCCAAAAATGTCAAGATCAAGAAAGACAAAGACTGAGGAGCAGTTTCAAGGAAAAAAGACAAAAGAAATGTGACAATACAGGTGATCCTAATACTGAATTCTGAACCAGATTTTTTTTCTTTTGCTATAAATATATTATTAAGACAGTTGGGAAAATCTGAATAAGGTTTGTAGATCAGATAATAGTATTGTATCAAGTTCTTTTCATAACTGATAATTGTGCTGTGGTTATATACGTGAATATCATTTTTTAGGAAATACTACACTGAAGTAAAGGAACATCATATCCACAACTTACTCTCAAACAGTTAAATGTGTGTGTGTGTGTGTGTAGCATATATAGCATATATGTAGAGATAAAGAGAGCATATTTTTTTGAACTCTGATATTTTAGGTTTTATGTCTATATCTATATAGACATAGAACAATATATAAAGAAGGTGAGAAAGAATGATAAAGCAAATGTAGTGAACAACATATAGCTGGGTAAAGAATATATGGGAATTCTTACACTCTGCTTGCAACTTCTCCATAAGTGTAAAATTATCTGAAAATAAAAAAAAAATCTTTAACTAGTGTCCATCTAGGGTCAAATTGCAGTGTCTCATTTCCTGTGATGTCCTTCCATAACATTAAGCAGACAATAGTTTCAGGATTTAACTTAGACTTCCAAAGAAGAGAATCGAGTCTCCTGTAATTCCCAGAAATCATCTAAATGTTTGTTCTAGCTCCAGCCCAAATGCCAGGTACTATTTGTAATTTAGGTGCAATTACTTAGATTGGAGCTGCTTTCAAGCAAGTCACCAGAAATTACCATCCTATCAAACTATAAAACCTGAAAATGTTAATATAATTATATATCATTAGCTTTACTGAGATGAACCAAGGTTTAGAGCTACCTTCAATCTCCTGGGGAGATGGTGGTATATAAGTCAACTTTATAGAATGCATAGATTTGATTGAAATGTTTCAGAACTAAAGATAAGGGCATTATTTCAAAAATAAGTTTTTATCCTACAAAGCAAATGTTACCTAGGCAACAAAACGAGGTTTTCTCCAAGAACATTACCCAGTTTCTATAGTGTCATCCGTTCCCTTCATATAGTGCTCTTGCTTCATATGTACATTCCTCCCTCTCACTGTGATGGTTATCAGGGGAAAGCCCTTCTGCAGTGTCCAGGTGTTCATCATGGTCTTCACATCAAGGCCTTCCTGCTGCCAGTGCTGGTTTATACAGAAAAAGGCAAATGCATGACCCACTTATACCCAACTCTAAGATGAGGCAGAACCTAAGCTTGTGCTCATTGAGCCGCTATCAGTTCATAACCTCCTCTGTGAAGCTCTTCCTCATCCCTGCCTCTTCTCCCCAACCCCTGCTGACCCTACTCCCTTTCCCCACTGTCTCCAGCTTATAGCATGCTCTCTGTTAAAGCACTGGCTGTTTACTTTCCATTCTCTTCCTCTACACGTGTACGTCTTGAGAGTACATACTACATCTGATTCTACTGGGCATACCTTGGGCTTGACACTAGGCACAAAGCAGGCATGTGAGTGAGTGAATGAAAGTAGAGAATGGAGAGTAGCCAGGTGTTCAACACCTACATAATTATGCTGGCTCTCAGACGAGCAAGGTGGGAAAAAATGTTCAGTCAAGAGCCTGTACTTCCAAAGTGATAACACCCAGATGGCCCACACTCAACAGTCACAAACTCAAAAGAGAATATAGTCTGATACTAAAAAAGCTTTTCAGAAATATTTAAGAGCTAGTAAAAGGATAAAATATGCTTGAGAACAAACCTAGAAACTACTGAATAAAACCATCTCTAAAAACAAAAAAAAGCCAAGAAAAATATAGAATTCTGTTAAATCTCTAGACAATCCCTTAGCTACCTATGAAAATATTTATCCAGATAGACTCAGACTGTTTTGTAACTAAGATGTTATGAATTCTTTACAGCTGATTCGTTAAAAACACGAGTTAGATCTAAATTCAAATGCCCACTCTGAAATTTACTAACCATATGCCTTTGGATTTCTCATTGTCATCTGTTAAAATAGAGATAACAGTACCCTACTTGTAGGTTTATTGTGAAGAGTGATGGAGATCACACACATAAGTGCTTAGTATGTGCCTGATACATAGTAAGTGCTCAGAAATTCT
This sequence comes from Eidolon dupreanum, assembly GCA_028627145.1. Classification (NCBI taxonomy): domain Eukaryota; kingdom Metazoa; phylum Chordata; class Mammalia; order Chiroptera; family Pteropodidae; genus Eidolon; species Eidolon dupreanum. The sequence continues at coordinate 48,552,561 of CM053501.1, read as the reverse complement.
TGCTGCCATTATTTTTGTTCACAAATAAAGAGCTATGAAAATAATCAACATACCCTGACTGATACAGCCCTAACCTCCCACAGAAACATGCCATAAATTCACTGCTTTACAGAGAGTAAAGCTGAAGAAACTAGTGTCAATTAGACACGTTACCAAAGAAGGCTGTGCAGCTCTCTTGTGTAGATAATTTTTAAGAAAAATTGATAAAGGCTGTCAGTCTGGCAGAGTTTAAACACAGTCTTATCTAGGGTGAGGGTGATATAATCAAGGACCTCAGAAAGACTGGCACAGAGTCATCCTTCAAAGGCTTTGGAGTAAAAGCATGTGCTAGGGGGTAACGTGTACAGATGGAAAAACTTACTGAGGACAAGGATGAACGATGACTTGCAGAGCAAAAGCCATCCATCCTCTGTGTGCTATCTGTAGGGCAAATCTAAAAAGCAAAAAAGTACACATCACTCTCAATTCTGTAGAAAACATTCCTGATTCTTCTCAGAAGGATTAATACAGTGCAGAAAAAAAAAATCATAAGCCTGTCAATTCCAAACGTAGAAATACACAAAAACATACTCACACTTGCCATACTATTCCACAGGTCCTCGTTTTTTGTATTTTTATAGCTATACTTCTGGAGATACTGTATAATACCGCTTTTAAATGCCTCGGCGCCAAGATAATCCCTTAGCATATTCAAAATACAAGCTCCCTGAAAAGACAATGTAAATAAGTATTAGCTGTAGCTTAGATTCAACCTAGTCAACCATCACACTTTATTTGGAATAATTCTTTTAGTGTGAAATATTTTAAATGGCGATTTAAAACAATTAGATAAAGTGAATTAAACTTTGTCCTGATGAGCCAGGGGATGGAATATGACATTCTCTGCCTCAGTAGAAGACAATAGAAATGGTCGGGAAAAGAAGTGAAAAAGCTGAACTTTGATCTCACAAAATAAGAGCCACTGTCTTAGCTTCAGCCTATGTTGCCAAGGGAAATATAGGCCCAAGGTGACCAGAATCCTCCTTACTCTACCCCCAAGATAAGCCAGAAATCTGATGATATAACATTTCTCAATTATTAAGTGTTGGCAGCAATTTCCAATTGTTGTTAAACACACTGCGCAGGATGATACTATGCAGTTAACCAGAGATCCCCAACATTTTTGGCATCAGGGACCAGTGATCCTATGAGAATCTAATGCCTGATGATTTGAGGTGGAGCTGAGGTGGTGATGCTAGTGCTGGGAAGCAGCTGCAAATATACATGAAGCTTTATTCCCTTGCCCACTGCTTACCTCCTTCTGTGTGGCCCAGTTCCTAACAGGCCACAGACTAGTACTGGTCTGTGGCCTGGGGATTGGGGACCCGAGTTAGACAATACAAACCGTTCCTGAAGGCACTGAAAGGTAAGCTACACAAGGGCAAGAATTTTTGCCTAGTATAAAATCAATGCTCAATAAAGATTTGTTGAACAATAAATAAAAGGCAGAGTTCTTATATACATGAATTTTCAATTTATGACAGAGTAAATGAAGAATTGACTATAATGTAATCTTTAGGATTATGAGCCAAATTGCAAATTAGACCTAAATGAGTGAACTCCAGCCAGCATGGGTCAGAATAGAAGGCGTTCCATCTGGGGTGCTCCTTATGAAGGGAAAGCCACGCCACAACACTGTCTATAACCTCTCTATCCCAGTATTTATAAGTGTAGTGTCCAAACTGCACCCTTATAATCCATTTTTACCTTTTCATAAGAAACATCATCAAACATCTCCCGAATTTGAGCAGGATTCTCTACAGGTGTGGACACAGGGTGTGAGGAATTCAATGCATCTACTTCCATTGCACTAAAACACTTGCCAAAGAAATAATCTTCCTATTGAGACACAAAAAAAAGACAATGTCACCTATCATTTATATTTAGATGAAAAACATGAAAGGACAGAGGTTTGATCTGGGCTTATAGGTTTATACTTCAAACTTCTAGTCCAATGTATTCCATATTTATAGAATTTACAAAATGAAATAAAATTTGTCTTCTAAAGAGCATCCAAGAAATGACTTTAGGTAAACATTTTAGATTTCTTTCATCTTAAATATGTACTACTTTAGAATAAAGAAAATTTTGAATAAAGAAAATATTAACTTAAAAACCATTATGCCTATAGATAAACAGCAACAAACCAAGAAACTAAAATGTATAGTGGTTTAAACATCTCCAATCATCATTTATACTATTTTAAAGCAAAGGAATTTAGCTTTAAAACCGTGTAGTCAAAGAAAAAATGGAAGAACAAATTCCAATTATAACCTGTTTAGGGCATATAATTCAACAAAATATACTTACATAATCATTTTTAAAGATTATAGAGAGACATAGAAAAATATTTATGATCTATTGTACTATAATAATTATATATACATTATAACTACATATAACTATGCATACAGGAAGATGAAAGTTGAAAAAATGAATATGCACAAATCAAAGTCATCATAGTAGGGTAAAGGTTTTTTTTGTTTACATAGTTTACGCAGTTTTTAAAATTTTACTGCATGTGATTTTCACAAGTTAAATACATGATTTTTAAAATAAACACGTAGAGGTTCCAAAGCATTAAATCTGTGACCCATGAGTCTAGGTTCATATACAATCCAATGAGCAGTTACCCTAATTAAGCATAATCCATTTGATTTGGCAAGTAGGATTCTCTACTGAAATAATAAGAATCTGTACCTAATAGTTCTTCAGTGAGTAGCCTGGAGGTTGGGAAAATGATATGGAATAGAGAGGCTGTAATTATTTCTATTTCTTTGACTACTAAGGGAGGACAAAATTTAACACTTAATTTGATATCAATCATAGATTCACAATCCAGTTTGGAAATTAGCCTTTGAGACATGTCTTTAAGGCTCCCTAGCATTTTGAAAACAATTCACATCTAAACTCCTAAGGAAGTTATTAATCTATAATCTACAAATTCTATAATCAAAGATCAGTAAATATTTTCCAGCAACATTGAACAAAACAACAGATTAACCTAAAATGTAAAAAAATAATACTTCTTACAACTTTCAGTTCTGGATGAGTCACACTGACAGATACGAACTCCATAAACTTGGCAAATCCCTCGTTTAGCCAAAGATCATTCCACCATTCCATGGTGACCAGATTCCCAAACCACTGAAAGGTAAACATTACTCAGATTATTCACACATGTCTATGGAGATTGGATTATCCACCCAGCCATAAACATAAGGCCTTCAGAAGGAAACATTTTATATGTGTAATATCTGTTATAAGGATGTCAATATATATTTATATAATAGTTTATCAAAGTAAAAAAGAAAAAACCTTTCAACATGCATTATAAAACATGGTACTTAATGTTTAAAGAAATAATTTTCCCTACAGTAGAATCATCAGTACAACATGTGAATCGCCTCACACATCCTGTAAAAGCAGTAACAGATGCAGTGAACAACACTTTTTAAAAAGTGTGATTGAGCTCTATACCTGGTGGGCGAGTTCATGAGACACAATCATCGTGATGCCAAGCTTACTGGATGCAGACGACTTTTCAGCATCAAACAATAGTGCAGATTCCCTATATGTTGTCAGTCCCCAGTTTTCCATAGCACCAGACTGAAAGTCAGGAATAGCAGCAAGATCTTGGGAAAGAAGCAATAAAAATATAAGCTACACATTGCCAAAACACACTAACTTTCAGAATGAATAGATATAATGATCAAAAGAAAATCTAAGCTACCTATGCAGAATCATGGAATTCTAGGGTGGAAGAACCTTTCACAAAGGAGAAAAGGGGCTTGGTGACTCATTCAGTCACTTTGCTACTGTGTGACAAAGTCAGACTCGGGTCTCTGGCCTCTGGACTCCACTTCAAACTCTGACAAGGAGTTTGGGATTGAATAATCTTAACTGCCTCAAGAACCCACCCTACTTTGAATGCCCAACACCCCCATTCACTTAACCTCAAACAGAATAGTTTTAAGGCAGTCTTATAAGAAAGAAATGCAGATTTTCTTATTCTGTGTAAATTTATTCATTCAAAAAAATTTGTTGAGCATCTATGTCCCCACCAAGTACGTTCTGATAATAAAAGAATCGCAGTATAGTTGAGTTTCTCTTTAAAGTCCAAAGGCAAATTATTTTCATGCCTTGTGCCTCAGGAACTGCATCAAGATCTGCTTTTACTATCATAAGTTTATTTTATAAATCAGGGGTGAGTAGGATTGACCCAACGGTTGACACCTGCCAGGATTTTAATGACAAGGGACTGCCGAGATAACCACAGGGATGCCAATTAGGGTGATATAATCAATGACTGGGGTCATTAAATACAAAAATTTGTAATATCTGTGCAAAAGCTCTACCTTGTTTTGGTAAGGGATATGGAATGTTAAAATAATCCTCGTAAAATTCTAGAAGAGTCACTGCAGCATCCAGTGCATAATCTGCCTGGTTTATCTTGTCTGGCACAGCATACACAGAAACCTGGAGAGTAAGGTACAAGAAAGTTATTCAAATGTCCCAGTGGCCTCTCTCCACTACATAGAAGACTGATCACACCCTTACTATAAGGGTGAACTAGAAATAACCACCCCCTTCCCCAAAATGACTGCAAGGGAAAAAATCTTATTCAAACCTTGGTCCCGAATGGGAAAGAATGGGAGACCTCCTCAGAAAATTTGTAGCTAAAAGTAAAACTTCAGGCTGTTTAGCAGCTGGGCTCACAATAACCAGGTGGTCCAAAACCTGAAGCCAATAATTTAAAGTGGTTCCCAGGCTGGTAAGTGCTCCCAGTCACCTGACAAGAGCAAACAAAATTCTCTCTGGAAGAATCCACCTTCAACTCAGGTACTAAAGTTCACAGACATAAATCACAATATACACAAAGGAACAAGACACCGCAAGCAAGAGTCAGCAGAAACCAGATACATAAAGACTTCAGCCATTACTATTACTAGACACAGAATATAAAATATATGTTTAATATGTTTAAAGAAATAAAAACACCAAAAACATTACTATGTAAAAGGGTTCTGGGACCCAATCCCGATGTGGGTGAAGGAGGTTCCCGCACGTCACCAAACAGTTCAACACCAGCTGGGTGAACTACAATTTAACTCAATTCTGGCACTAACTGGAAATAGCTTCAGATTCCACAGGTTAGGGTTCAGTTCTATAAGACTGTCCCCTCCCCCACTTCAGACACCAGTTGCAAGTCCAGGTTGTCACCTATGCTTCTGAATTAAGCCAATATAAATTGGAGGTTTCAACACTCCCTAGTTGGGTTCAATTAATTTGCTAGAGCAGCTCACAGAACTCAGAAAAACAGTTTACTTGCTAGATTACCAGTTCACTTTAAAGGGTATAACTCAGTAACAGCCACATGGAAGAGATACATAGGACAAGATATGGGAAGGAGAGCAGAGCCTCAGTGCCCCCTCCTAGTTCGCCACTCTCCAGCACCTCCACTTGCTGACCAACACAGAAGCTCTCCAGATCATCCTTTTAGGTTTTTATGAAGGCATGGGGACACAGGCACGATTGATTAAATCATTGACCTTTAGTGGTTGAACTCAGTCATCAGCTAAAGGTAAAGGGGGTGAGATTGAAAGTTCCAACTCGCCAATCACATGGTTGGTTCCTGAAAACCAGTCCCCAACCTTAAGTTACCTAAAAGGGCTTTCCAAAGATCACCTTAATGACATAACAAGAAACACCTTAATCACTCCCTTAGGAAACTGAGGGTTTTAGGAGCTCTGTGTCAAAATTAGGAGGAAGACCAAATATGTATTTCTTACTATAAACTTCAATATCACAATATGAAAGAGACATTACAAAAAGAATCACTCATTAAAGACTCACAATAGTTGGCAAATCGAGTGAGTGTTTTTGCTGAGTTTCACTGCTCAATTTAGACTACGCCCTACATCCAAGCCTCAAAGACCACCTTCAAATCCCCAGGCAAGCAGAGATCACTCAACAAGCATAAGAACCCTCAACCTTACAGGAACAAAAGGCAACTCAGCATAGAAACCCTAACTATTCAGGCCTCAGTGAAAACCAGCACAAATAAATGAGGTATCTTCAAATAAAGTGTCCTGTCCCTACTTGCCAAAAATACTTATTTACATTCAGCCCACCGCATACAGTCGGATAGGTTGCTCACTACACAATGGTACAAAGACAAGGGTCGAGTGTTCCTTGAAATCTTTTTCTCCAGTATTTCCTGGCCCAAAGGCTCCCCCCAGAGCCATTTAATACCCTAAGCAGACTGCTCTATCTTCCTTTCTTTCCTCAGCCAGAAATCTCCTGCTCAGATAGTCAGTAGCATTCATTTCCAAACTGCAGAGTCAGAAGCAACCTTGAACCCAGAACCCACTGCAGGATCTAGTCCAATTTGTACTTTAAAGAAGTATAAATAAGTTCCAAGGGAGCAGGGCCAACGTCAGAAAGCCAGTTAGTGGTGCAGCCAGGACCATGTCCCAGGCCAGGCCAAGCCTCTCCATGTGTTTTTGTTACTAGAAACTTACTGTTTATGTGAATGAGCATCTGTGGCAACAGGATGACCAACTATCCTGGTTTGCCTGGGACTGAGGGGTTTCCCAGGATATAGATTTCCAATTTTAAAACAAGGACAGTTTCAGGCAGGCCAGGACAAGCTAGTCACCCTATATGGCAATCACAGGTTTACCTTTACTCCACTCTTGGTCATCTTGCTGACAGACTTAAAATCTGAAATAATGAAGGCTACCAGATAGGTGCTCATCTTCACAGTGACATCAAAATGGTCTTCTATTAGTCCTTCAGCAACAGTCACGGATTTAACCTAAAATTAGAATAACTTAAATTATCAACTAATCCAATTATCTAATATATCGAAAACATTTTATAGAGATTTCCTATCTACCAGGCATAATATTAAAAATATGTGGCATGACATTTGTATAACTATTTTAAAATGTCTCTATCCAATATCTGATTGTAATTTAGGTATTAAGGCCCAACCCTTCTATTCAATTTTTTTTTACTGAGATATAATTCATATACCAGAAAATTTGCCATTTTAAAGTACACAATTGACAAGCTTTTGATTATATTCACAGAGTTGTGCGACCATTACCACTTAATTTCTTTTAAATAATCCAGATAACTGTAAACTGACTATATTTGGTACATGAGGATGGAGAATATGAATTGGACAAAGCAAAACTGAGATTGCTGGTTTTGCCAAAATGTAGTCCACTTGTCTTTAAATACAGGTATGAGAATTATCTGTAATCGCAATATCTAATTTAATTTCTATACTGTGCAAGTAGTAACCATCTGCAACCTAAAAAGAGCTTCTGTTTTCCAAACAATTGAAAGTAACCCATACCTGACCCTGCAAAGCTCCTCTGAACTTTGATTTGCTTCATTGGAATCAGCTTTTAAGTGCACCCAGGAAGCAACCTTGCAGAGTGGGTGAGGGTGATGGAGGTACAATCTAAGAGGTCTGCTCTCGAAGAAAGTCCAGTACCTCAGCTAACATAAAGCACTGGGGCAGGATCCCTAAGAAAGGACCCCCCAAAACTAGCCTGGGGATCCATTGTTAACGCATGCATATTTCTTGTAATCTAATTTCCACCTCTATTTCTGTACCCTGGTCCTTCTTACTACCCACCAGCTGGTGATCCTTTGGTCATTCAAACCCTAACTCTGATAGCCAACCCGAGTTTACACTTGAAGGAGCCAAAATTAACTTTTCTTTTTAAAATGCCCTCTGCCCCCTTTAACCAAAATTTCCATTCCTGAAGTTTCGCTAATTATTAGGAAACTAAACTAATTAAACTAATTCAAATTTAAGTGTGATCAACTCCTGCCCCAACACTTACATGTTCCGATCGTATATTTGCTTTTCTGCCTCCAAAAAGATCCTTTGAGAATCCATTGCCCTTCCCCTCAACTCCATGTCTGTGGCCTGAGTTCAGGACACACCTGTTTTGCCAAGGTGGGGGCTTTCCTGTCCAAGGGGCAAGTTTATATTAGAGATTTTCCTATTCTCAACAAGTGGGTCCTATATATTCCCTGAATTAGACTACACTAACTTTGTGAAGCCTCTGGGGCTCCTGGCCTTCCCCCTGCAAGCCTATGAATTTCTCCACAGATCTTGTTTCCTCAGTCTCTCCCTTGTTCCTTTATTCTCTTAAGACTGTAATTCCCTAATTACAGACTTATCCCATTCCAGGGAAGCAATACCATAATATTGGGAGAGGGAACCATGATTTAAGAAAAGCCTGTTCTCTATCTCAGATTTGTATTAGGAAAATGGCAATTGTTTCTCACCTTTTTACATATAAATATGGTGGTGGGAAGACAAAAGTTCTTGTCTGACAGGGATCTGCAGAAGGACACTTTTCACAGGGGACGGCCCTCTAGGGGGCCTGTGGGAATCTTGTTTGAGGAAGGAATCCTTAAGGTATTTAGTGGGGGATATCAAGTTTCAAAGGTTGAGAAGTACTAGAGGCTGGTCTGTGGTGCTCTAGGTCCCTTCGCGAGAAGATATTGCACAGGGATGAGGCTGAGGCGGAACAGCCTTCAGGACTCTGGGGAAAGCCTAGTCCACCCCGAGCCTCATCCACAGTGAGCCTCTCTGAACAAAGGATGCATGTGCTTCAAGAGCTGGTTGGTATGCTTCCATTGCAGAATGAACTTCGCTGATGTTTTTTCTAAGCCACCACAATCATAAAATAATGGCATTTACTGAGTTTTATTCATTTGGCACAGTCATCTTCTCACCAGATTCAGAGGAAACATTGTCCACATCTCCTCTGAAACTGGAGAAGAACGGTTTCTTTAAAGGAAACTGAGCTACCTATCATTACTTAAACTTTAGTACCATAATATTCGGAAAAGATCACTTTTTTCCTTTTTCTGTCTGCCCAATTTCATGCAAATAGTTACAAATTACATAGTTAATTAGTATATTGAAATTATAAAACAAAAAAACTATATACTAGAAATACAGCCTTATTCGACAAAGCATTCTTTTAAAAGTCGTTTTAAAAGATTATATAAGAAAATGAAGGTGAAAGTGTTTTGTGAAGGGCACTCACATTTAATCCCGAACTGAATTCCTTATACAGAGTCCCTCCTATCAGCATTGATGGCCTACAGCGTCACTCATAACTGCATGTTTTTAGGGATAATTTTTTCTATGACTACAAATAAATTGTTGCTTGAAACAAAAGCATGGGTTGAAAATGAAAAAGAAAAATTAGCAATCTGTCAGGCAATAAAACAAAGCAGGTGCCCTGAATGTTGACTATTACTAGAGTAATACAAGTCACAGCCAATCAATGAATTTTTCCTGTGAGTAAATGTACAGGAGTTCAGACTCACCAACGGCATATTGGAGATGGCAAAGTGCCTTGGCTCCCTTCTGATCTTGACTGAAAACTTTGCTTTGAAGGCAGGTTCATCAAAGCAGGGAAAGGCCATTCTGGCTGCGGTAGGTTCAAACTGTGTTGATGCAAGTATCCTAAAATTATAGCAAGTGAAATAAAAATACAGCATGAAGTGCCAAAGACTCTAAAATAGGTGTGTGTGTGTGTGTGTGTGTGTTTTAATTCTTAAATCTACCATAAGATTTATAGATTTCACCAGTAAAGAATATCTTTTCTATGACAAAGCTGTCAAAAACTAAGTTAAAATACAAGTAAAAGCTGGCAAAATTGGTCAAAAGTTATTTGACAAAGGGTTAATAGCTTTAACAGATAATGAGCTCTTAAAATGAGTAAGAATATATCCAGCAACCAAGTGGAATAGCAGGCACAGGTCATAAATAGGCAATTCACAAAAGAAGAATCTTTACAAATAGTAAATATATAAAAAGCTGCTCAACTTCCTCAATAATTAATGTAAATTAAAGGAAGGTATCTGTTGGCTTTTTGTCTCTAAAAAGCTTGCCAATACACAGAATTGGTTAGAGGTGAGGAATATGTCAAGGGATATCAAATATTTAGACCCTTTGACTTAGCAATTTTACTTCTAGGCATTTATTCCAAAGAAATGATTTACGAAGACGTTCGCCCACGTGTTGCAGATGCTGAAAAGTTGAAAATAACCTAATCTCCATCCATGGAGGATTAATTTTAAAAAATCAGTGAACAAACATATATTTTGATAAAGTCATTAAAATGATGTATAATGATAGTCATTTATGTAAAACATCTCATTAACATATTTAAAAACACTCTTATAAAGCAAAAAACCTAACAACTCCAGTTACATAAACTATGCATATTCAGAGAGAAGTCTATCTAGAAGGATGTTCCCCTAAAATACAAGTAGTGGTTATCTTGAGAAGCTATCAGAGATAAATTTTACTTTTTATAAATTCTTTTTGATAGCATCTGACTTTCTTTTTTTAACCTCAAAAAAAAAAAAAAGATATGAACTCAGAAAAATAAGTAGTATAATCTATTAACGAATAAAATTGTATTTTAAAATTCAGTATAATATCTCTCCAAATAAATTACCTCCTGAAAAACAGAACTAAAGCAAGACAAGTGTGGATCCCTAATAAAGTTTTCACTGTGAGAAAGTATTTCCTCTATGGAAACTATTTCATGTTATGGATTGAATTGTGTCCTCTAAAAAGATATACTGAAATCTTAATCCTAGGTATCTGTGAATGTGAAATATTGGGAAATAGGGTCTTTGCAGATATAATCAACTTAAGATGAAGCCATCAGGTTGGGCCCTAATCCAATATAACTGGGGCCCTTATAAGAAGAGGGCAATTTGGAGAATGGCCATGTGGTAACAGAGGCAGAGAATCAACTGATGTAGCTTCAAGGCAAAGAATGCCAAGAAACAATGGCTACCACAAGCTAGGAAGAGGCAAGGGAGAATTCTACTCAGAGAAAGCATAGGTCTGCTCACACCCTGATTCTGGGGCTTCAAGCCTCCAGAACTGTTAGACAATAAATTTCTGGTGTTTAAAGCCACCCAGTTTATGGTACTTTGTTACAGCAGCCCTAGGAAACTAATACATAGACCAAGAGAATTAAAATGTTTATTACATCCCAGAAATCTAATTAAATAAACAAATACGTATTTACTCTGATAGAATTGGAAGCAAGAAAACTGGTTAAAACGGAATGAAAAAAGATTGAAAAAACAAGGAAAATAGACTATTGTCATTTCTAACTCCACAAAGAAGATACAAAAGGAAAACCAAAGAAAGAATTGAACAACCCACAGAATTCTAAAAGAATCCATCCAAAATAATGTAGTGTGGGCAGCAGTTGAAGCTTAAAAAAAATAAAAAGAAAAAAAAATACCTCACTTCCCCTTCCTTGGTTCTGTAGGTGCTTTTATAAAATCCATGAAAACTCTCAGAAAGATTGGCAGCATAGTCAATGACAACTGTGTATGGGAGCCCAACAACCAGAGGCTTGGGAGCCAGAAGTGCGATTTGCTCATGAGGTGGGTATTCCAGGACTCTCAGTGGTTCTTCAGATTGCCTCTCTCCAGCTCCATTCTTGAGGGTGGCCTTAGATATTTGCAGGTGGTGACTATGCAAGATGATGGCACTGGTGGGCTGGCTGACTGTGATTTCTACTGCTGTGGTTCCCTCAAAAGTCAGAGTGGTGAGATTTGCGTGGATCATGAGATTATAATGAACTGGGATGATGTGCTCAGGAAGTCGCATTTTATTCCAAGGAAATGGTGTTCCATTACTAGCCTTTGGAGATGTAGTTTCACTACCCTGACACCAGGAAGAAGTTGACGCAGTTAAGAGAATCAACAGTGAAGAGAGTAGATATGACATGGTTCCAAGTGGCCATTTCACGGGCAGAAATATCATCTTCTTTGCTCAAACTACCTTAAAAAAAAGTAATAATAATAATAATAATTGTCACTAAAACATTATTAAGACAGCATAATTTCAAAATGTACCCACCCAGAATTAGCAAATATAGATATGAACTTTCAAAAGTACTGAATCTTTTCCCGAACTTAAAATTACCTTCCCTATGTTATTGATTCACAAAAGGAGGAAGTTATGGTTAGCAAAAATCATTGACACCTACTAAAAAGCATTATCAGTTTTCAAAATTAAAATCAATATTATCAGTAGAGTCCTTGGTTTAAAGTAACAGAGCAAGCAAGCTCTGGCTGAGGACCCTGAATAGCTCATTAAATAGGTCACAGAGTTACCAGGACATTTGGGAAACCAAGTCCATAAAAAGGCAAAGATGGACAGCCAGTACCACATCAGAGAAACATCTGACCAGGCAACCACTCCCTACCCACACTGGACCTTAGAGGATGGTGCCCTACTGCGTGGAGATCAGATGCTGACACCGCCGCAGGGACCACTAGAATGAGTTCTCCACTGTCCCTGCTAATTTGCATTACTTGTTTCAGCTTCAAAGTCCCAACTTTGTACTCTGTCCGAGCCGAGGTGAGGTGTCCGCACTACTGTAGGGAGGTAGTGAAAGCAAGAATCTGGACTTTGCAGCTTCTGCAGTAGGAAATAAGCCTTGCTTCTCACCCATCGAATCTAGAATTTCTAAAACAAAAGAAGCATACCAAGGAGACAAAGATGCAGAGTAACAATGGGGGGTGGGTTGTTGGGGAAGCAAGTATCCATAACGGTAACCTTTAGAAACATCAGTATCTTTGTCAAATTGTCATTCCAAAAGTTAATTTAATATTTATTTAGCTAGGAATTACTTAAACAGTTTATGGTGATTTTCGTGATTATGTGTGACAAACACAGCAGTCACCTGGATTCTCTCTTACAATCAGTCTGATAAATATGTGTTGAATACCTGCTATATAAGAGGCCATGTGCTGAGCATTGTGTAGGATATAATAATACACAAGACACAAATCCCACAATCAAGGACTTCAAAACCTGGAAGGGCAAAAAACATTCATATACAAATAATGAAACAGTGCAGAAAAAGTGTAGGGTGTTTTAAGAAGAATGATAAAAAAGAATGTAAATGGAATGATATTTCTAAAGGGAGAGCAACTTTGGCTGAAGTGACTCTGGGATGCCACCATGCAAGACCAGCATTTGAGTAGGGTCTGCAAGATTAGGTCAGATCTAGGAACAAAGGGAGAGCACTAAAACCATAGCAAGTGGAGCAAGCCTGGGAAAGAGCTAAAGCACAAAGGGGCTGTTTGGGCAACGGATGTGGACAGAAGGGAACCCCAGCAGAACAAGACAGAACATGATTCAAAAAGCAAGGAAGCAAGTGACTCCAAGACTGTGCTCAAAGCATGCTGAGAGTCATGCTTCAGACCCTGTTTTGCACTTTATTTTAAAGGCCACAGGACACAAAAGGAATGTGAATTTCAAGAGAGTTGGCAATCCATGCCCCAAGAACCCAGACAACTTCTTTCTCTCTCTTAAGACAAAGACACTTTTCTAATGGGTGTTTGCCAGGATGGGTCCCTGCCAGGTGAGCCCAGGGAATTGTCCCTAATTCCCTCAAACTCCTCTAGCTCCTGTACATTTGGATCAGATGAGAGGAGTAGTAATGCAATGCGGATCCCTCAAAATAATCGTGGCACATGGGATTCTCCCTTCATGTCAGTGGTTCTCAACTCTGGCTCCATATTGATGTCATCTAGGAAACTTTAAAAATAACTATTGCCTGGATCCCTCTCTAGAACAATTAAATAATAATCTACGGGGATGAGGTCAAGGCAACAGAATTTTGTTTAAACTTCCCAGAAATTCTATTGAAGAGCCAGATTGAGAAGCTACTAGGTAATCCTTGCTAAACCCTGGTCTTATCCCTTGAGACCTGCATGGGGGGATACTAGTTCAAGGTAATTACTGACATGCTCTCCTGACCCCTCATTCTCCATTCTGACCAAACATAGTTAAAGGCACCTACCTCCCCCTCCCCATGCTGCAGATCCACAGGCCAAACAGAAAGAATACCAACACAGTAGACACAGGCAACTAGGAAACACCATCATCCCATTTCAAAAGGCACCACTCAGACAAGACAGAAAAGAGACAGGACAGGAAGAACAGGTTTTTTGTTTGTTTTTTTTTTTTGAGTTCTTGTTTGTTTGTATTTTTTTGGTCTAGAAACCAACTAAAGGATGTTTCCAGCCACAGAGGATTGGAGCAATTTGGAAAAGAATAAACATTAAACACCAAAATAGTAAAGAATTCCTGCCCCTACCTCCTCAGGCAGAATTTCAGGGCTTTCAAGGTTTCTCTTGAAGTTGGGAGACCAGACATAAAGAGAGCTTGTGTGATGATGCTTCCATTTGGAATTTCTGATGGCAATAGCTTAGTGGGTGTGGTCTATGCCACAAGATGGTTGAGAGTGCAGCGAAGGTGGTAGGTTCAAGCATGTGAGGATTCTGGAAGTCCCTGAGTGTTCTTCAACAGCCAAGGGGAGATCTAAAAATTCCGACTGGCTCTGAGCTGACAGCAAGGCCCATGGGCTGCTGAAGGCATTAGCAGTGGGACCTTGCATCAAAGACTTTGCAGGGTTGAGTCCATGAGGGGAGGGGGCCAAAGAGAACATGGTTGCATCTCAAGGAGGATGCAGTGCCAGGAAAGCACAATGGAACATGTAATACAGACAGCATAAATGTCAGAATACATATATGCATATATATATACATATATAACTACATTAATTATATATGTGTGTATATAATGCATAACTATATATTATTTGATACACACCCACACGTACAAGGCTTACAGTCAGAAAAGAAGGCCTAGCTTTGAGTTCTTACTCTGCCCCGTACTGTGTGACCTTGGGCAGGTGATTTAATTCCGGTTTCATTTTCTTCATGTGTAATATGAGATAACAGCTGTCTCACAGATGGCCAGGAAGATTGAGTTAAAATATTTTCAATCACTCATTCCACAAATATTTATTGAGGGCCAAGGGTTTTGCTGGCCACAGCAGTATAAGACAGCACAGGTCTATGACCTTGAAGAGCCTACAGTATGTGTGTGGGGTGAGGGGGAAGAGATTTTTCACAAGTTGACACAAATATACACACACACATATAGTTACCAACCACAATTAATTATGAAAGAAAAAGCATACATATATACTGAAAGAGAATAACAGGACATACCAATGTGCACTGGGGTTCTCATATATTCAGCTGAGATTTTAAGGATAAATTCATGTTAGCTAAGAAAAGAGTTTTCCAGACAGAGGGAACAGCAATCATATTTGCAGGCTCAGAGGTAGTAGAGAATTCTGGGTATGAAGGCCAATGAACCTGATGCACACAGCATGCAGCAGGAAAGATGCACCTAGAGAGTTAAGCAGGGGTCAGACCACCATGCAGTCTTGTAGGTCTGTGAAGAAGTTTGGATTCTATTCTAAGGGCAACGAGAACCCAGAGGGTTTTGATCTTGGAGATCTTAGGATCCAGTTCACACTTTAAGAAAATCATCCTGGTTGCCGTGCGAAACAAGGAGAACTGGAAAGGAGAAAGAGTGAAGAGTGAAGGCTAAGAGACCAGTTAGAAAGGCGTCTAGACAAAGTTAGTGGTTTATACTGGGGTGGTGCCAACAGAGAGAAGGAGAGGGGGCTGGGGAGAGGGGAGACAGAGAGACACAGAGACACAGAGACGTAGGGAGATGGATGGATTCAACA
The DNA here is from genome assembly GCA_028627145.1 of Eidolon dupreanum. Classification (NCBI taxonomy): domain Eukaryota; kingdom Metazoa; phylum Chordata; class Mammalia; order Chiroptera; family Pteropodidae; genus Eidolon; species Eidolon dupreanum. The sequence goes on along the minus strand of CM053501.1, from coordinate 48,536,881 downwards.
TCTGAAGTGGGAAGTAAGAGAAAAAACGCATCAGGATTGCTGCCAGGTTACTAGAAAGAACATCTGGGCAGTCATAGATGCCCTTTACTTTGATGGCAAAGATCCGAAGTGGAACAGATTTAAAAGGAAAGAGAAGGAATCAGGGGTTCATTTACTAGTATGTTTAATTTGTGCTGATGTCTATGAGATATCCAAAGGGAAATATCAAGAAGGCAGTTGAATACACAGATTTAGAGTACAAACAGGGGTTTAAAGGACTTCCCTGCACTTGACTGTACTCCTTTAAAAAAATTGTTTTTCATTAAGTTTATTGGAGTAACATTGGTTAATACAATTATATTCTTTTAAAATTTTTAAAAAGATTTTTCTTTGGCATCTGATCTTACTAAAGCATCTTTACAGTAAGTGCTGTCAATGAAAGTGTAACAATAGTAGAGTACCTAACTTTACTTACAGACAGAAAGAGTTCCATTTACTTTAGAAACTTTATTTAGTCTGCCTTTGGTGATTCTGACTTTTCCCACTCACACAGGAAGTCAGGGGCAACTAATTTTGGGTTAGCTCACCCTTCCCTTTATTGGGACACTATGAATACGAAATCGATCATCGAGAGATAATGGACTTTCTTCCAAAATGTTCTGAACAACGAAATTTAAAAGCACAGATAATAACTTGTCACTGCTGGTAAACAATAAAAACGTTGAATTTTTAGATAGGAAATATGAATTCACTCAAACTTGAGGGCTTTATCTCAATAGAACCCGGCTAGGGCCAGAGTGAAGTAAAAATAGACAACTGCTGGCAAGAAGTACAGAAGCAAGGAGAGAACTGAAGATTCTTAAGACACGGAGGCTGATCTCGCTCCCAACCCCGACCAGCCCAATAGTAAACCCAAAGCCATGTTCATCTCTCTGGCAACTATTCGCAAGGTGTCATCCTCTGCTGGACCCCACCACCTACCCAAGCCACCAACTGGCCCTCCTAGAAGTCTGGAGGACGGGGCAGGGGCAGTAACCCAGACACGAGGCGGAGCGCAGAGGAAGGCTCCTGCCTGTCAGGAAGTGGCGTAGCCAAGAGAGCGCGCGAATTAGGCGCGCCGGCCCTGTGCTCCCTAACTTCTGGTGAAGAGGGACCTCGGCAGGCTGGCCCGGCCGCCGCCCCCGCCGCCCTCCCATTGGACTTGGGCCCAGGCCCCACGACTACCCTGGCACGCGTTGCAGTTTGCCAGCCCTACCCTCCCCGCCCCCTGCCCCCCGCGCCCCAGGCCTCCCGGGAGGAGACTGGTGGGACACCGCAGATGCGCCCTTCTCTGGCCAGGCAGCCTCCTCCCCGCTGGGCGCACCGGACACGGGCACGGGCACGGAGTACCTGGGGATCTGGGACCCCGCCGGCTCACCCTCGCTCCACCGCCGCCTGCTTCTTCCTCCCCAGAACCGAAAGTGAAAGTGGAACCCAGGGAGCGGCAGGCGGGCCGTAGGGGCGCGTGGGCCTGAACCCTGGCAGCTGCGCGGGGAGCCCGGCTGAGGCGGGAGCTGGGGAAGGGGAGACCCAGGAATGGTGCCGCAGGAGACCACTGTTCCCAAGAGAGGAATTCACGAATGAGTGCTGCACACCAGGGAAGCAGTGAGGTTGCAATACAGGGGGGCCAGGTGGGAAGGAGCACCCCTTTCTGAATGCGGATCATTTTCTCTGCATGTGTCTGTAGGTATTTTTTCATTAGTGACCTTTGGTGTGGCAGCGGTTGGAGACTTGAGAGGGCGGGTGTTTTGGAGGAGACCCAGGCGTTACAGGAGCTCGCTTCCGCACGACGCCAGGACGGGCCCCACCCCCACTGAACACAGCGGGAGTCCATCATCTCGTCTTTGCAAATGGGCTGAGAGCTTTTGGCTCGCCTCGGAAAGGCACGCGAACCCAGGCCAATTCTTTGATCCTGAGAAATGCTGACCCCTCTGGGCTTTGGGTAAAGGATTTCACTAGGAGACGCTTCAAAGGAAGAAGCGTTGTTACATATGGCCCCGGGAACTTGCCCGCTACTCCCCAGGGGGATTTGGACCCCCAAAATTTGCTACTCCCCACATTAAAACGTCCCCCTTGTTTTTTCAAATCAAATGACCATTTCTACGCTGCTCCTTGGATAAAATGTACAAAAAAAGACATCTTTACACAGTTGAGAGTAAATAAGGTAACAAGCCAAGAAAACAAACGTTCATACTCACCAAATGCTCCAAGTTGGTGAGAGTACTGTGCGTGGCCCCTCTGGGACTTTCTCTTACTATATCCAGGCTTTCTCCAGTCACTTCCCTCTTAGCCTCCTTCTCTTTGAGAACTGGTGTTTCAAGTCACTGAAACAGTATTTCTCCATTCTTTTTTGTCTAATCTTATGCTTCCTTTCGAAAAACATATTTTGTTCTGCATACTCCCTCCAGTCAAGGACATTTTGTAATATAAAATTAACACCTTGTCCCCAGGTCCAACCAGAGTGAGATCAAAGAAAGTTGTTTTTTTGTTTTGTTTTGTTTTGTTTGTTTACTAAATTTCAACAAGAACCAGGGCATTAGGATCAAGTAATTTCACAATTGTGACAGGGGTGTCAGTGGATAGCTATAGTCTCCAAAGCCTCCAGGTGTCACTGAGTGATCCCAATTTGCTCAGATGAGAGCTTCTTATCCAGTAAACTCTTGCATTTCTTTGCTTTTATATTTATATTTTTTAATGCGATAGTTTCCTTTAGTTTTGAATACAGTTTTTATAAAGATATTTCTTGAAGTTCAGGATGGAGGGAGATGAATGCAACAAACAGACTGGAGGCTGCTATAAATGACAACTGAAATGGCAGGAACAGGGGAATGCCTTTATATGAACCAGGGCAGAAGCTGAAATGTCAGTAAGGGGAATGCTGATACTGCTAAGGCCTCTAGGCTGTTCTCCCACAACCTCTCCCTTGCTCAGGCTTTAGATTCAGTTATTCTGGCCATATTTCTCTCCTCAGAATCCAAGTGCACTACAAACAAAGCAATAAGACAGGATTTAGCAGTATTCCTTTCTAGTTTCAAAGATCTAGTGGGGATAGAGGGCCACAGACCTTGGAGTGAGGACTTTTAACTTGAAGGACTCCCAGCTGTAGAGTCTGTAAGATCAAAACTTAACAACTACCAAGCTTAAAAATGGTATTAGAGGGAAGCATACTAAGAGAAAGGGCACCTAGATTTATTGATTACTTACCAACTATTAGATACTGTGCTAAATGTATATGGGTGTATAATTTAATCTTTGCAGCAATGTAGGTATTATGCTTTATAGGTGAGAAAAGTGGGAGAGGTTATCAACTTGCTCAAAGAGAAAACAAAAAGTGAAATCTAAATTCGAACCGTAGGTAGGTCTCTTTGACTCAAAATGCATATTTGCAAACCACACAGCTTTCTCAGCTAGCTGTTTTTCACTCTTTCCCCCACTTCACCTTGCCCCCATTTCACTTGGCTCTCCTAGCTTTGCTCTTTTCCAGCCAGCCCCATGAATATCGCATCCTGAAAAACCTTAGAGCCTCCAGATTTCCTCTCAGTGGTTATTAGGTTATGCTGCTGTAACAAAGCAACCCTAAGATATCAGTAATTTACAAACACAATGTTTTCTTTTTCACTTGTGCTGCACAGCCCTTGAAGATAGGCAAGTTACTCTGCCTTGCATAACCACTCGAGACTCAGGGTAACAGAGGCTGGTCATCTTATAGGTGCATTCATCTGAAAATTTTTGCCTTCTAGATCTCCGTGGCAGGAAAGTGCAAAGAATTATGCATCAGCTTTTTTTCATCTCAGCACTGAATAACTCACATTTTATTGACCAGAACTAGCTACAAGGTCTTCTGCAAATGCAAGGAGAGGTGGGTAAATGCTAATAATATTGTTTACCACACAATGTAGGAGGATCAATTGAGCCCATTCATTGCCAAGGCTTCTCAGAGCCCTTAGTCCCAGATGTGAGCAAGGAGAAGTAGGGAGTGAACTCTGGGCTTAAGCCATTTAAACATGTACAACTTTGGACTATTACTGATCAATGTATATATAGAGAGAATTCCGGATTTTAATCAAGTGGGGTTCAATTTTGCTCTAATTGATCAAATCAGTTCTGCCTTCATTAGCTTTTAGTTGATTCATACCAGCACTTGGCTCATTTTTTTCCTTTTGCTGCCAAAGCTGCTGCCATTTTGATATTACTATACTCCTTTTTGATATAAAATCTTACTTAGAATCATAATACAGAAAACACACAAAAGCAGGGCTGGAACAGCCCTACCCATTCAGTCTTTGCCAGCTGCCTCCCAATGCCCCCCCCCACATACCCCCACCTCCCCACTCCCTGCCAACATACACTGTGGTCCTTGAGACACCTCCACAGGCTCCTTTGGCCCCAGAACTCAATTTTTTAAATGTCAACATAAAAAGGAATAGCAATGTCCTTCATACTTGATATACTTGGTACAGAAGATAACACTTTTTTTTCCTATGTGTCAAATTGCAGGACAGCCCTGCTCAATAAAATCTACACCATTTTATTAATGATCAGAAACAGGAAAGAAGGTATAGATGCCAAGTTAAAAGACAGACTGTTCTAAAACAGACCACTGAGCTCAGAACAACTAATAAATTCCTCAGAAACATTGTAGTTTGAAAGCATTTACATAATACTCTTTCTCACTGGATCTTTGCAATGTACTTGTGTAGGTATCTTGTAGCTCAATTTTTCTAGAGTGAGGATTTGAAGATGGAAAGTGATCTACCAGGGGACACCACAGGGAGAGAGCCTGCTCTAAAGTTAAGCTCATTCACAGGGAAGCAGAGGTAACAGACAGATACAGAAGGAGTAACATCACTGAGGCCCTCGAAACCAGCTGTCCTGAGCAAGTCCCACTCTTGGACTTTCCAGTCAAGAGAACCAATGAGTTCCTTTCTCAATTTAGCCAGTTTGAGTCAGGCTTCAGAAAGAGTCTTGAGTCACCCTTATGGCAAGCACTAGAGAAGGGAGAAATGGGTGCAAGCTTCATGGAAAAAACTAGAGTTCTTACCAAGTGGCCAAACCTGCTGTCAGGCTTTTGGGACTGCTGGGTCCTGCAGAGCATTCTGGGAGACAGGAGGACTGATCACATGTTTCCCATTTTCCCTCCCTCCTCAGACATGTATTAGATAAACTGCCACCTGTAACCTGAGCATGTCTCCAATTCTTGCAGCCTGATAGAATCAAGGGGAGAATGGGTCCTCTTCCTTCCCTCCTTATCTCTCTGTATTCCTATTGCTGTTCCCTTTGCTCATTTCAATAAGAAGGTAAATCATCATAATAATACATTTTTAATTTGCATTTCATTACTAATGAGACTGACGCAGACTGAACATATGTTGATTAGATGTTTTTACTTATTTCCTCTTTTGAGAATTATATGTTTATGCTCATTGCCCATTTATCTACTGGAAAGTTGTAGCTTAGTTATATAAAAATTATCTATGACACACAAGAGAAAACCATGAATCTATTAAAAATGTAAAGTATCACAGTCTGTAAGGTTCTATTGTATCAAAGCAGTCTCACAAATGTCTAGATGAATCATGTCAATTTCTTAAAAAATCCAGCCCTGTGCCTATATGATTTGAGATGTTAGAGTTTACCTGATATTGTCAAACTAAACATTAAAGCAAATCTTGTTTCCGAAAACCTAGTATTCATGCTTTATCTTTTCTATGTCACCCTCTGCCACAGCAACTGCACAAAGAATGAGTTATTCAGCCAGGAGTGAGCATTATCTTTATATATATATATTTGTGATCCCCACCCTGAGAAATTCAGATACTATAGATCTTGATTGATATGTATCATAAAATTCAAGGGCTAGTATAAGGTTTCGTTGAGGAAAATAAAAGGGCCTGATCACAGCTGCACTCAAGAGTAAAGGATATTCTTCACGCCTTAACCAGAAAAAGTGGGAGGATTCATGAACTCCCTAGGGCTGGCCCTCCAAAGCTGGCGGTATCAGCTGTTGGAGTTCTGGAACCTATAAAGAACTACTGGAGACAGTGCAGATAGAGGAAGGAAGAGAGGAGGACAGAGTCTGGAGTCTGCCATGGTTGTTAAAAACTGTCAAGATCATTCCCTCACACTCTTCTTCTTAACCAGCTAAGTACTTGAGAAATGGAAGCTTGGAGATCAAAGTAGGGAGACAGTGCAATGAAAGGACTAGAGAGACCATTCTGTTTGTGATATTTGATCTCCTGAATCCTCAGTTTCAAAAGAGACTGAACAGTGAGGAATTAATAAATATTAACTGTTTAAAGAGTACAAACTCTAAGGAGAAACATGGCCCATAGATAGGAGAACTATGGGATCCTGCAGCTGTGGAGGGACAGATTGCTAGCATAAATCAGGGCTCATAGTTAGTAAAGCAGAAGGCAAGGAAGCTCACAGCTGCTGGTCAGTCCAGAGCATGTAATGGGACAGAGAAGGGTGGAGAGTGGATCTGGAGGGCAAATAGAAGATCTCCAGCATGGACATTTTGAATAATAGCAGCTATTGCCTAGGAATCTAACTAACCACATTTCACTTAGGGACTGTGATCACCTCCCAATTCACCTGTTCGTTAAAAGCAATAATGCCAGCTTCACTTCATGTTTTGTATCCATGTAATTACAAAGAAGGGGAGCAAAATGAAACAACCAAAAGGCTAGTCAGAATTCAATCACAGAGAACAGAATCCATTTAAGCCATTTAATCAGAAAAAGATTTATTCCAGGCTATTACATGACTTTCATAATTATTGGGAAGACTTAAAAAACATGCTAAAGGGAGCTTCCAGGAACAAATCCCAAAACCACAATATAGAACTTGGCCACCACTGATGCTGCTTCTTTTGCCATGACCCAGAAGCCATCTGTTAAATTGGGCAGCTGCTATCATAGCTGCTGGCTCCAGAACCAGCCATGGATGCTACAGTCTGTCCCAATAAAGTGAATATCTCAAGCCCTGCTTCTCTTCTCACTTAACTAGTTCCAAATTCAAGCTCTTATTAGTGCTTCTGTTTGGAGGAGCCCAATTCACATCCAGAACCTAGGAGCAAGGGAGGCTAGGAAGTGAAGTATTTGCTTTCCAGACTGTGTGGAATGAGAAATTCTGAAAGGAGTTTGGAAGATGTACTCAGTGAGCTAATCACATAATCACCACAAATGTTAAACTGTATTGAAGCTGAGCAAATAAAAAAAGAAATAAGACAATTATGAGGAGGCCTCAAGTAATTTTGAATGTTTTTATGGACAAGGAATCTTTTGGGAGGAAATCAATTGTAGATTTAGATTATGAGAGGCCTGGGACACTTGGGAGTGTTATAAATATTTAAATTTGTGATATAACTACATTACGAAGCATCAAGTTATGATTTGGTATCTTTTAAATGTCTCTCTAGGGGCTCTTTGTTTTCCCCTTTTGGCTGTTCAGCACCCCATCTTTCCCTCCTGGTAAATGCATAGTCACACGACTGAATCTCAGTCTGGGATGAACATGGCACCCCCATGCTCTAGCTACAGTGATCTGTCCAAAGATTGGCACATGAGCAAAGCCAGAGCAGAGGCTTTGCTCAGGATTAGTCTGGCTGAAGCTAACAGGGAAGCTCTTTTTCTTTTTCTTTGTGATCCCAGTACTGAAAGAATGTGGCCTTAGAGTTAACCCACTGTACGACAATGCCTAAGAAAGTGAAACCAACAGTAAAGTGGAAAAAAGAAATGAGAGGTGGAGTTTGAGAGATTCCTTTGTTGTATGAATTTTCAGATTTCGCCCTTAGGACCTGGAGCTGCCTTCTTCCTACGGCTATTTCTTCATTTTGTGAGCCATCCAGTACCCTTCCAATAAATTTGCCCTTTTGAATTAAGATCATTTGGTTGATTTGGGTATCAGTGGCATGCAATTTTAAGAGTTATAACAAATTGCAGTCTCAATTTTATAATCTACTAATTCCACTAGTCACTTGAAGAAAGGTAGTGTCTTCTGTGTCCCATGGAAAAGTGAGGTGCTTTTTTGTCTTTGCTTCCCAAACATTGTTTGAGGTTGACCTAAAATTCAAGTGAAGCCTTAACTTGAACTATATTTCTTATCAACCAACATGATTTAAGTAATTTTGATGCCACTCAATTTTAGATAAGTAGCTCCATTTTTAAAAGACTCACTGACTGCTGCTGCAGCACAATCACCATGTCTTTACAACCACCAGCTGTGTAATCTGGAGAACCCCCAAAATGTCACTGATGATGAAGAAGAGCCAAAGAAAAACTACCGTAAGACAAGAAAGGAAAGAGAGCCTATGGATCCGTGTGGACAGACTTTGTGAGTGTGTGTGCGTGACAGAGAGAAAGAGAGGAATCAACTTTTCCTTCTAATAACACTCAGGTGTGGTTTTATTACTTGCCTTTATGCTCCTTTGAAGCTCAGTTATACTGTAAGTTTGAAATAAGAAAAAATCTGCCCCAGATTTGTCTTTTTGAACACTACAGGACCAAATCAGATCAGCATTAGAAATATGGTACAAAACAATCACTCTTAAGGAGGACTTAAACAGGGATGAGTTCTCAGGATTGACGTGTAGCTTTCCAAGCACCACGCACATTCAGAACGGATTCTGATATTCTGTGGGCAACATTTTCACCTTCCAGGACATCATAAAAAAAATGAACATATAGTACACTTTAATCAGTCGTGAATTTAATATTCACAGTTTTGACTATTTTGAGGTGACCCGAAAGTCTAGAACTTGAATAGTTTGTAAGTTTGCTGAGTCATGAATTAGAATTATATGAATTGATGTGACAGAAGGAGCCAGTTGACCCTTGAGTGGGCCTGCCTAACCATTCAAAATCCACCCCACAATCCACCCCCTGCTGTTCCCCACTCATCATTATAGGTACAGTCAATTTTTGAAGTGATAAAATCTAAACAAAAAAATTGAAGCTGTATTTCTAGAATTTTAGTAAGAATCTTAATTCTTAAGATACCATTTAAAGTTGTAAAATTCATTTTACTGCATTTTATGGGAGAAAATATGTACTTAAGTGGTATGTGAGATTAAAGTCTTGGAAAACTCTTGCAAAAGTCTGCTCTAATCTAAACATTACTAGTTTTTCTTAAGTTGTTAAAGGTAGTATAATCTCTGAGTTAGACCATGGAAGTTTTTAGAGTGAGTCCCATAAAACTGCTACTAATTCTGAAAAAGATTTTTTTCATTTGTGCTCAGGTAGCTGCCTCTGCTGTAGTTCTTAGTCATGCCAGCACTAGTACAAAAATGCCTCTTCTGAAGGCCCTGGAGTTTTGTCTCTACACATAAATTGGATCCTGTTTTGCCTGATTAAAAGCTGTTAATGGCTTCTCTTGACACTCCTCAAGGTCTATAAGGCCCTGTGTAATCTAACTGCTGTCCGCCCTTACAAATCATCTCGTATCTCTCTTCCCTTTCATTCCCACAAATATGCTAAGCTGTTTTTTGCCTCACACATGCTATTCTCTGAGCCTAAAAAACTTTCCCCTTTTGCCAACGATTAGATTTCTACTTGAATATCACCTTCTCTTGTTGCAGAAAATCAGACCAGCAAGAAAACAAGCACCACTCAGAGAGTTGGAGAACTCAAGTTTATTCAGATCTAGTGCTCTGAAGATCTGGGGTCCTTTCTTTTATAGGGCTTATCCACGGAGTTACAGTTGGCATGAGCAGATTGGTTAATTTGTCCTTAGGCAGTTATAGAGCACGGGGGATAGCTATGAGCTACAGGCAGTTGGACAGAACAAGCAAAGGGGAGAGTGAGTTTTCAGTTGATCTCGAGATTACCCTGCCCTTTGGCCTATGTGGCAAGCATGTCTACAGAAGCAGAACAAAGAGTTGATTGCAAGGTCAGCCATTTGAGTGAAAAATTTCTCTTCACTCTGACCATCTTAACAAAAAGTTATCAAATACTCTTTATTCTTTAACATAGCTCTAATCACAATTCTTTATTCTTTTTAAAACAAAAATTTCTGTTTCTCTGGTCTTTGGTCAGTCTCCTCAGGTAGTTTGTAAATTTTATGAGACCAGAATCTGTTTGTTTGTTTGTTTGTTTGTTTGTTTGTTTGTTTGTTTGTTTAAGCATGGCTTTCACTGTATTCTGCAAATTTTGATAGGTTGTATTTTAATTTTTATTTTGTTCAAAATGCCTTTTTGATTTCTCTTGAGACATCTTCTCTTACTTACGAGTTATTTAGAAGTGTGTTATTTGACCTTTAAATATTTTGAGATTTCCAGCTATCTTTCTGTTATTAATTTCTACTTTAATTCTATTGTGGTCTGAGAGCATACTTTGTATGATATTTATGCTTTTAAATTTGGTAATGTGTGTTTTATGGTTCAGAATATGATCTTTCTGGCAAATGTTCCATGTGAGCAGAATGTGGATTCTGCTGCTGTTGAATGAAGTATTCTAGAAATGTCAATTAGATCCAGTTGATTATATCTCTTTTCACCATTAAATTCTCAGAATCTAAGAGAGAACTTGGTCTATAAAATGTGTCCCATAAATGCTTTTTGAATGAGAGGTGAGAGAACAAGCAAAAAGAGAAGAATAGAAACAGGGATCTCACATGTTTTATCCCCAACTAAAAGCTTTCAATAGTTCACTATTATTTGCACAATACATTTTGACTATTGCTCTTCTTACTTAGTAGTAATATATCAAAATCATTTACTGTATTTCTTGTGTTGTAACTCACACAATTACTTTATGTACCACTGTAAAAGAGAAAAAAACACTGCCAATAAGTCGTAAAATGCCATCAATTTCAAAGATGTTTAAATATGAAAAACGTGAGTTACAGAGTTGATGAAATGTTATAGTTATCTACAAAACTGTCTCACGTGCTGGCTGAATCCATAGTTTATTTACATTTGCATCCTCAGCACCAAGCACAGCACATACCATAGAATAATGCTCAATAACATTAGCTTAGTTTCTTGATGTGTCATTCACTCCTCATCACTAGCCACCTGGCCATCCTTCATTCCTCAACCCTGATACTTCCTATGCTCTAATGCTGTCAGTGTTCCTGACTGTCCAGAGAGTTTAATTTCTTTTGAAATGCATTTGCTGCACAAAAATCTGATGCTTTTTCATTTCTCTCTTGACCTGGCCAAAGGCTGTCAGCTATATTACAGCTAATTATCTGTCGAGTTCACATGTATGCTCTTGAAGCTTCAGTGATAAATTGATATCCTCTCCTACTCTCTCAGCTCCTTCAATGCAAATGCATTGAGCCTAGCTGATGTTGCCAGTGCTATTGTAGATGCTGTGGCAAATGAGTGAGGAAGAGAATCTGGGCAGGGAAAACTTTTGCAAGCTTCAAATAAGTTGCTAATTACTCCTGTCTATTCATTGGGCTGGCCTTTCCCTAAGCTTTATTTATTTTTAATATATATTTAGGAAAAGCTAAAAGAAGAGATCATCACCACTGTCAAATAAACCCTATTCCTTTTAACCTTTTTATATAGGACTTCTTTAAAATAGAATCCCAAGTGGATATCATGGGGGAGTGAATGTAGCCACTCAGTTCAGCCATTGTGGTGTTTTTTATATCATGTGAACTGGCTGTGTAATCTCAAGTTGGCCATCACATCATTTTCTAACCATTTTACTGCAGTAGATTCATATATTCCTATTACCCGCTGGACCCTTGAAAATATCTGAATTTTTGACCCCTGCCTTAAATGTGTGGTTTTTCTTCTCTAGGAGGCCCTCCAGTTCATCATGTCCCCTTAATTTTCTTACCCTCATTTTGAGATTAATTGGCCATTAGACATAGGTCGCTTTCTCTAACTGTAGAGAAAATTATACCCTGGAGTTGAAATAAAGTGGTTATAGAAATGTTTATTAGATATACTTATTGGTACAGGGTATTGCTATAAAAATAATCTTTGCCTCTATTCCCACAAAGCTCAATTACCCATGGTCTTTATGAGGCAGTATAGGAGAGGCGAGGAGGATTAGAATTTTTTTAAAATGTCATAATGTTAAAATTGCATCAAGAATTTTGGAATTTGAGACCTCCCTCTACCCCTGGCTCTAATTCACACCTTCCAAACAGATATTTCCTGTGTTTTTGCACGGTATTTAATAAGACATAGGCAGAGGAAGAGTGTTGAGTCCTTTATTTAACTCATGGTCACAAAGAATCATGTTCTTTTGTCTCCTTTATTAAGTCAATTTGGTATTGAAGATAAGTGCCTGAGAAGTTAAAAACAAAACTGAAATGCTTTCCTCTGTTTAAGGAATAAAAATTTTAAAATGTTTTCTGGAATTTGCTGCTTTTAATCTTTTATTAGTATTTCCCATTTCACTTTCCCCCTCCTCCTCACATTTTTCCCTTCCTCCTACCCCCTATAAGGTATTCATCCCCCTGACAAAAAAATTCAAAGTTTCTAAATGCTTATCTGGAGAATGTTGAGACCCCTGTATTGGCTGAAAGCCTATCAAGGTACTAGAAGAGTAGTGCATCCTGAAACAATGACCATTATTTTTTCGAATGGACTAAAGTCAAATTTATTACATTTAATAATTATTTTTCAAATACGACTTTTTAATTCACAGGCCAAACTATTTAAAGCTACTGTGATAAATTAGGTCTATTAGAAATGAACCACATTCACTTTGTAAATTATTTTAAACTTGAGACTAGAATTCTCTTGTATTTATATAAAAGTAAAAATTTTCTGCTAAGCATACAAAAAACAGAACCACTAAAAATATAGACACTATCTCTGCTACCTTTTATGATATATAACACCAAGTGCCTTCTATTTTCTATTACAGGGTCAAGCCTTTAATTTATAGGTATTTTTCATTGAGATATAATTGACATGTAACACTGTATAAGTTTAAAGTGTATGACATGTTGATTCGATGCACTCATATATTGCATATTGCTACTGTAGTGTTACCTACATCTCCAATCTCCATCATGTCACATAATTGTTTATTTTTTATGGTGGGAACTTTTAAGATCCAGTAACCTCTTATCAACTTTCAAGAATATAACACATTATTCTTAACTAGAATCACGCTGGTGTGCATTAGCACTTATTCATCTTCTAATGCAAGTTTGTACACTTTCACCAATATCTACCCAATCTTTCTACCCCTTAGATCCTGATAACCATTATTCTACTCTCTGTTGCTATGAGTTTGGCTTTTGAGATTCCACATATTAGTGAGATCATACAATATTTGTCTTTTCTGTCTGACTTATTTCATTTAACATAATACTCTCATGGTTCACTGATATTGTCACAAATGGCAGGAGTTCCTTCTTTCTCATAGCTGAATAATATTCCATTATGTATATGTATGTGTATATATATATATACACACACACATATATATATCTCGCAATCTTAATCCAATCATTTATAGACAGATACTTAGGTTGTTTCCATATTTTGGCTGTTGTGAATAATGCTGCAGTAAACATTGGAGTGCAGATATATTTTTGATATTCTGTTTTCATTTATTTGAATATATACCCAGAAGTGGGATTGCTAGATCATATGGTAGTTCTATTTTTAACATTTTGAAGAAACTTCATACTGTTTTTTATAGTGGCTATTCTAATTTACATTCTACCAACAATGTACAGGGGTTCCCTTTTCTCCACAACCTCACCAACACTTATTATTCTTTTCCTTTTAGATGACAGTCATTATAACAGATGTGAGATCATATCTCATTGTGGTTTTGATTTGCGTTTTTCTTGTGATTAGTGACATTAGTGACATTGAATGAATATCTTTTCATGTATCTGTTAGCCATCTGCATGTCTTCTTTGGAAAAAATATCTATTCTATTCCTCTGTCCATTTCTTAATCAGTTTGTTTTTTTGTTACTGAGTTATATGAGTTCTGTATATATTTTGGATGCTAACCCCTATGAGACATATGGTTTAAAAATATGTAGATTGCTTTTTAATTTTAATTTTTTTTTCTGTGCAGGAGCCTTTTAGTTGGATGTAGTCCCATTTGTTGAGTTTTACTTTTTCGGCATTATGTAAAAAAAGTCATTACCAAAACCTATTTCAAGGAGATTTTTCCCTATGTTTACTCCTAGAAGTTTTATAGTTTCCAGTTTTATGTTTAAGTCTTTAATTTATTTCAGGTTAACTTTTGTGAGTGGTGTAAATAGGGGTTGAATTTCACTTTTCTGCGTGTAATTATCCAGTTTTCCCCACATCATTTACTGAAAAGACTATCATTTCCCCCATTGGGTATTCTTGGCTCCTCTGTCAAATATCAGTTTACTGGATATGCAGGGGTTTATTTCTGGGCTCTTGTTTTTCTTCCATTGGTCTATGTGTCTATTGGTCTATGTGTCTATTTCTGGGCTCTTGTTTTTCTTGCATTCGTCTATGTGTCTAATTTTACTCCAATGCCATACTTTTTTTTAAGTTTTTTTAAATTTTATTTTATTTTATTAGTTTCAAATATATAGTACATTGGTTTGATATTTATATAGTTTATTTAAAAAATCCCCCTAATTTCTCTTTCTCTCCTCTGGCTCTCCACTTAGCCATTACATGAATTCTCACTGCATTCCCTATGCTGTGCTCCTCATCCCTGTACTCTTGGTTGCTATCATTTTGTTGTATTGTTTGAAATTAGGAAGTGAGATGCCTTCAGCTTTGTTCTTCTTTCTCAGGATTGCTTTGGCTATTGGGGTCTTTTATGGTTCCATATAAATTTTATAATTGTTTGTTCTATTTCTGTGAAAAATGCCATTGGAATTTTGATAGGGATTGCGTTGAATCCTTAGATGGCTGTGGGTGGTATGCACATTTTAACAATATTAACTCTCTTAATCTATGAAAATATGATATCTTTCCATTTGTGTCTTCTTCAATTATTTTCATCAAAGTCTTATAGTTTTTGGTATACAAATCTTCTGCTTCATTAGTTAAATTCTTAAGTATTTTATTCTTCTTAATGCTATTGTGAATGAGATTATTATATTTTTTCAGATATTTCATTATTAGTCTATAGAAATACTGTACATTGATTTTCTACACTGCAACTTTACTGAATTTATTGACTAGTATCAACAGTTTTTTGGTTGAGTCTTATAAAATTTTCAATATATAAGATCGTATCATCTACAAAGACAATTATACTTCTTCCTTTCCAATTTGGATGCCTTTTATTTTTTTATCTTGCCTGATTGCTCCAGTTAGAAAGTCTAGTACTATGTTGAATAAGAGTGGTAAGAATGAGCACCTGTGTCTTGTTCCTGATTTTTGGAGGAGAAGCTTCAAACTTTCACTGTTGAGTATGAGGTGGATTTGTCATATATGGCACTTACGATGTTGAGGTACATTCCTTCTATACCTGATTTGTTGAGGGTTTTTTTTCATGGAAGGATGTTGTATTTTGTTAAATGTTTTTTCTGTGTCTATTCAGATGATCTAATTTATAGTCTTTTTAGATCATTACATTTTCATTATTACTACAAAGATTTATTATTTCAAAAAGATTTTAATCCAAATATTGAATGTAAATTGATTACTATGAATATAAAAGGCTCTAGATTTAGTATAAATGTATATTAGTCATAATGATACCAACATTTATTGGGCACTGAGTAGGTATCAGTCTTTTTCAATATTAATTCCTCAATTATAAGCATTACTTAAGTATGTACTAAGAGAAAAATTAAACCAATAAGTGAGAATTGATGGCATTAATAGTTCGTTTTAAAAAATGTTTATTTATTATAGGCACATCCTCCAATTAAGCAGTTTTGCCACATATCCAATACAGTGGTTCACTCCTCATTTTGGGGGTGGGAGAGCACTTAGATCAGGGTAAAAAGAGATCAAGAGACTTTAAGAGCCATCCTCTGTGTGAGAAGAGAGTCATATTGACATCATCCTGGATGAATGGGAATCTATCTTAGCTCTGAACATGTTGCATTCAGCAGTTCTAGCCACCCTGGATGAGGGTAGGGGAAGGCCAATAAGCTTCAAAATAATCTAGATTTTGAGAAAATATTCACTTGCTGGCAACTGAAATTAGCCGTATTCTTCTTTTTTAAATTTTTTAAAATGTGTAATTTATCTTGACTATATTCTCTTTGCTGTACATTACATGCGTATAACTTATTTATTTTATAACTGGAAGTTTATACCACTTATTCCCCTTCATCTTTTTCAAACACTCCACCCCTCTGACAACCATCAGTTTGTTCTCTGTATCTATGACTCTGTTTCTGTTTTCTTTTGTTTGTTCGTCCTCCTCCCCATATTTAGTTTATACACATAAATGAAATCATATGGTATTTGCCTTTCTCTGTCTGACTTATTTCACTCAGTATAATGCCCTCTAGGTCCATCCATGTTGTTGCAAATGGCAAGATTTCATTCTTTTTATTGCCGAGTAATAATATTTCATTGTGTGTGTGTGTGTGTGTGTGTGTGTGTGTGTGTGTATATATACATATTTATATTTATACATTTATATGCCACATCTTCTTTATCCATTCATCTACTGATGGACTCCTAGGTTGCATCCACATCTTGGCTATTGTAATGCTGCAGTGAACATAGAGATACATATATCTTTTTGAAGTAGTGTTGTTGATCGTTTCAGATAAATGCCCATAAGTAGAATTATGGGGTCATATGGTACTTCTATTTTTAATTTTTTGAGGTGGTTCCACCCTGTTTTCCATAGTGGCTGCACCATTTTGAACCCCACCAACAGTGTACAATGGTTCTCATTTCTCCACATCCACGGCCATACTTTTTATTTGTTCACTTTTTGATAGCAGCCATTTTGACAGGTATGAAGTAATATATCAAACTAAAAAGCTTTTGCACAGCAAAGGAAATCATCAACAAAATGAAAAACAACCTACTGAATGGAAGAGGACATTTGCAAATGACATATCTGTTACGGAATTAATATTTAAAATGTATAAGGACCTCATATAATGTAGCATCAAAAAACAACCAATCTGATTAAAAAATGGGTGGAAGACCTGAATAGACATTTCTCTAAAGAAGACAACAGACATAGGAAAAGATGGTCCATATCACTAATCTTCGGGGTAATGCAAAACAGTATTCTCCTTCATGACATTTTAATTCTTAATTTTCATAACTTTAAACAAACACTGCAGTCTCCTAGGGTCCCACCCACACACATGTCCAGATATTACTGCCCTATTTTTTCATATGATAAAATACAATGAATTTCCAAAATTCAGTATGAGTTTATTTACAATATCGCATCCTACAGCATTAGTACTACTGGTATACTGACCTGTTTTGCATTTTGCTAAATCCAAGAATGCCCTTAATGGGGAAGAAATTGAAAACATAATTTTCCCCATAGCAACAAATGAACTAGTCATTTCTCCAACATACATTAAGGCTTCTGATTGAATTTTTCCCATCATGGTGATCTTTTAAACCATTCTAATCCAGTAACACTAACCATTTGAGATTCTGTGAATACAGATATTGTCATTTGTAAAAAACAATAAAAATTCCTTGCTGACATAGCCATCAGCTCAATATTGAATTAAGGAAAACACTAGGGAACAGAGTTAAGCAGTTATACCATGTGGTTTAGTTTCCTTGAGGGCAAACTGTCTTCCAAATTAATGGTGCTTTACTCTTTTTCTTTTTAATGATTTTATATATACTTTTTGAATAAGTAATACATGCCCAGAGCACAAAAGGCAGAGAGTACAAAATGATATGCATGGGAAATTAAATATCTCTCATCAGTGGAAATGCCATTCACTGTTAGTGGGTATATAAACCATTTTGGACAGTAAATTGACATTAGTTGGTAAGGTTGAAAGTGTGAAATTTCTACTTCTGTTAATAAAAAACTAGATAAATTGGACCAGTTCTCTCAAGTACAACAACTGGAAATCTTCCAAGTTTTTAAAAGGAATCTTATCAAAGAATTAAAAAGATATTCAGGATGAACATTTGGGATCACTTTGAAAGAAATGTCAAAAAAGTGGGGGTCCAGGGTTGCCCAGAAGTAGGGCCCCTGGGAAACCTATCTCACTATGAAATGGGACCCTAGGGTTTTCAGCCCTCTAGTGTCCCATCCCAAAGCGGGAACTTAGAGCTTCTATCAATTACCATCAGTTAGATATAGCTTAGTGTATCCTGTTTTCTCCCAGGAGTACCTAGAGCAGCATTTGTCTGGCTAGAGAAATGCTACTACTGCTTCTTCCAGAATCCAGGTTTAGCAAGGGTAGAAGCGAAACATGGAAATGTAGAGAAGAAGCTAGCCCATGCCCACCGCCTTTCCCATAGCAGACTTCCCTCCTGGAATAGGATTCAGCTGGGGCTGAGGAGAGATTTATCATCTTTACAAAGATGGACAGAATTTGCAAAATGCATTCATTTCTAAAAATGTGCTGTAGTAGCGGATAACTTTGTACATACAAAGGGAAAATGATGCTATAAATAACTTAGGTTTTAGATTTCTTGATATAAATATTCTTCCATACTGCTTGAATTGCATTCATAATCCCTATAGACTGATAAACTTCTGGACCAATAAAGATTTCAACAGAAACTTAAATTATTGATTGCATTATTTATTCTGACAAAGGTGAAATATTTAGGACTGCTTTTGTTTAATATATATATATTTTTAATGTTCCTTCATGCTTCTCCAGTGAGTGTTGTCCTGAACTTTATGAGTACATATTTTCATTTTTGTATGCTTTGATCACATAAATATTCCTCAATAACTTATTTTATAAATATAGATTTGTTTATTGAGGTTAAAAGTGTTTTGGTATGTGGCTATTTTTGTTGGTGGTGGTGATAGCAGTAAAATAAAAAGAAATACTTTGAAGGACATATGTGTTCTCTGTTATAAAGTCAATTTAAAATGTTGGTTCATTGAGGGCCTACTATGTATAGATCACTATTTTAGGGACTGGAAGTATATGAAAATAAAAAGAATTTGATCACGTGGCTCCTGACCTCAACTTGTATAAGAAAATTGCTTAAGAATAGATTGACAGGATTTTTTTTTTTACAGGTTAAGTCTTCCAAATATCTTCTATTTTTCCCATCCATATGTCTTTGTCTTTGTATTTGTAAATAATGTAAGACTCTCCCAACATTAATGTGGTAGTAATAATTCATTGCTGATTGTAACAAAATTCATGTCAATTGGAGTAAAGTTATTAATGCGGTAGCACCAAGTAATTAGATATAAAAAACTGAAACTCAAAATCTTTGATATAGCTTCACAGAAAGAATAAATTGTTGTCTTAAATTGTAAGTGTCAGTAGAGTTTTGGTTCCTTAGTAACTCAAGTACTTTCACAATTAAAGTGAGATTTCATTAAAAAATATTTTTGATTACCTCACTCTATTGAATCCCCTTCTCTAGTAAATTAGTTTTCTATTTGCCAAGATATGTGTGTACTTGGTCGACATACTTAACTCCTGGATTTGCTGTTAACAGACTGGATTTCTATTACAACTCTGCCATTTTCTGTCTATGAAAGACCATTAAGCTTTCTAGCCTGGGTTTTCTAATCTATAAAATGGAAAAAATAACCCCAGCCATAAAGATTGTTATATATAGTGAGCATATCATTAATGTTGATTCCTTCATTTCAACACAGTTATCAGACCATGCTCAATTTGAGGAATTTTACATTAGTTGCTAAACTGTGACATAGTAAGTGAAGTCCTAGGTTTGATATATGTTGACTTACACTGAGACAGAACTTTCACATTTGGCTTGGCTCACAGTAAAATGAATTACTTGGAGAATAAAGAAAGATAGGAACATAATCAAACTAAAATCAATCCAAATCAGCGGTGGCTGCAATTTGCTGATATTCTTCAGCAAAGAATGTAGAAAATAGACCGGAGAAAGTGATCATTGTAGGTGTTTAATGCTGTGTGAAGGAATAACTTTTCTATTTCATTGTTATTACTATATCATTGCTGCTGTGTGTTTAACCCATACTGTGTAAATCATTTAATGAGGATTCATTTCTATTTTTTTGTTATGGGATACGAATGTTGAGAACACCAAGAAATATGAGATAATAATTACCTAGTAATAGACAATTTATCAGATCTACTGAATCGAAATGTGATTCAAAGACTATAACTTTTCATTTTAAAGAAACATCCACATGTTGTTCTTATGCACACAAACAGGTTAGTATCACTAGCATAAGGGCTTTTAGTAAGCACTGTATGTTGAACCCTTCCAGATTTTAAGGAATCCTGCGGAGCTCTTAGGAGTAGTCTGTTGGTTTAAAAGTTTACTTTAGTATCAGTGGCAAAGGTAGTGGTGTGACATTGTTAGTGAATTGAAGTAAAATTATGACATTGCCTATTGAGAAAGGCAAAACCCTTCTTGACTGTCCTGGAAGGCTCAAGAGTAGCTGGAGTTGCCAAGTAGGTTATGACAAAAGTTGCTTTGGAAACACTGTGGGGCTTGCTCAATGACTCCTGCCATGTGATGGGGTTCTCAAAGACCTGTTAAGTTCTGTGAGAACAGGACACTGCCTCATTAAAATGCATAAATTGCTACAGAGGTCCTGAAAAACACAAATGAAAGCCAGATAGAGGCTCAAACGCTGGTCTCGAACATCAATCGTGTGGACAGAATTTCCTATCGTACAAACTGAACAATAACAATAAAATAGAATATACCTAAGTATAGAGAAGTTTATTTGTATGAAATCATGTAAAGGAATGTCAGATGTTTTTTAGATGCCTTTTTTATTGCTGATTATTTTGTTATTCAGTATCTCTATGTGTATATTTTAAAGTCTAAGTTTATAGTGTGTGATTTTTTTCTGTATAATCATGTTTTAAATGGTACTACGACATCTAAATTCAATTGTAGAAACACGAGTAAATCCTTCAAAAAACCTGCAGTAGTAAGGCTCACAAGTAGGGAAGGCTCATCCTATTTGTCAGCTACTACAAACCTCAGTAGCTAGGTCAGCATCTTCAAAAGGAGTAATCAGGCCTCTGGAAACACACCAAGACTTTTCAAGAGACACCAGGGTCTACAGGTGGTTCTCAGGGAATCAGTTTCCAGACCCCAAACTTTAGACATATCTTATCTAAATGTGATCTGAGAATACTCATGTGGTTAGAGGTCATTTGGGATTTCCTTTTCACCTTTGCATTCACTTCACAAAGACGGGCCGACCTCTCTCCATGGCTAATCTTACTATGAAGCAATTATAGGGTTGAGAAAGCCTCCATGATGCAAATACAGAGAAATGTGAAATATCGTTGTTGGTGTTGAGAAAGTGAATTCCTCTAATGACTAGGTAACTAATCCTTTTTCATTTCAAAATGATTTCTAAATCTTTGCTTTCAACAAAATTAAAGGAACACCTGATAGATAATTAAAAATACTTCTTGTTGATAGATTGCTATGTGATTTTTGACATATAAAGTGGCAAGGGATTTAAAGAACTAAGTAATATTACTAGAACAAAACTCATTACATTTCCAACTACTAATTTATGTGAACAAGTTACACACTTACATAAAAATAGGACTAAAACTGAGGCTGAATCCTGACTCATTTTAGCAATAGGTATATACAGATACATCAATTAAAAATAAAATATTCATTTCCTTCAGAGATACATAATTAATATTTTAACTGTCAAAATTTGTAACATAAATATGTTGTTTTGATCAATTATGTATCAATAATGTTTGTAATGATAGCACAAACCATAAGACTTTTTAAATACTAAGCTTTATGGCCACTGGAAATTAAATGTTTATTTCTATTTCCATTTATATACATAATTTTTGTTTTATGAAATTTTGATAAGGTGAAAACATTAAATCATAAAATATATAAGGTTAACAATCTGGGGAGGAAGTGAATTGGGGAAGGAGAAATTTCAAACAATTATAAAGAATATGTTCATCTTTTTAGTACAGATATCGCTACCAAATCCTTATGGCATTTACATTCTTATATTATATTACTCTTAAAATGTAATATAAGAGTTTTAAGTGTCAATATTTATAACATGCCAGAAATTATATCATTTGCAGCTATTAAAAATATCTAAATATTTTAGATATTTAAAATGTAGGTATTGATTTAAATTTTTTTAATGTTGGAAAGGTACATAGTTTTTCAAAATTACTTTATAGGACACAGCAGCAAAACATTTAAAGACTACTGGTAGACCAGTGGTATTGTGCAAATGTCTGCAAATGCCTGTATCTTCAAATCTGCGAATGTCTGGATTACTAAATGGTTGCCATGACTGAAGAAGTCGAGGTCCCAGCCCACCTAGAGGTTCACAGAGAGTAGCTAGAAGGTAGACCAGATTCCTGAGATGAAACAGGCAGCCCTCAAGGGGATTTTGATATAACATGAGAATTACACTTTGATCTAGTCTTTCTTTCTCTCCAGTTTTGGGAAACATGGTGGTTCAGAGGTATAGATTTATCTATGTGCATGTGTAAGCAATATGACATTACTTAAGGGATAAAGTTGCCTAGTTTTATGCTTTCTTACTGCTGTTCATGTATTTCCTCCCAAAGCCCATCCATGACAACAGCTCAATACCATGTAAAAAGCCATAAAAACTGCTGAAGTTCAGTGAACAGGGCTTAACCTCTATTGCTTTCCACCTGAACAGTCATTCATTCATTCATTCAAGGCCTAGGATGGACCCTAAGAAGAATCAGAGGAGCTCCCTACCCTCAAGTAGCTTCCACTCACTTGAGTGGTCCAGCCACATTAACCAAAATTTGAATATATTGGGCAAACATCAAAACAGAAAAGAACTAAAGACTTTAGGAACACAAGTAATGAGCTACAAACTCTGCCTTGAAGTTGGAAAGGTTTCAAAGAGGAAGCAGCAAAGCTAAGCTTGAGCCTGAAACAGCAACATGGGAGAAGAACTGAAAAAATCACTTACAATAAAACACAAGCATACACACCTAGTTTGCAATGCAATTCTTACATTAACTGATTGGGGTTAATGCAGACTTCATAGGTTAAGGGCGTAGCTTTCCACAAAATTGCTCTCACTTCAGATATCAAGTCACAAGTTTGGGAATTCTCTACCACCTACACTTCTGACTAACTGGTTACAAAATCAGGCATTCTCATGGCTCCCTCGGGTTTGATAATTTGCTAGAATAACGAACACACAGAACTCAGGAAAGCACTATACTTACAATTACAGTTCTATTGTAAAGAATGCAAATCAGGGAACAGCCAAATGAAGAGACACATGGGCAAGGACTGAGAGGGTCCCAAACATGGAGTTTCCATGTCCTTGGGACATGTCACCATTGTTGGTAATGTGTATCACCAACCAGAAAGCTCACCTGAGCTTTGGGCAGCCAGAGTTTTTATTGGAGTTTTATTATAGAGGCATAATTGCTTAAATCATTGGCCACATGACTGAAGTCAAACTCCAGCCCAACCCCTCTCCACAGAGGTCCAGCTGATATCTTGTGACTCAAAGCCCCAAACCTCTAATCACATGGTCAGTTTTTCCAGTGTGACCAATCCCAATCCTGAGTTATCCCACTGCCATAAACTCACATGTGGTTCAAGGGGTCGACCGTGAATAATGAAGATAATCCTATTCCTCAGGAAATTCCAAGGATTTAGAGATTATTTCTTAGGAACTAGGGACAAAGTCAAGTCAAAATTTTTTTACACAAAATTATTCTTTAAATCCTTTCTTAGCTTTTCACTACCCTTAGAATGTATACCATCACGGTCTCCATGGCCCCTCATGATCATTTTTTAGCCATCTTTACCAGTCTTATTTCCTCCTCACTCCCTGCCCAGCAAATACACTAGGCTTCTTTCAGTTCCTCAAATACTTCAGCCACCTTCCTGCCAAACAGCCCTTTCCACATGATATTTTATCTTGTGGTAACAATCTCCATCCTCAAATTTTCTTAATAATTCTCATAAATATTCAGATCTTAGCTCAAATATCACTTCCAGAAGTTTCCCTGGCCTCATCTGACTTCCCAGGAAAGGTCTTGGGTCTTCCTATTGTGTAGTCTCACAGAATCTATTCCTCTCTTTCATAGCACTGTTTACATATGTAATTAAATGCTTAACTGTATTTAGTTCTTATCTTGTCTATGCTTCTCATCTATTTCTTATCTCTTTTGCTAGAATGGAAATTCAATAAGATCAAGTACTGAATTACCAGGCCTTAACATAGAACCTTATATGCAATACTCCTCAATAATTAATTGCTGCATGAAAGAATGGAATCAATAAGTGAATAAATACTGCTTTTAAGTATTCCTAAGAACCCCTGTTTTTTCAAGAGTGAAAACTCCCTGACATGCACTATCTGTCTCAAAACTTTTAAGATTTATATACCGGAACTATGTGATTTATTAACACATCATTGTCAAGCTGCTAGAGCCATCCTTTCTCTGTTTTTTCAGCACCAAATTATACTTTCTTACTCCCCAGGGAGCAAGGTTGTCCCTGACTCTGGAGGGTTTATTTATTGCTTTATTTTCACTCTTTCTTCTTTTTCCACAATTAATCAGGGTCCAATTCAGAGTCTATATCGTAATATAAAATTTAAGTCTGCCATTTAGCGTAAAAGTCTATAGATAATTATTCTGTTTTAACAGCAAGTGACAAATATGTAAAGATTTCACTTCCCTGAGGTCTTTAATGATATCAACTCATAATCTTTATACATGGGGTGCTTTCAAAACATACTGATACTCAGTTAAAGCAAAATCTCTATCTGATAGGATCCAAGCATTGGTCTACTTAAGAAAGTCCCAGGAGATTATAATGTGCAGTCAGTTGTGCCCCACTGGAGTGGCTGCAGCATTCATCACAGTCATGGCTGGGTACGTAAATTCACACCCACTGAGAGCATGTCATATCTCTTAATTTCCTAATTGCTTAACTCTGGTTAAAATACAAATATGTTATCGGAAAAGGATAGTGACTGTACAGAAAACCCTTGGGTGGCTGCCCAGTTTATAAAATCCCTTTCCCTTAGGGCATCATTGATATATTTAGGCTTTGCTATGTCTGTGTATTACAACCCTGTCCTCCTGGCCATAATTAACACAGAAGTAGATACTTACACTGCATCATTCTAATAATTTCTCTTTAGAATTTGAAGTTTGAAACAAAGTTACAGCTGAGTGGTAGTGTGTGTGTGTGTGTGTGTGTGTGTGTGTGTGTGTGTGTGTGTGTTTGGGTTTGTTTTGTTTGTTTGTTTTTTGTAGCATTTGCCAACGTTCTTGGTATAAATACATCATGGCCAATTTCAAGCGCCCAACCAACCAATGTCATTTCATTTGGTTTGCCAAACTCTTGAAAACTTAACAATGGGCTCTCTCAAGCCACTGTGAACCATCTCCAACATACCCATGGGCATGAGTCACTTTAATGTCAGCCCCTCAGTTAAGATTCAAGCACACCTCTTGCCATGTTTCCTGCATTTCCCAGGGCTAACCTCTCTTAAATTCTGAGACACCCCTCCCATTCATTTCCTTCCAATATATATGTATTATTATTTTTTTTTTTGCTTAAGCTAGTCACAACCAGGTTTTGATACATATGATAAAAAGAACCTAAAATAATATGATTACTCACCAATGTAGTAACATTTTAGTTTGTGTAAGTTTATCAGATGCTCAAGTGCTTGAGAGAAACAGGAAAACATAGTAGAGGGCAGGCCTGGTAGAAGGGTCTGGTGGGGAAATGCTGAGCAACCAGATGGCAGCTCAAAGGCATTGTGTGCTGACTGGGAGACAGTGAAAGAGAGGGTCACAGGTGGAGTAGAGGACAATGGTGAACTAAAAACAAACCTTATTTTCAGAATTTTGCCCAGTGTGGCTTCTGGCACTCTCTACCTCCTTTGGAGAGAATTACTCAAATGTTTAAGGGGACTATCGATCTACATGCTATGGAAGCCAGGTTTGTTTATTATTTACAAGTACTCATCTTTGATCCTGTAAAGAAGCTGAGATACTGACGCTTCAGAGAGCAGGTAAGAGAGGCAGAGGGGTAAGGACAATGATGTCTGAGCCACCTCCCAGAAAAACCTGGGTGCTAAGGAGCTCTATTCCTCTGAATTTACGAATCTGTCTACAGAACAGTGTATATATCTAATATGACAAACTGTGTGTTACTGGGGAAAAGACTAAGCTCTACTGCTGATTATGTATAATATAGAGTCAAACTGAGAATAGAAAAATTGATAAAAATAAGGATGGCATTGTAAAAGTAACACTAATTATGGTGATTTATTCAAACTTACTATTTTGGCTTATCTATGCTGCAATTTATCAATTATATGCACATTAGTGAATATATTACCTATAAGCTTTGTCTTTTTATTTGATTAATTTATTCTTATAATACTCAGCCCACATATTCTTATAATACTCAGCCCACATGGCAGGTTTGCCTACTTAAACTTTTAAAAATTATCAGAACTACTGCTCATATTCTACCAATTCTGTGTGATCTTGGAGTACGCACTCACACCTCCTGATCTTCTCTTCCCTCAGTTGAAAACCACAAGTAAATTAGATTGTCTCTAAGATCCACTTTAGCTCTAAAAGTCTAGAAATCTAAATATATTTACACATGCAAATTTTCATGTATGTTCTGAGAATAGAAGGAAAGAAATTCTATGAATACGTGATTTAAAATCTCTGGATTTTTTTCTTTGAAGATCACATACAAAAAAATATTTTTAGTAGTACTAGTCTAGCAATTAGGGTATAATGTAATCCCTGGAAGAATCAATTCTTGATACATATTAGGTGCTAAAGTAGGAAGGTTAATAGAAGGGTGGCAGTGATGTTTGTATCAGCATTCTGAATCATATAAAACAGAACCCAAGGGAGAGCTCTAGGAACTTCAAAGAGGCTCTTAACGCTGCCTGGTGATCACATATACTTTCCTGGCCCAGAGGTTCTTAAAACATTGATGTTTGTCAGAATCAGCTGGGAACTGTGGCACGTACAATGGCTCAGCGTCTGTCCTACTTCAGTAGTCTGACCCTCTGTGCTGCTTTATTGTTTTTTTGGTGGTGATATACAGCAAAGGTTGAGAGACACTACCCTGTTCTGTTTACCCTTCTGCTTCCTTGACCAGTGGTTCTCGAAGTTTTCTGCATGTTAGATTGACCTGGAGAGCTTTTAAAAATCTCAACACCTAGGCCAGGTGCCATACCAACTGAATCAGAATCTCCACAAGTGGAAGCCAGGCATTAGTGCTTTTTATAACTCTGGAGGTGATTGCAATGTACTGCCAAGTTTGAGAACTGATGTCTTCTACTGATTTTTCATAAACTTTAATATGCATATGAACTTCCTATGAATCTTGTTAATGCGAAGATTCTCATTTCATGGTTCTGGAATGGGGCACGATGATCTGCATTTCTAATGTGCTCCCAGGTCACGTCGCTGCTGCTGTCCGGGATCACTCGCTGAGTATGCAAGTCGTGATGATAATTTTATATTTTGTTCTCTTTTCCAAACCTCCAGCATCTCCTCTTCGATCCAGACAATGAGTAAATGAATCAAAGTTAGGAACCCAGAAATAGGGAAGCCATGATAAAAGAATGAGTGCTGCTGGCAATGTAAATTTGAAACTGGAACAATTGGTTAACTGAAGGTCCTATTTGGATGGTGTTAATCAGCTGGTGGCTGAAATGGCATAATTCATGTCCAGGAAAATGACATTTACAAGTTAAGTCTAAATGAGACAAACCTTTTAAAAAATGTACTGGACAAAGATAACCTATAAACAAATATAAATAAGAAGAGTTGAGAGAAATAAATGGATGCTAAAATACTGCTTGTGAGAACTATTTTCTGATAAAACTTGACTATTGTAATAAAGAACTCAAATTTTGGGAACAGTACCCTATGAAATCTTTAAGCTTAATTATGTAATTACTATCTATTGGAACACTGAGATAGAAGTTCTCACAAATCTATTTAAATAAACCCTTAATGGCTTGAACAATAATAAGAAACTAAACAAGATTGATTTCTATTAAATCTTGCTGATTTTTAAAATAATTCATCTAATTTTCTGCTAAATATACACTTCAATATTGTATATTTAGTTTAGCAACCTAATAACAGTGGCAGGACTGATATATGTATAAATGGATTCTGGTGAAGTCGTATCAAGTATAATTGCTTCACTACAGCTCTTATTTCCTTGTGTTGCTCTGCTATCAATTTTTAACTATCTTTTTAATGTAAGCAACACATTTAAATGTGTCCTGACAATAACTTATATCACTTACATAGTATAGATTTCCCAGAATGGGTTCCCTAGAACCCAGGACAGTATGATCATCTACCATCTGTTCAAATAACCCTAGGAAATGCTACATGCATTTCTTT
Source organism: Eidolon dupreanum (assembly GCA_028627145.1). Classification (NCBI taxonomy): domain Eukaryota; kingdom Metazoa; phylum Chordata; class Mammalia; order Chiroptera; family Pteropodidae; genus Eidolon; species Eidolon dupreanum. The sequence continues at coordinate 48,508,415 of CM053501.1, read as the reverse complement.
CTCTTGGAGATTTATAGTACATCTTGGTATGTGACTAAAGGCTCTTGAAAAAAATTAAAATTCAAAGTTAAACTTCTTGATCTTTCTAGGCCACTGCTTTCCCAACTTATTGGTCCACAGAAATCTCCCCTTAGTTTTCCCCACCACCACATATCAGCAAATTTTGTAAAATGCTGCTCTATGTCTAGGTACATCAGAGAGGTTGAGAGAGTCAGAAAACATTTTGGTGTGCTCAGTCTCTTTTGCTTTTCTTTCTAATCCCTAAAAACCATCTATTTGAATTTCTTTCACTTTTCTTTCTATTCCCTAAAAAAAAACTACCTGAATATATAAATAGCATTCCTGAAAATTATTTCCAATAAGAAAGGGTTTCATGTTATTAAAAGCCCAGGATAATTAAATTATGGTCTAGATTTAATTAATGCTTTATAATAATTAAATAAACTTTTCTTCTAATTGAAGACATGACTTTGAGAGTTGATTATCTGCAGGTAATTTTTAAGCAATAATTCTATTTCTATTGAAGCATCAATTTGAGAAGTAAGTGAACTTGGTTTCTTTAATCAGGCTGCACCAGGCCTTGCATCCGTGTCTCCTTTCGTTGATGAAAAATAAGCAAGGACACCAGAATCTATGAATTAATTAGATTGTAAACTAAACCCTTAGGAGAAAAAAATCTAAAGCCCTCTGCAAACTTAGAAGACAGATCAGTGTTTGTCATTGTCTATGATTGTAGTTAACCTGGACTGGTTATTTGATACATAGTGTCAAACATTTTTCTGATGCTGTTTTACTTTGGTTTCTTTCTTTTCCCAGCCCAGATACTATAGGTTTGTGTCCAAGCAACCTGCAGGCATGACATAGGAGACCTACACGTGGATGCTGATTTTGTTTTATGTATTCGATCCAGGACAGTGAGTACAATCTGTTTTCTGGCAATCTGCCTCTAGAACCTTGGTACTGGAGCGATTACAATGAGATGCATTCCAGTATTGAAGCAGCAGATATGCAGCCAACAGGAGCCAAAGAATACAACTATGTGCCTTGTGCTGGGGCCAGGAGTGCATGATTACTCTGGCTGAAAATGGCAACGAAATATTAACCTTTTCTCAAGAAAGCTGAGGCATGGGGGAAAAAGGACAAGAACCAGAGGAAACTCAAAAGAAGAAAAAATAGGAAGAGTAAAGAAGACCAATGGCAAGGACAGCACTAATCAGCAATGGTGGTGAGGAGAGCAAGCAGCAAATCCTCTGACAGCTGAGGAGAAGAGAACAAGTGATGTAGAGACTTAGAGCACTTCTGTCACATGGAGAGAGAAGGAAAGAGGGTCCTGGCCCTCAGAAGTATAGCAGTGAAGGCATTCACTAATTCATTCACTCATTCATCCAACAAATATTTATTGAGTTCTTTCTGTGGGAGAAGGCTAAATTTGATTCACTTCTAAACTCCTGCTTCTGTTACAATGGGCCAAGGAGATTAGATTCTCTGATTTGCTACAACAGCAAGAGTGTTGCTAAATTTTTCTGGCCTTGTATACTAAGAAGCATGAAATCTGGCAGAGATAAGATGGATGAATAGCCCTGCTTTTAGGAGAAGGGAATGCCAGCAAAGATGAATGCTGACTGAGGACCAGGTCTCGGCCTCCAAACTCCCCCATCTGTATGTAACATAACGTTCTCTTTCCACCTCCAGGTAGTAGATAAACCCTGAAAGAGAAAGCTAGAATCTCAGAATTCACTAAAAAAACCCTGTTTCGACTTCTAAATTGCTAAAAGTAAGTCTCTATTATTGGGTGAATTTGGGACTCAAGATAAAAGTCAGTCATAAAAAAATTAAAGGTCAACTTATTTTTACATAGCTAAGTTTGTACCTCAAGAAAGTTATATTCTTACATTTGTTTTTAAAGAAATATTGAAAAAATTTATTCAAATTTTTTAGTTAAAATTTGAAGACAAAATATAGTACATAGTACTTCTATTTAACAACAGCAAAATGGTATCAGATTTCCATAACTATAATTTAATGTTTTTCTATTTTTCAAAATATAACTTATTTTAGGTACAAAATCTCATATTTAAGCCTGACAATTAAAATAGATTTTTTGAAAAGCCGTATTACAATCCCATAGTTTTTAATTTAGTTTTACAATGTTCAAATGGTAATGTGAATGATGAATAGATTCATTTTCTTCTGACAGGGAATTGTTATTGCCTTAAATTTAATCTTAGTTCTACACATGCTGCAGGGACTTTCATGGAAAAACTGTTTTCAATTATCTTATGATTCATTCACCTTGAAAAATGACTGTACTCTACCCATAATAGGGCAGATTGATATGTAGTAGAATGTAGGTGACTTTAAATTTGATTTTCTAGGGATAGTTTATTAAAACATTTCTCTTAGGTGGTTAAAAATCATGCTTCTTGACTCATTTCTGGGGCAGGGTTGGGAGACTGGACTGAGCTGGCAGTATGTGTGCTTGTTCATACATTCAACAAATAGAGCTAAATAGATAAGGCATTAAGGCCAGAGGCTCTGCTAAAACAAAGACAAGAAAATTAGTCTTCAGATCTAGATGTCCACAGAGGAAGGAGGGGCCAATCTTGTACTCTAAGAATGGGACCATGGCCAGTGATTCCAGGGACAATGTTCTTTGCTCTCTGCCTTGGTTTGAAACGACCTGTGGGCCGAAGGTAGAGAACAGGATCTAGACTGCAATAGAAATAAATAAGTGAATATTTAGAAATAAATCAGTAGTCTGCAGGTAAATCTGATTAAATGAGGCCAAGACAGAGAGGCTAAACTTGCCAATTAGCCTCACACATATTAAGAATAGGTACACTACAGAGTTCAAAAGATTAATCAAAAGTCAGTATCAATGCCTTGTATACTAATCTCTAGTTAGAAGTGTGTACAGATGGACAAATGCCAAGAACTGGGAAATACAAAGGCACCTGTTAGGTAAGAGGGGCAGCTACAATCAATCTAATTTGCCTCAGTGGGCCCATCTTCCCTTAGCAAGGATTTGGATAATATGAGTTGTATTTAATCATGTTGTAAACTAGGGAACAAACTCAGAAGAGCAAAGTTCCTTTTCTATGCAGACCAGCGCAGATATAAATTTGGAACACACAGTAAAATGTGGCTTTGGAAAGATTGTTTTCTCCATGTAATATTTTAAAATTTGTTTCGTGAGCAGAGCGCCTAAGGGAACAGGAGACAGTGTTACAAGTCTGAAGACAAATCAACCTCAAAGTACTTACAAGTTCTGAGAAAAGATACCTTTCCAGTACCTCAGAAAAGTAAGCAAAGTAGTATAGACTCTTAATAGTGGTTGCAACTGCATTCGTGCCCAAAGGAGAGAGAGCATTCACTTATAAAAGACACTGAAAGATGGGTTTTTGAAGGACATCACCTTACTGGAAGAAATCTGTAGTTACAGCCATTTCTAAGTCCATCCTGAGTTAAATAATCCTGCCCTAACCGTTGGCCCCTCAATCTTGAATACACACACACACACACACACTTCTGTGTTACCTAAGTTAATTACTTAACCTTCTTAAACTTTACTTTCCTTATCTATAAAATAGAAGTGATTGTATCGACCTTAGTTCTGTTGTGAGAACAAATAAAATGATCATGAAAAGCACTCAACACAGTGGCTATCCAGCAAGTAGTAAAGGTCTACAAAAATTGCAGTCATTGACACAGATTAGTACTATGTTTATTATTCAGTAGATACCCCACGTATATAAACAGAGTTTGATGAAGTGGTCTAGGCCCACAGTTTTACTTAGATTTGTAAATGAATCAGATTAAGCAGATCATGCACTCAAATTATTGAGGGCTGATGTTATAAAAGAACTCTGAGCCCTCTTGGTTTTATTTTTATCTCTTTTGTTCAAATGATAAATACGATATAGGCACTTACAATAACAACCACATATGTGTTCTTGAAAAACTTCACCTTTTGCAAAAATTGCACACTCAAAATAATAGGGTCTATGGGAAAAAATAATATTAAAGGCAGAATGTTCAAAGCCAATATGACTTTGATATTAGCGCCCTAACAAAACCAATTAGAATCCTAATAAGAAATTATATGGGTATCATAAATTTCCATGGGCATTTGCCAGAGAATCTGTCATTCCAATCTTGTGGCCTTTTACTCTGGAATCACGCTTCCTTCTGAAATGAATGTCCGTAAAGACAGGCACTTCCATAGAAATCAGTTTAAACCAAAATGTAAAATATAATAAAAATCAGCCTTCTTTATCATTAATTTCCCTTTTAACATGGAGTAAATATCCTTAGGCTTCTTCATCTTTACTGGAAAGTCCTCGGAGAACCTAACATGGTAGAAAATGTAGTGGTTCTTTCTTTTACTTTCTTTCTTTCTTTCTTTTTTTTTTTTTGCTTTTTATTTCATTTTTTATTTTTTTTCCTTTTTTTAAAAAATTAAAATTATAAGGTGACATTGGTTAATAAATCAAGTAACTTTCAAGTGTACAATTCAACAATATGTCATTTATATATTGCATTGTATATTCACCACACAAAATTAAATTTCCTTCCATCACCAAATGTAGAGGTTTTTGAAGCCACCAAACAGGCCACATTTTGCACAAAGAAAAGGCATTTTAGCTTTTCTCTTAAATTCTTAATATACTGTGAAGTTTTTTCTCTATCGTGAGGAAGTTGGGCTCTCATGGCTTTAAAACATTAACATGCTGGGAAAAATTATGTATGAACCCACACAACTTCTGTAGTACACTGACCTCATTCTTCAATTTACAAAGCACATATGTTAAATTAATTAAACAAGGAGGTCATTAGCCTGAGGTGGTTCTAATACCTTAGTAGCCAAGGTAAGCAGACCAAAATGTAAGCCCGTAAATGCCTCTAGGTTAAGAAATCAAAACCTTAAGGACAACCAAAGACAAACAGCCAACTAGGCTTTCCTAGATAATGCAATCATATATGCTATAGCCAATCAAATAATTTCCTTGTTTTGCTTCCTTCTCTATAAAAGTCTTTCCCCAGCTCCTTTTGGAGTGCTCCTAATTACTTCCAGTGATTTGATGCTACTGCATTCAAAGTGACTGTTGCTCAAATAAACTATAATATGCCTCAGTTTATCTTTTAGCACATGCACAAATCAGCATTAAAGAAACACACAGTGTGAAAGAACAGGCTGCATACTGCATCATCATTATTATAATAACAAATGTAGTGATGTTACTCACCACTAAGCCTTCTTGTCTGCAGAAAACTATTTTCAATCAATGATGAGGAAAGTTGAATAAACACTGAGCTGCAAGAGTATAAACAACTCTGTCAAAACTACATTCACAGGATGCATTGTATCTCTCATTCTTGAAATAATTGTGTATCAGGAAGGCTTTGGAGGAAAAATCAATCCAAATGGGTGGGCAGAGGTGTGACCACATCAATACCCCAGTGAGGCTTCCCTACTAAGTCTCATAGTAATCTCTGATTTTAGGGTAAAGACTATTATTCCCTTCCATGACTCACAGAAACCAGGCACTTCGCTCCAAAAAAAAAGTGTGTGTGGGGGGGGGGATGACATTTTTTAAACCTTGCCTCATCACCAGTGGCAGTTACAGCAGAATTTTAGCTGCTCTTGAATTATTTCCACCTCTCTATCACTTACTCAACAGCTTGAGCTACACTTATATCTGCGTTCACAGTCAAGTGAATTTAAGTCCCAAAATATCTTCCTCTTGCTCTTGCAGGTAAGAGAGAATAGAAAGATGCAAAGAAAGGGGATTCTTAGTTAACTGGTAATTAGTGCAAATGCATGTACACATGCACACTTGTACACACATATGTGTTTGTGGTATGTTTTCCTTCTCAACTGTAAGCCCAACTTGTCACATGCAGACTACCTATCTGCCTTTCTGCTCCTGCATGTCTCTCACCATCATGGAAGCCCAGAGCTGGACTCAGAAATAGGAGAGCTAGTAGTTTTCAAAATCACTAACCTTTGATGAGTGTCAAAATCTGGGTTGATAGTTAATAGATATGCAGTTGTTCCAGTTGCTAAAATGTTGAAATACTTCAATACGATTTTCCTTAGTCACAAGGCTCTAGACCATCATCTTGGTTTCTCTAGTTTCTCCCCTAAAACTTCCAAAAGTCTCCTACCCTACCTCATGCCAGCCCACTCTGGACTTCTTCACCAACCAGAAACAAAGATTTAGTGCCTGGCCCAGCAGTGCATCCAGGCCTTGCTCTGCACTAAGGCAGCCACCATTCTGATTGGTCTGTGGTGTCTGTGCGGTACTGATTATTAAATATTTTTTTATATTACCCTTAACTAAAACATCACTGGAATTGTTGCATGATGAAGAAAATTATATTTGCTGCAACTTCCATCAAGAAGACCACTATATGGATTCAGAGGAATAGGGTTAAAGTTCCTGAAGTGGAAAATAGGATGAGACCTCAAGGAACATGTTCAACTTGCTGCTATCTAAGAAAGAGTGGGTCTTGTTAAGTGCAATGTTGGGAATGACTGTGTGTGGCCACAAATGAATTGTTGGAACAATTGAGGGAAAGTGATTCTCCCTTTCTCAGACAGTAGTCAACTTGCCTTACAAATATATTTTGAACAAATATTTGAAGAATATTAGTTGGAAAAGGGACAACTCATATCTGGGATATGAATGTGTTTTAGTCTAATATCGTTTGAGGAATTTGACAGCATCCTCCACTTTACTCTCAGAAAGTTCAAACCCTACCTCTTATTCTGGTGCCCAACCTGCTCTCAGGAACATTTAAAGAGCTAGCTCACTGCTGTAACTACTCATATCAAATTTGCTGCTACTTCTGCTCTGCTGTTCTCATTCTATTAATTAACCTTTGGTCATACATCTATGTCTGGACTTTCTAGCCATGCTTGGTCCATTTCCCCACTTCTCATCATGGGCATAGTTCTCAGTGGGGCATTGTCTTCACTGGTCTCCCCTATGTTTACCATATCAAATCAGTACCGCCAGCTTTCTGATGCAAAAACCCCTGTTTTATCCAGTCCACTTTTCTGCTGGGTTCTCCATCTATTACTTCTTGCTGGATCTTGCAGACACTGATCGTCCACTTCTCTAATCTCCCTCCTCTCCAGATACCCTTATCCCATCTGGTCTTTCTGCATCCTAGCGCCCTCAGTTGGGCTTCTTCCCTCAGACTCTCATCCTAATAGATCTGTCTAGTCCAGGCCCCACTTCAATCACTTCACTGAACTACTTACTCTTTCTCCAAGTGTAATCTATTCTTTCTTCTGCTCCTAGGCCTCTGCACATGTTCTCTTTGCTTAAGATGTGATCTCTGTCCTTTGCCTCACTAACTCTTTCTCATCTTTTAGGATTCAGTGTCATGTCACTTCCTTAAGGGAACCTTCCCAGATTCCTCATGGTCAGGTTAGGTTAGCCACCAATGTGCTCTCAAAGCATCTTGTCACACTGGGTTACTGTTGCCTTTTTGTTTGACGTTTCCCCCCACTAGAAGTGAGCACTTGGAGAGAAGAAACTACATCTCGTGATCATTTTATCATCGACAGCTAGCAAAATGTCTGGTACATAGAAAACTCAATAAATTTTAGTGTAATGAACTACAACAATAAAAATGTAATAAAAATAGGTAATACTTCTAATGCAACCCTTTGAAACAGCTATATTATCATCATTCCCATTTTATAGATGAGAGAATGGAACACGGAAATTAAGAGACTTTCCCAAAGACAGTCAAGAAATATAGATGTGAATTTCAAATCCAGGTAGTCTGTCTTTAGACCCTACATAATTGCTACTCTACACTTTATGCCTCTTGCTTTTGAGTTAGGGATAGAACCATACCAGTTATGTGGTATCATTTTCCATGACTTCAAAATAAGCTTAAATTTAAAAGCCATGTGTTAGGTGAGAAATCATGTTTTACACTCAATTTATTTTAATCCTGAGTGGTGGAGATATTTTATGTCCAGGCCTGGATGGCAAAACTTTAGAGACCAGGGTAGATAGTAAGGAAGAAAATAAGTAGGGCCTAAGAGAAAATATCAAAAATCATGTCCAAAAGATAAAGTCAAGTTCAGGAGCCCAACATGTGTTCACATGGGTCAGATAGTGAGGGTTGGAGTGGAAACCTGTGACAGTAAAAACAAGGAAAAGCAGGTGGGAAAGGCAAAGAGGCTAAACTGTACAGAGTCTACTATCATACTTTGGCTGTTAAGCCACTATGGGAGATAATTTTGTACCTGATCAATTTGGTTACAGCAAACATCAAGCCTACTGGTGCAATTGCAAATCTCTTCTTCACTTAATAGCACTTAATAAATTTGAACTAATAATTTCATGGTCAAGTACAGTCATTTGACTTGGGAATTCATGCCAAAGAATATTGAGTATTTCCAAGCGATCTCTGAGCCTTAAGTTTGGGTGACAGTATTTGTCTTCAATAATAAAGTTAAGTAGATTTATATTGCATGGCCACCCATGCCATCATTTCACCTGTTATACATGCTGCCTTAATAGAACCCAGAAAATCCTCTAACTTAGATTAATTATGGTATACAAATAGTCAACATAGCTAGTATTTTATGCCCAGAATAGAAACCAGCAAGGGAATAAAAGTGAGAAAACAAAGAACAATAATGTGGGAATGACAGCAAGATAATCATCATTTTAAAACTTCCCCAAGTCCTTGGTTCATATGCACACACAAATCAGACAATATCTGCCATAAAAAAATACCAGGAAGCCTGGCTCTGAAGATTATTCCTTTAAAACATGTTACAGGCTGCTGCACTTAGAAATAAAAAAGGGGAAACTCATGTTAGACCAGCCCCCTCTCAAACACTGTGGGCAATAGATGTGCTCTATTCATCTCTGTATCCTCAGTGACTAGCACAGGGCCTGGCTTATTAGGCATTAGACGTTTGCTAAATTTGGTTTCTGAACCACATAGGAGCATTCTTCTTGTGTCTTGCAAACTATAATTGGGCTCTCTTTCACATGGGCAAATAACCAATCAGAGATACAGGGAACAAGCACACCAGTGAGCCATGTTCCAGGTTTGCATTCCCAACAAGTCACTCTTCTGCGAGTACATGTTGAGTTGAGGGAACACTTCTGTTGGCTAGAGTGCTGCCTCGGGTTTTCAGACTGCTCTGTGATACAAAATTGGCTAAACCAAGAGGGATGTTCTCTTCTGTGGGTAAAGGGTTCCCTGCTCATATCTTTCCAGAATGGGGACAATCTGTGCCTCAGTGTCACTCTAGCTGTATAGTAACATGGAGAATGCCCTGGACAGAGCTGGAAGGCTACAGCCCATAATTATTTTTTTTGTTTGTTTGCTTAACATGGCTGTAGCAGAGATGACTGTCACACAAGCAGGGAGCCCTTTGGCTACTGGGTCTAATTCCTGACTATAACATCCTATAGGTCTATGATGATCTCTGTTTTTGAGTTAAAACTCATAAAGCACTTTCTTTATTTTCATGTATAAAAAGGAGTGAAGTTTATTATTGAGATGTCGCAGAGTGGGAGTTGTAGATAATACTTCCTCTAGGCCTTCTTTAGCTTGTTTTCCTTTCTTTGTTCTTCTAAATGTTCCTTCCTCTTCTCGATCAGTACTTTTTTATTTTCAGAATCATCTACTGTCATGACTTTATTGCCATTTTATGTGATTTCCAACCCTGAATTTTTCATGAATTCCTGCTCATATTTCTAACCATCCACTGATTTCTATGTGGAAATTCTTACCAGTTCTTGAGAGATTGTTTGGAGGTTCTAGCAGGGGAGCTTGGCTACTCCTATACCCTTGACGCAAGAACAGGCCTCTCCTCTATAGGGGAAGGTCGTCCTCTTTGACCGAGCACGCAGCTTCGGGCAGGATGCACCTGGAACAGTGCCTGAGGAAGGGGACACTCGCCTAGCCAGCCGGATCAGTCAAATCAACCCTGGCGATCAATGGGGAGACAAATGTCATAGCCAGGTTGCCCTCACATGCTCTTATCAGTTCTTTAAGTTGTGAATGATCAGGATCTAATCACAGCTGTCATTGCTGTCTACTGCAAGCCCCTGATTTGAAGCAAACAACTTAGAAATCTCATCTAAAAAAAAAAAATCTAATCTCAGTCACTTTGATCCTTTAGTATCACTTCTTCATGTGCCCTCTTCTCCTTTTCGAATTCTCATCATTCTTTAAGGCCCAATTTTTGTTCTTTCTTCTTCTCAAATCCTTCCTTGATGCCAGGTATACTGTAAATTCTGTACTATAAATTTTAAGGGCACAGGCATGGGTTAGACAACACTGTATTTCTCATTATATTCACCTCTCCTTCCCAATGCCTAACACTTAGTAACCTTTCAAAAATGTTTCTTGAGCATTAAAGGAAGAAATGAATTGAAAATGAATAAAGAAAGGACTTCAATATTTGGGGAGATAGATAAGAAAATTTAAATATTTCTCCTGGAAATATTTACATAGTCACCATATGTAAGTGTACTTATTGATTTTCAACCTTTAGAAATGATCTATAAAGAAACAACAGATTTAAATATTGTTATATGATATATTATAAATATTATTTACCTTAACACTGTAAAAGCAAAGGTCTGGTTGATAGAAGATAGGAGTGGAAGTGGGGAGGAGTGTTAAAGGGATACTAATCCCCCATTGAGAGGAAGTGGAGTTTTGTGGGTCTGGAATCAGACTTTCTCGTCCCTCTGCCACTTAATTGACTTTGTGATCTTAGGCAAGTCGTCCCCCACCCCTCGCGCCTTAGTTTTCTCATCTGTAAATTAGAAATAATATCTCATAGCGTTGCTGTAAAGATTAAATAAGGCAATTAATGTGAAAAGCTTAGAACAGTGTCTGGCATATAGTAAATACCCAATAACTTTTAGTCATTGTTATTTTACATATTTAAGCATTAAGAAATATTGTCTAAAGTTTATGGAATCAGAAAACAAAGTTTACATGTATTGTATAAAGGTAACAGAGGAACCAATACCATAAAAATTTGGAATAGGAAGGGAAATTGAGGTGAGCAAAAATGAATTGAATCTTCATATTTCAAACCAGGGAGTCAATAGACCCTATTTTATGGTATATCAGTCCCAAATATTGTTTAGAATTAGGAAAATAACCATCAGAAAACAAAACAGAAAAGCTTACAAGTGGTTGCTTCTGGGAGGTGTGACTGGAAGTAGAAAGTTGTTTTTCACTGTAACTTTTCTACTATTTGATTTTTTTTTTACTATGTGCATATATTATGATGAATTTAAAACAGTGTATACATTCACACACATATTCAAATTTACATGCACAGGAGATGCTTCCAAAAGAGGCAAGAGTTGTGTCATTCTCTGGCAGCCTCTAATATGGCAGTTTGCCAAAATAGATACACAATCAACATCTGTGAAATGAATAATGTTGCCAACCTCACATATTTAAGTAAGGTTCGATGGTAATTCAACACTGTTACCTTCCAAAGCAATAAGATTGTCTTATTATTAATACAATAGCTGAACTGAATGCTATTTAAATAATGGGAGCTATATCAAACCTGTGTGTCTTCATGTTTGCCCTTATGCTATTTAAATTATGCGAACTATGTCAAACCTGTGTCTTTATGTTTGCCCTTAGATTGGCAAACAGATGCTTCCTTTTTCTCTAATGGTAACACTCAATGTTCTGAGCACTTCAAGGAAAATGAATGCACATTGAAAATGACATATTTCTTAGTACAGAAAAGTGATAGTGGAAAAGTCCCAGATTTACTTTACTGCATTTGTATGCATCAGTTTGGTACAAATTGCACAGAAATGTTCTATCACATGATAAACAGACATCATATTTCAGCTGTGGTAGAAGGGTTTAAGGGTTTTTATAATTATAAAGCAAATGCTAAGAATCAATTAATTATAAAAGAGACTTATATAAATGCTTGGGGGGGGGATACAATGTTTTGAAAAGGAATTCTGCTCTTCTGTCAACTGTTTGTATCTAATACATTGGATCTGCATCTCTTAAAAATGGAAGTTCAGTAGTAATTTTCTTAAAATATTGGAAGGATTTGATAGGTTGAACAAGGGAACAATACTGTTTTTTTTCAGTGACTTCCTTAAGTGTAGGTTAAACTATAAATATTTTTTTATCAGAGGTTTGCTTTATAGAAATATTTATGCGTTCAGTGGGAATTTTATTAATAGATGTATGCAAATCTAAGGTAATTTGAAAGACATTTGGGAATTGAGCAGAGAGCTAAAAACATTAAGAAAAAATCCTGGATTAAAGTTAATATTTTATTTTAGTTTTTTACCTTTTGTGCTCTCTCTTTCTGGAATTCTTTCTATGGACTTTTAATCAATAATTAACAGGCAAAATTGGCATGATGAGGTTTTTATTCCTAATGGAATGCTGGGTTCTTTCCCCTTCAACTGATATGTGAAGTCCTCAATCCTCCTTTTATCTTCTAAACAAATAACATTTTTATCCAAATAATGAAAAAGGTCTGTGAATATTCTTACAGACACAGAAAAATCACTCAAAATATGCATCTTGTAGAAATTTTTCTATTTAAAAAAGGTGATTAATTCAAAAGCACCCAACCAGAACATGTTTGGAGGGGTGGGGCAATTCCTCCATTTCTAATGTCCCTGTTGACACAGTGAAGGCCACACTTCCAAGGGACAGTTTTCAAGCATCCAAATTAGATTTAGTAATGCAATCCTATGAGTTTGACCCCTAAATTTTACTTATCAGACATTTAAGCGTGCCTATAAATTGGATTATCTTAGGTCTGAGTTGTGTATTACACGAACATGTCTAATTGCTTTGGGGATTTGTATGATTTGCCACAGGTTGTGTGTTTGCATTAAGGGCTAGTCCTGTGACAAATGACTCTTTGCAGTTAAACTTGTCACCACTAGATGAAGCTACGGACACTTTTGCTCTCCTTTCAGGAGTATTTGTTCTGTTTGGCTACCAGATGACACTGATGTGAAATTTAAAATCCTTTTATTAAGGTTGCTCAAAGTTGCTTTGCTCTGAGAGTAAGGCGACCAGTCTATTTTGCTAATTTCAGTGAAATTCAGAGAGCTAAGTGTCAAAATGCTCAGAAATGGCCTTAAGATTGTAACCCATAACTTCTGTTAGTAACCCTTTGTTTAAAAAGATATACCCATCATCCCCTACGTACACTGACTAGTTTTATACCAAGTATTGGCTTCAGACAAGAGATATCAGTAGAAGGAGAAAGCCTCTATTTCCTCCTAGGTAAGAGTTAGGAATTAGCTCACTCAACGTTTCTCTCTTCAGAGATCGCTGCCTTCAGATGCCTGATTTTCCTGGCCTTACGCACTGTCTTTTGCCCATTGGTTTTGTTGTTTCAAATGAGAAGATAAATCCCAGTCCCTACCCTATCTTGGCAAGAGTGGAAGTTCTTATAGACTTTTAAGCTAAATCTTTAAGTAATGGAAAGCCAAGTAATACCCATTCAGTTTAATCAGCCTGTTTTATCAGTTGGAAGCATAAAAATTTCCCTTCAATATAAAGTATTTAACAGGTTCAGAATCATTCTGATTTATTTTGTAACCATTTTTTTCTGTTTGAAAAAGTGTCATCAGTTATATAAGTAACCTTTAATTGGAAAATGACAGAAGCTCTAGAATTTTTCATTTAACTATGAAATAAATTTTTTAAATGTGGTAGGTTACAATTTCAGTTGTCTAACGTTAGGTTTGCTTAATATTTTGTCCTACATTAATAATATGAGATTTTTATTGTTGCATTCTTCTGTTTTTATTTTTAGTGAATGTAGTGGAAGCCATGCTAAAGATATCAATGTTTGAAAAACCATCTTCCTGTCAGTTTCTGACTTAAAATTCTGACATTATATTGTTTTAATTTTCTGCCAAACCTGAATGAGTTTAAAAGGAGATACAGAATGCATTTGCTGGGTGAGTTCCACCCCCTGCCATATTTTGCATAAGGCCTGGGTCTTTGTACTTTCAGAAATTTACTTTTTTTATTAAAAAAAAATTTAAACCATATTGTAGACTCTGCCTCTATTTTATTTGAAAATGTACAGAAGCTTAGCAGTAATTCTGTGAAATACTTTTAATAGATTTTTAAAGATCCTTTTGAAAGGGAATGGAAAAAAAAAGAAGAGGAAGTGGTTTCTAAAACTGTAAGCTAGCGGGATATTCAGAATGATAGCATCTGGCAGGGACAAAGGCAATCATGCTTATAGTAAGAGGATAAATTCAACAGCAAAAAGGGAGAAGGAGATTCAGTGATGTTTAATTTGTTAGGAGGTTATTTATCATTTTGTTTATCTTGAAATCTCACCACTTGTAATGCTACCACCACATGCAGCATTAGGAAATAAATTTTAAGGTATTTGAGTGCCTGAAATCATGTCCGACTAGATCTGTTTGCTAACTTGTTAGCTAGCAGCACATTAGAAGGAACAATCTTAAAAAAGTTCTAGGGTAGCAATTGGGACTAGTTGACGTAACAAAAGAAAGAAAATACACATTTGATAATAATGGAGAAAGTGGAATAAACTTTGTGTAGTACTCACAGAATTCAAAAATATGTAGCAACATGGGATTATTTATTATATCTCATTTGCCTCAAGAGCAGCGTTTTATTACAACATAGAATAATAATTAGTGATGATTATTCATATAGGGGAAACCAATACATGTAAACAACTTTAAAATTTATAAAACATTTACAAACTGTTTTCACATATGTAATATCTCAAATTCATTCTGAGATTGATAATAATCCTCTATAATAATTAAAGAAAGTATTATTGCTTCTAATTTGGAGATGAAGAAGTGACCAATATTAAGAAGATGACTTTAAGTTCAATTCTGTTGAACTGTTTGTAATAAAATAAACTCGAGCCACTAAAATTTAAATCTGTAGAAACACTCGAAGGGGATGAAAATATGTGTAATATATTTGAGAACTATTTCTATTAAAATTAGTAAAAATCTTTGAACATTTTATCAAATAAGTCAGTTTCCACTTTTTGGAAAATTCATCTTAATTCATTCATTCTTGCCTGTTTGCTCAGGGCCTATGAGGTACACAATGCTCTGAGAAGAGCTGGAAAGAAGTAAAGGCCTGGCATTTGGCACCTAGCCTTTAGGAATTGATAATTTAAGGAAGAATATAAAGCATAAAAATGTTAGCATAAGGTAAGGACCAGGAGAAATGACTAAACAAATACCTACAGTTAGGGACTGGCAAGGAAGCATGTGTCACTTCCAAGGTGGCTTCCTGAAAGAGACATTTACCCTGTGATGGTAGGTTTACACAGGGGACACAGAGAGATTTATTGCACATAGAGTGGCAACCTCAGTACACATGAAGAAATGCAAGGCTCACCTAGAAATGAAAATTTCTCTGGTTAGCCTGAAGTATGGAGCAAGTGTAGGAAAATCTAAAAAGAAAAAAAGAAAAAACTTAAAATATTGAAAATTCATTCACCCATTCGGCAAATATTTTTGAGAGTCTCTTATATGCCAGGTGCTCCTCTAGGATATGAGCATTCGGTAGTGAGCAAAGCAGACAAATTCCCCACCAGCAAGGAGTTTACGTTATAGTAGGAGATAGATACATAAATAAAGACATACGTAGTGAAGTATCAGGAATTGAAAATGCAAAGAAGTAAAAAACAAAGCAGGCTAAGGAAATAGACACTGAGTGATGGTAAGGATGGATTTAGGGAAGAGTGCCACTGTTTTAGATGGAAACCAATAAAGGGAGTCTTTCTGAGCAAGAAATAGTTCAGAAGACCAGGATGAAGCAAAAGAGTGAGACATGTAAATTCTTTAAGCAATGAACGTCTCAAAATTTATTCTTTTATCAGGAAAAAAAAGTTGGAAACCCTTTTGGTGAGAAACAGTTTTAAATAATAAGCTATGAAGTCATATGGATCCTCCTCTACTTTTTCTTCTACAATTCTATAGCTCAATTTGATCGCTCTATTTCCTCATTCTCCGCCATCACTTCTGTTCTAAAGGGCAGAAGAGAATTTTGAGATCTCACAAACACACAGGCACAGACACCCTCACAGCCGGGCTGGGTCTTGTGACAAGGAATGTTGCAGTGCTACACCTAGCTTCCTATACCTCCTTTACCCTTTCCCTCCCTTGCTGCAGAATTAGATTTCTAAGAATTGGCTTCTTCTCCTTTGTCCCCTTTTCCCCACTCACCCATTTCCCATCCACTCCATGGTGCCCCTGTAACTTCACAAAATGCCACTCTAAGGGACCTCACTCAGTCTTGTGTCCCTGGCCATGCATATTGGCTTTCTCCTTTTTGCTACTTCTTCTTTATTGAGTTGTTTATCTAGTTTGAAATAATAAAATATAGAAATAGAAAAGGAATTAAAACTTGAGAATTAACTAAGACCTGATCATCGCAGCATTTGAATGTTGAGCCAAAGCACAGTTTGCAAACTCAGATGGTACAGCAGGGCAAGGCATGTGACACCAGTGTATGAAAAAGAGTCTATAAGACAATAACAGCCAAGCTTACTAATTTCATTCGAGAACAATATGTGTATGGGTGTATTTCCCTTTAAGAAACTAGGATCTAAACAAAACAACAAGATTAAAGCTTAGAGGGTTCACAGGGCACATATACTGCTAGTTTGCAGCCCACAGTCTCCACACAGGACCTGCGTCTCTGTGTGCACAGGGGAGACCCTTGGAAAGGCTTTGAGCCAGGGAGTGACATGATCAAGCAGCAGTGGAAAAGATGGATTTGCTGGTACCGTGCAAATAAACTGCAGGGGTAGGCCTTGAGAATGCAGCAAGACTTGTTTGAAGGTCATTATGAGGAGTGATGAGGACCTGGACTACTCTAATGACTATGGAAATTTTTTTAAAGCTGGATAAAAGGAGAATAAAAAGAAAGAACCAACAGGACTTTGAAAGAAACTGGAGAGGTGCAGAATCAAGTAAATATATGGTCCAATCATAGGTCATGGAGGAAGGCTTGAAGCAGATGAAGTTAAAGCAAAATATACTGATCTGGGGAAAGAAGACACTAAGATGTCGGCAGCTCATCCACGTAGACACAGTCCATCAGTCTGCTGGAACTGTAGCAGAAGCGCCCTGGAAGGAGAAATTAGGAGAGAGAAATGTGGGATGAAGGAGGATAAATGAGAAATATCTGCACTTGAACATATTCTTTAAGAGAAAGAGTAAAGAGCAGAGGGCAGAGGTGGAAGGTTCATATTTAAGGTGTGAAAGAAGACACCCAACTCAACCTGGCAGATAAAAAGAAATGGAAAGACAGTGGTGGGGTACAATTCCTTTATGTCCAAGAGGCAAGAGGATACAGACATGGAAAAGCTATGGATGATCTCCTCTGATAAAGGCTGTAGAAGCTGACCGGGAGGCCACTGGTAGGTAGTCTTGGAGTTACCTTTTCAAGGGTGGATGGACAGAGGTCAAACTGAATGGCGATAAGGGCACAGCGTAGTGAAGGATTCAAGACTATGTCTTAAAATAACTTGGCACTAAAACACGAGCTTCTGAGGTTTTACACGTGGAGATAAGGAAGGGGAAAGATAGAACATCAGGAGCAGCAGCTACTGAAATGCTAATCTGGCATTTACTGACTTGCCATGGTGTGGCTTTTACTGTGAAACCACTTGTTGGTTTCTTGTGCTTCCTCAACTAAACCTTTTGTGCTAAGCTTTACTTATACCTACGTGATAATGAACCAGCTAGTGCTATAATCAGGAAGTATGCGAAGTTCTGAGCCTTACCAAACAGAAAGTGAAAGCAAAAATACATTCCCCTCTATTCAAAGCTGCAACAGCGTGGATTAAGGTAACACATTAGCATTTCTCTTGAATTCATCTTTAAATTAAATTTTTTCAATGAGAATAATGACTATAACTTAAGATAGAAAACTGCTGTATTGAGGAAGTCTGGTAATCGAAAGTGAGGCTCTGGAGAAAGGGAGTGAATCTGACATTACTGTATTGAAAAGTGTGTACAGTTAAAGATGAGACGATTTAAGAATCATTCTGCTTAACTGATTCGCTCTATTTTGGAAATCTTTTAGGCTTTCCCAAATGTTTGCTGCAATTCTTGTGTCTTCAATCCCAGGATGTTTTGTTCATTGCAGTGTCACTGAAGGGACAGTGTAGCATGTTGGAAAAGTCCACTAGACCAAGGGTCAAAGAGCTACATTTTAGTCCCAACTCTGCTTCAAACTTCCTGTGTGACTTTGGGAAAGTTACTCCCCCTCGGTTTCCTTATCTGGTCTCTAAAGTCCTTACTGGTTCTAAAGTTAAAGGCTCTTGTGAATGAATATTAAGGCTTTTCTTTTCATTCTTATGAAAAAAAAAAAGTACACCTTTCTTGGGGTATGTCTGCTACAAGTTCAGACAGAAATACTCCTGAATTTAGGCCAGAGAATGCAAGTAGTAATAACCACAATAATAATGTAATATTTAACATTCATTCCATTCTTCCTATAT
This sequence comes from Eidolon dupreanum, assembly GCA_028627145.1. NCBI lineage: Eukaryota > Metazoa > Chordata > Mammalia > Chiroptera > Pteropodidae > Eidolon > Eidolon dupreanum. Next base: position 48,489,874 of record CM053501.1, on the reverse strand, counting down.
GCTAGTTCCTGTTCTGTACCTAATTCTTCAATGAATTATTTCATTTAAGCCCCTCTTTGTAAGGATGGTATAATTATTACACTACATCACAGGTCAGAAAACTAATGCTCAAAAAATCAGAAATTTGCCCCAGATCATACAGGTGTGAATGAGCTAGTATTGGAAATCAGGCACTCTAATTCCCAAGCCCAGGACCTAACAAATAAGCAGTTTCATTTTTCAAACCATCAGAAATTCAAGCTAAAAGACCAGTTTTAGTTTTATGTATCAGAGATTCCTGAAACATTGAGATTTGGTAGCCATAATTTAATACTTATCTAAGAAAGAGGGAAATATCATTATTTAACAATTATTTTATTCTTATTTTTCTGTGGTCCTGTAACAATACCTGTTGATATGTATTAATATTGCAAATTGGAAAATTGAAGTAATTGTTTAGATAATTAATTCTGAAGAACTTGTTAATGATATATATAAAAAAAAGGAAAGGAGACAATTCATGGGTTTAAGTTGGAACAGGGAGGAGATAGGTAGAGGCAGGTAGCAGGGTGGGAGTCAGAGTTGATTCACCTATATTAACTATATCATTTGCCCTAATCTCATATGTTTGGTAGCTTTACCTTCTAATAAGAAGAAATCATCTTAGTTCTATTTACAGAGGCAGTGAATTCAGTTTAAGTTGTGTTTTCCAAGTTAGCCTAAGGTGAAGAGGACCAAAATAATTTTTTCAATATCCTCAGAAAGTTATAAACACAAATTTTGTTTCCATAGCTTTTGATATATTGGAAATAATCTGAAGATAAACATCTAGCTTGACCAGCATCCTTTACACCAGTAGCCATAATAAGGCCATTCAGATGATGTTATTTATTGAAAGAGGTAAAGTTCAATGCCATTAATGATAATAATATCTTGTATACAAAGAATATGGAATATTATTTGTGACTTATTAAGACAAAATAGAGATAACTATGCAGTTCACTTTCAGGTGCTCGGGATACTCTTAGAATGATGTAGCCAAATGTTAGAAACATTCAACATGTGATGAATTTACACTCTTTCCTTCTACTCATTACACAGTAATAGAGGGGATTTGTTACATACAATTTTAAGGCAGAGTTCTTTCATTTGAGGTATAAAGAATTTTTATTTGTAATAACCAGATGATAGCTCAATTTCTACTTTATTTTGTGGATATTTGGCCTGATTATGACAGAGAGTATGTTTTCCCCATTCACATACATCTTATTTTTTAAAAGGTTTTATTTATAAATTGAAATTGTTTCCTTTATACTGTAAATGTTTTTTTTTTTTTCCTTTTAGATTAAATCAGTTTATTAAAACATTGTTCAGATCCTGTGAGACATCACTGGAGCCAGTATGGTGCTATGAAGAACTATGAGATTTAGCCTGGACAGTAACTTGTTTCCTAGAGAATAGATTTAGTATTCCGTTCTTCTACAATGGTTAATCTACTCAGAAAACAAATGTTTAGTATTTCCATAGGACTTTACTGCTCAGCAATTATCCTGCTCAAAATATGCATTTGTTCTCAGTTCTCAATGCCATCTAGTGACCAGTTCAATAAGGACCTTGGGGCTTTCCCAGTAGCTATGAATGGGGAACCATTTCCTTGGCATGAGCTAAGGCTCCCCAAGATGGTCATTCCCCTCCACTATGACCTTTTTGTCCATCCAAATCTCACCTCCCTGGACTTTGTTGCATCTGAGATGATTGAAGTCTTAGTTAGAGATGCCACTGAATTTATCATCTTGCACAGCAAAGATCTTGAAATCATGAATGCTACCCTTCATTCAGAGGAAGATTTGAGATACAGGAAACCCGGGAAAAAGCTAAATGTTTTGAGTTATCCTGCTTATCAACAAATTGCACTGCTGGTTCCAGAGAAACTCATGGCTGACTTGAGATACCACGTGGCAATTGACTTCCAGGCCAAGCTAGCTAATGGTTTTGAAGGGTTTTATAAAAGCACATACAGAACTCTTGGTGGTGAAACAAGGTAAGACATTGTTCCATCTGTTTACAGTCTCTTGTGATATTTTCTTTATGTGTTACATCTCTTTGCTAGAAGCATGCTTAACCAGTCACTTATTAAAAGCCCAATAAACTGTGGCAAACTAGGAAGAAGGAAAAGCTCCATCATTTTTTAAGGAAGTCTCAGTCAAGCTGGGAAGACAGAATGCAGAGGCATAAACAGCCAAAGGGAGAATAACTTGGAGGAGAGGCCAGTATGTGACTGTGATAAGACAGATATGTTTGTGTGCTATAAAAATGATTGGTCAGTGCAGAGAGAGCTAAAATAGGGAAGGCTTCTCAAAGGAGGTGAGCCTTGATCTGAGACCAGAGGAAATGTGAGATTTGGGTTAAGAGGAAATGAAGGTATGTAGGTGGCCCAGGAAATAGCATCACTCAAATCCAGGAGGCAGGAACAAGTCTGTCTGGAGAATTGAGAAATATGGTCTATTAAAATCAGCTCACATTTATTGAGCAGAACTGGCACTGTTCTACACTTTGAATGTGCAATGGTGAGATTTGGACAAGGTAAATAATAAATGCTATGAAGGAAATAGAAAAAGAGGTGCTGTAATAGAGAGTAACTGTAGCTGGGGATTGGCAATAATTTAGCTGAGTTGTCAGTGAAGTCTTTGTCAAGGAGGTGTTTTTAAACTGCGACCTAACTTTTTCTTTTTAAAAGAGTCAATCGTGAGGACATCTTAGGACAAAGTGTCCCCAGCAAAGGAAGCAGCAAGTGCAAAGGCTGTAAGGCAGGACCAATTGAGAAAAAAGGTTAGTGTGGCTTGAAGAGCATGAGCAAGAGGCAGAAGTAGTTTAAAGAGATCAGATCATGCAAAGACTTAAAGCCTTTTGTAAGGAGTTTAGGCTTTTACTCCAGTGCAACGAAAAGTCATTGAAATGTTCTGACCTGATCTGTGTATATAAAGACCAAGTGTATGTCGAGGATCTGATATAGAGAGGAAAAATTAGAAGAGTAATCATTTAGGAGACATTGCAATAGTTCAGGCAAGACGTGATTATGGCTAGTGTCAGGCCAGTAGTGGTGCTTGTGGAATGAAGTGATTGAACTTGGCATTTCTTTTGGGGGATAAAACAGGCAGAATTTGCTGACATATTGGTTTTGTGAAGTGAGAGAAAGAGAGGAATCAGAGTGGATGATTTGGTTATCCAGTAAAAAGGACCATCTGGGAAGGAAGACAGGCCTGCTTTCAGGGCTATTCCATCTTTTATCAGTTGTGTTCAATTGCCAGTTAGAAAAACCCAAACATGATGGCTTAACACACACGAAGTCATTTTTCTTGTGCAACAGTAAGTCCAGGAGCAGGGCAGTGCAGGCTTGCTACAATGCTTCTCAGTGTTATCCAGGACCCAGGCTCCTTGTATCTTTCTGCTCAGCCATGATTTTTTGTACCTCTAGGCATCAAATTCACATTTCAGGCAAGAAAAAGAAGGAGAGAAAAAGGCTAAAGGAAACATTTCCGCTGAGCCTGACTCCTTGTACAAAGCTTTCCCATCCAATGGCTTCGACTAGATCACAACTAGTCCAACATACCAAATTGAAGGGAGTTTAAAGAAATATTTGTTCATGTGGATACATTGTCTTCCTGAACAAAACCAGGATGCCACTGGAACTGCAGAAGGGGAACAAATGTTAGTAGACAACTTTAGCAGTGTCTGCTACATACCTCCTCTTTCTTTCCCCACCTTAGGTACTGCCCGCTTGGGGCTCATGAACCCACCCCAAAGCCCCAGCAGTCCATTTAAAACAGCCCTTCCCCCATCCCATCTCTTTCCCCCTCATTGCAGTTTCAATTCTATGGGGCCTGTCCTCAGGTCCAGCATAGTACTGAATAGAAAATTTTTCAACTTCTTCCCACTAAGGCACTATGTGACCAGTCCTGACTTTCTTTTCATTTTTTTCAAGTGCCAAAGTCTCTACCCAAAGGAAATACTTTTTAAAGATATCACTTTGGAGATGTGGGAGACTCGAGGGTGAGATTTTTGGATGTAAGAGCTGGAGGACTTCCAGCATGCTTCTCATGATCAGCTGCAGGCTATTTCTGATTCTTGTTATGATTAATTAGTCAGCTCTCCTCATCCTCATACTTGTAGGTCTAACATGTAGGATTATTTAAGAGACAATATTGACAGAATCTTATGTCTCTCTCTCTCTCTCTCTCTCTCTCTCTCTCTCTCTCTTTCTCTCTCTCTCTCTCTCTCTCACACACACACACACACACACACACACACACACAGGCAACTAAACCTAAAATACAAAAATAATGAAGTCAACAATAGTTCTTTGAGAAATAGGAAGTCACTACATTGCATGTGGAACTAAAATTAATTGCGTTTAAGTAGCAAAGAAAATCTTAATTTTCTTGCTTTTCCATAAAGACTTACTATAATCAAAATTTCTTCTTAGTGAAAACTACTCCAGCCACTTGGAATTCCTTTACATTTGCAGTACCTGTTACCAAAATCCAAATAAAACCCCAAGGCACCAAGCACATCATTTAGATTCCCAGACTCATTTTTCCAGTCTGAATTACAGAAATAAAGCAAATTGAAGAAAAATTATCCTGACAGCTTCTCTTTTTTCCCTCCTGGCTTTTCTTACCCTTTTTCTGACCATCGAGATTTCTTATTCTCCCCTTCTTCTCCAATCAAAATCTACTCTCCAGCTGTGCTTTATAACTGAAGTTTTAAATCCAAATGATAAACCTGCAGTTATACTATTTTAGGCATTATTAAGGTGATGTTATATAGAGATTTGTCAGAGTATCTATCTACCTCTTATAGTCTAAAGACTGGAGCTGTTGTGCCAGTAGGCAGGGGGAGCTAGAAGTGTTTGGGGTCTTAGATCCCCCATGGAGACCCCTAGCCAACCATGATATAGGAATATGAAAACTCAGTTTCTTGCTTCCAGTAGAGGAAAACTTGAAGATGGGGCTTGTATTCCAGAGGCCCCTGGGAAACAGGCTGAAGCTGGGACCTGGTCTGGCTTCTTCCTCTTCCCCGTTTTGCTTCTCTCATTCCCTTTTCTCTTGGTAGCCTGTCCTGAATGAATCAGAGTCTGCTTCCTAGGAACACATCCTAAGACATTTCCCATATACACAGTTGTTCAGACGTCTGATTGAGGTCCCCATAGGCTGAGGGGTGGTACTGAGCTACTAATTTCCTGGTCAGTTTTGACCTGAAATTGACTGGGCATGCCTACCTCAGCCATTTACTAGCTAAGTATCCTGAAATTCTCTGGGTCTTAATATTCATGTCTGTGATGAGTATGAAGATCATGTAAGTAGAGTTCCCCATCACCGTGCATTATTCCCAGTTGGCAGCTACTAAACAAAATTTTACCTATTTTTTTTTTTTTTTTTTCAAAAAGGAAGCCTGGATTCTCTAAGATTATAGTGTGAGATATCAAGTATGTCACTTCTAGGTTTGATAAGCTGTATTCTGAAGGTATGCATTTATTTCTTTTCTTGGTTTCACTTGTATATTTTTGCTGGGGGTACTTCTTTTCACAGAACAATTGCAGTAACAGATTTTGAACCAACTGATGCACGAATGGCTTTCCCTTGCTTTGATGAACCGTCATTCAAAGCTAACTTTTCAATCAAGATAAGAAGAGAAAGTGGACACATTGCACTCTCCAACATGCCAAAGGTATTGCCACTTTCAGAAACATTGGAGATTCATTCTCAAGTTGAGTTTTGGTCTTCGTTGTGTTATTTTTTTAAATAGTTCCTTCGTTTTCAGGACTTAAGCCATTACTTTGTTTTATCTATCTACATAGTATATAACAAACTTAATCTTTCTAGATTTTTTAACATCACTCTGGAGAATTTTTACATCAGAGGTTTTGTTTTGTTTTGTTTTGTTTTGTTTTGTTTTGTTTTGTTTTAAGAGATTTACAGTTTCTTTGTGTTTATATGAAAACATTGTTCTTTTAAATCAGTGGTACTTGGCCAGCGATGAAATCATATAGAGCAGCACTTCTCAAACTTTAATGTTCAGATGAGTCATCTTAGGATCCTGTTAAAATTTAAGTTCTGATTCAGTCAGTCTTGGGGTGAGGCCCAAAATTCTACCTTTTTAACAAACTCCCAGGTGATGCCACTGCTACTAGTCCAGGGACCACATTAGGAGTGATAAGGGCCCCCCTGGAATTTCTGATCTGGCCTTCCATGCTGGAACTAAGAAATCCTTTTTTTTAAGTTCTATAAGTAGTTCTTAAAATTATTTATAAAAATTATTTATCGCGGTTATATACTTTTTTTTTAATTGAAAGAGATCTTTGAACACTTTTATTTGGCTCCCATTTATATTCAAAATGCAGAGACTCTGAAAGATACAGTAGACCCTGAACTTCATTTAATATTTCCTCACTAATGATGTGCTTACCATTTGTGCTGTTGAACAAAATGTAAACCATTTCTCCACTGTTGCTTGGAAAGTAGGACAAAAAGAGAGTCTCTTCTGAAAGTGCTTCAGTAGGATGAGCAGCACAGAAAGCAGCCGGGTCACAATAAGCCACAGCAAGTGGCCCTACCCGCTTTTCCTCTCTGCCCCACACAGTGACTGGCCTCCTTGGATGAAAGGGAGAAATGAGTTGATAAGCTAGACACTGAATCCCCCCAGATTTCTGTTTAATGTTAGAAACGATATTTGCTCTGAAACACTGGCAGAGTAGATCAAGGGGAGAAGTGACAACATCCTATGTGACACATATCCCACAGTTTTTCCATGATTATAAAGATAGCAATTTAATTGCTCCTCTCATTTTTAGGTAAAAATGATCTGCTACCTTAACTCAAAGTCTTCTTTTCAATAGCATGTTCATTTAAGAGTAGTTCAGTCTCTTTCCTGGCAGCTCTTTATTAATAAAGTTGCTCATATGAATAATCATGGAGGGGAAAGTGAAAATACAGTTCATTAAGCCTTTTAATTAAAATGAGATGCAAACATAAACTAACATTTTGTTATATTAGAATTTAAATTTCTATCTTTAGAAACCTCCAGTACTCCTCATATTTAGAAAAAATAAGTTAACACTTTGAAAATGCTCTATACAATCTTTGAATCTTTGCATTGCCTCAGTTGACCAGACCAGTTGTCTGGATCATGCCGTTGTTAGCGAATACTGGCCTAGTCGTCTGCTTTTCATTTACATATCCAGCCGAGATTTCAAGGCTGGCCAAAAAAGGAAAACAGAACTAATGCTACAATTG